>JARTUT010000450.1:600000-1041922 GCA_030674115.1 Micraspis discolor | reverse complement strand
ATTCATTATTAATGATGTCTAGCACCTCGTTTAATATTTAATACAAAGTAAAATTCCATAATAAATAGAGAAAAAGATTTCCATCACTCACATAGGTACTTCAGTATATTTTCATGATGACCGTTGAAATAGGTAATTTATTTTCTGTCTTTATGAAGAGCTGGTTCTTTATAGCTTCAGACTTTCAGGGTTCATCAATCTATTCTAACATAGAAATGAGTTATAAACTTCGAACTCAGTCTCCTAGATTTGTTTTGTACCTTTATAAAAGTTTTCTCCCATCTTTTTTCATACACCGATTCAACCTGGTTCACAAACTTAGGAGATAATAGAATTTAACTTAGTTTTAATATTTCTGAATATTTGTTATGATGCATGGTTAATTAAAATTCAATCAATATTGAAACTGGAACGTAAAGGCTCATATACAAGAAAGATTAGAATAGAATGCATTTTCTGACCATAATCATTTCATACTGAATTGAATAATTTCAAACTATCGAAATTATCCTTACAATATTTTCCACATTGTTTTTGAAGAGAGGTACATATAACTGTTGACAGTTTCAAACAGAATCAAAACAACAAGGAACCACAGAACACTAATTTATTGGGAACTACCCACCACAGAGACGTTATAACAACATTTTAATGTAATAATAATTCACTCTAGTTATTCTGAGAAAAATTATAACTGAAGATCAATAATGGTTACAGATCTTTCATTCAAAAAAAACTTTGCAATTGTTAATTTTTTCTCTCCTGGGGTTCGGTAATAAATTAATATTCTATGGTAAGGTATTAAAATTTGACTTATTCTATGAATAACAATTATTCAATTTTTATTTTTCTGTTTATATGATTAAAACAAATACTCTGATTATAAAAACCAAAAATTTACGCATGTTCAGTAATTAATTATAGTCTAAACACAATAGATTCATATTAATGATCTAATAAAAAATTTTTATTAAAGAACACGTAGTTGGTTTTTCAAAAGCAAATTTAGGTGATCAAACTCAATTTCTTCAAGCAAGTATAATTGCACACCTAAATCTGAGAATACTTGTAATCGAAATATCAGTGTTTGGAAATGGAAAATCATAGATGATTTCTTCTGGCTTTGAGTGAAAAAAAGCAATGTGACATGCCTTGGAAGTTTTCATAGAAATGATGGTTTTCATGATTTGGAAATTTAAAGAAGAAAATTACAAATGTATGATGATAACATCCAATAATTCTGAGGTTTTTGGGAATTTCTCAATAGTAAAGGATGGTTTATAATCTTGAAGTAGAAAGAAATGATGGTAGAACAACAAAAATCTATGATTATGGTGTTGAATTTTTTTTACCAGAAAATAAGTATTCCTTCTGAATATGGACCTCATCGGATGAAACATGAGTGAGTGAATAATTTTTTTAAACAATTCAGATTCAAAAGTGGATGCTGTGGAAGGTATTTTTCATTCAAATTTAACTGGACCACAGAGGGGGATTTACCCAATGTGAAAACTTCAAATGCTTATAACTTTTCAACGCAGCTGAATATGGAAAAACCGTAATGGAAAAAGTGTTTCTTTTGATCTCAACATCCTATATATAAATAAAAAAAATCTTTGAATACAAATTAAAAAATGCTAATTTAGGTATACCAAAAAAGATCTATAATTTATAACTCGACTAAACTTTACTTGAATCGGAGCAACGCGATGCAGCTCCATTTGATTGAGCACGAAAGTCGTGCTTTCGGGAGACATTCTGATCTTGAAAGAGAAATAGGAGAATACATTTTGATGTGTGACGATAAATCGTTCTACAATACTGATATTGAACTGTTAGAGTGGCGCTGAAATGAGTGGGTTGCTCTTGATGGAGGAATAAAGCTAATTTTCAACCAAGAAAACTGTGTTTTCTTTGTTGAGCTCGGTATTTTCAGCCCATGTGGGCAACTTGAACAAGTCTCTGTCTTCATCAATAGAAAACCATTCTTGAAGAAGTCCCTCAAATATATTCCAGCTTATTTTTGTACTTTCACACTTATGCGGGGAGCCAGGGTTTTTTTACTGGGGTTTTTTCCCTAAGCTTTTATGTGATACGCCATATGACACCCCGTCACTAACCCCTAATTTATATGCTTTATTGTTTGCTAACTAAATATTGTAAGCCAAAAGTTCAAAGGAATATATATCCCCAAAAAATCACGGTTTGACATTACGGTCAATAGCTACCGCGCCAAGATAACGAATTTTTTTGGCCCCAATTGCAAGGTAGGAACTTGGCCATCATGTATTTCAACAGGTTGGTGCCACACAGCACACGTAACAATCGTTTCATTGAAGCAGTGTGAGCGTATAATTTCAAGAAACGGCCCCGTCGATTGGCCTCCTCGTTCGTGCGATTTGACGCCTCTGGACTATTTTCTTTGAGGCTACGTCAAGTCACTGGTGTATGCCAACAAGCCGACATGCAAGAGCTGAGAGACAACACTGAACGCGAAATAGAGGCCGTTTCGGCTGAAATGTGTGGCCGATTCATCGAAAATTGAGTCCAGAGAATTGACCGCAGCAAACGGGCCCGTGGTGGTCATATATGAACGAAGTCGAGTTCCATTAATAAACGTTATGTTTGTACTTCAAGCTAATAATAAAGGTTTTGAAACATCTCAAATGGTTTGTGTTTCATTTAGATTCAAAGTTGTCAAGTCCTTATTGGAAAACCCTTTATTACCTGAAGAAACTCTGATATATCTTAGTGCGTTAACGTTTAACGAAAAAGAAATTCTAGAATATAAAATATTGAATTAACTTCTATTTTAGCAACAATTTTTGTTACAATCTGACGAATTCTCGCAATTTTTTGGAAATATTCAAGCCCGACGACCTTGGTCAAAGAATTTTCAAGTTCATCGGATTCATCAGATGGACATTCGAAGAGTTATTGAGAAAACTAAATTTCAAATGCGCTCAACTGATGAACTATATGACGGATTTGGCCCGATAAGTAACTTGAACGAAATATTCGGACAAAGACCTACTCTCTAGCTTATCTGCTTCGGAAGTTAGTGAAATACGGCAGGCCAGGCGGCTGGACATACTCAAGTTTAACCACGAACTGTTTATGTGGAGGTCGAACCCGATCGATTGACACCATTATCGGTTTGATGTTAGAGTATTAGAGACATTTTGGCAAAATAAAATCGCTTTTGAAATAGTTGTAATAAAATATTACAGACATTTGGTCAGACAGGAACCGCCCTGTTTCACAATAGTCACACAATAGATAGTTAAATCGGGTTTTTCGCCTATACGGCTGATTTTATATGAAAATAATCAGAAAAAAGCGTAGAAAACTGTGGGCAAACTAAAAAATTTCCAAATACCGGTAACGGGGTGATAAAAATGAAAAACTACCCAAAAGTACGATTTTTCGGTTGAATTTCGGAAATATCAAAAACAGCGTATTTCTTTATTTGCGCAATAAAAACGAATTTTAAATTTGGCGCTCGATGAAATGACTACCTGAACGCTGAACCGAACATCTGGCAGATATTTGCCAGGGGTTAGACTCTCGTCTCGTTTTGTTTTTATTTATTTGTATTCATTACATCGAACCCTAGACTATAATTTTGAGTTGTATCGGGAACCGACAGTTTGGGTAAAACGATGTTCTAATTTGATGTGCTAGGGAATGCGATATAGATTCTTCAATGGAGGCTAGAAGTGATATGAGAAATATAAAAGTCAAAAATTGGATAAATTATAAAAAGAAAATTTTGTAATTTGACGAATCTGAAATTCAAATTATATTAATTCAAAAACAAATATAGTTTTCAGCCGCTATCGTGAACAAATTCCTAGCTGAATTTCGTTGAGATGCATACGATATACGAATAATAATTTAGACATAGGTAGGTATATTTCTGATAGTAATATAATAAAAAATCTTCGAAGTAAAGAAATTCATTCCGAATAATGGGACAAAAGAGGTTAATTTAAAATTGGTGTTATTATTTGAAGGACAATAGCATGATTGAATAATAATTGAAGTTTCTGTATCGAATAATTTCAGGAAGAACAGTTATTTCATTTTTAATAATAATTCTTCAATTAACTGCATCGATATCATCTCCCTCAGCGTCATGTAGATCCCATTCGTCTTCATCGACATCAGAGTTCATTTCTATTCGGTTTATCAGGCCAGAGGCATTTTCAAAAGTAATGCCGTTAAACATTTTGTTGATACTGCATCTCTTGATTGTGGGGACGCACCATCTCTCTCATTACCATATGGAACTTATTTATGGAGTAAATACTTTGAAATTCCTCAAATACCATCACGTGAGTACTTCGAGCTCACATTCTGACATTTACAGCCCTTGGGATTAAAATTTGTAGCACTATTGATGGATCTCCAGAGTGGAAAGAACATATGGAAACATTCTAAAACGAAAGGATTGAATATATATCCTACTAAAATATGGAAACATTGATGGCAGAATGGCCGATAATAATGAGAGGTGACTGCAGAACTGAAAAAATAGTCGAAATGATCAAAACATTCACGAATCAACTTGAGATCCTTGAGAGTAATGGTTCCACAAGAAAGTTGTGGATTCAGTATTTCAAATGTACTCTTACTGCATTACGTATTGTTGAGGCTGAAAGGTTTGGTGAGTGGAAGCTACATCTTCAATCTGTGAGAGACGCTCTACCTTTATTTCATGCAGCAGGTCATTATGCATATGCAAAAACGGCACATATATATTTACAAGACATGACAAATCTAGAACTTATAATGGATCCAGTGGAATTCGATGAATTTACAAAGAGTGGATTTACTATTCTTAGATCTGACAAAGCGTGGGCAGGCGTTTCCAGAGATATGGTTATTGAACAGACTCTTAACAGATTTTTTGGAACAGATCTCAAACTTGGAAGAGGCGTAACACCTAGCGTTGTCACGCGATATTTGCTTGCAATGCCTGCTGCATTACAAATTATGAAGAAACTGGAATTGTAATATTGAAACATCGAACAGTGAACAACACGTCGATCTCGCGGAGAGCAGAATCTCACGTGATAAAAAAGATATCCAGATGCTTTTATTCTGGCTCAACGTCCATGAACCCTTCTATCCTCGTAGTTCGGTTGTATCTCTCTCTACAGATGTGTTTAGTGGGCCTGAAATAAATTGCTATATGGCAATTGAAAAAGGACAACAGGCAGTGGCCGCGATGATTGGTAAAAATGCAGAAAACGTTTCTCTTTCACGACTATACAGAGTTAAGAATTTATCAAATGCTGGAAAAGAAGTTCATCTGAACGATGGTAAACCGCATGTTAAAATTGATAGCTATTTACTCTTTCAAAGAATTTCAGTAGGTCTCGGCAAAAATACTGAAGCTCTGAAGAAAGCAATGAAGTATGAGCTTGCTCCATCTCCATTGAGTTTGTTCGATGAAAAGGGTTGGATGAGAAAAAACCGAAAATCTGATTTATATACATTATTTAAAGCCACTATTCAATCTCCATCTATTTTGGGCAATTGTATATTTGTCATTGATGGGGGTTGGTTATTGCGACAAGTAGTGTGGTCTCGTGGAAAAACTTACAACCAAATTTTCGGTCTCTACTTGTCTTACATCGCCAAATTTTTCCGAGAAGATGCTGTTGTAATCTTTGATGGATACCGGGATGATATAATTGGTGTAAAATCTTATGAAAGATTACGTCGTAAGGAACAATGCATGGCAGCTGATGTAGAAATTGCCTTAGATAAATTAATGATCGCTACACAAGCTAAGTTTCTAACAAATATTGCGAACAAATTTAAATTTGTACAGTTATTATCAGCATATTTAATTACAAATGGTGTTAAAACAGTAGTGGCTAATGAAGATGCTGAAAGCTTGATTGTAAACACGGGAATTGATATTAGCAATCGCCGAAGCTCAGCAGATCCACCAGTTGTGGTAGGAAACGATGTCGATTTGTTCTTGTTGCTCATTGGCCTTACTCCGGAGGACAATATGATGTATTTTTACAAAATTACATCAACTGGTAAACAAAAGAAAACACTGTATTCAACAGGGTATTATAAAGAATTCAAACCTTTTATTTTGTTTGCTCACGCGTTTGTCGGTTGTGATTCAACGAGTGCTATTTATAACAAAGGGAAAAAACGATCATCGGTTTACTACAAAAAAATGAAAAATTACGCGATTCTATTTCAATATTCTACAAGCAGGATAGTAATGTAGATGACCTTTACGTTGTTGCTGAAAGAATCATGGGCCATTTATACGCTAAAAACGAGTGGAATCAGTTACCAATAGATGAGCTTCGATACCGACTATTCAACGCTTCATTAGCTAAGGCTAAAAATGAAATATTGACTTCATTGCCTCCTTCTCGATCAGGATTAATAGAACACGTCAAAAGAGTGTATTTTCAAATTCAGCACTGATTAGGAGTTTCCCTGGATGCTGAACGATGGGGCTGGAAACGAAACAACCAATTTATGATTCCAATCAAGTCCGAACTGGAACATGCTCCAGAAGATTTACTAAAATTGGTAAGTTTAATAACGAACTTTTTATTAACGACTGAAAATATTGAAATATCATTCTACATATTAGTTTTTTAGTTAAATCTGCACCCACCATTAACGTTCCAAAATTCTTTCAGGTATCATGCACATGTGCTAAAAGTGAGTGTGAAAAAAATTCTTGTTTATGCAGAAGAGCCGGTCTTCACTGTACTTACATGTGTACAAATTGTGTGGATGAAGGCACTTGTTTTAATAAACCTGCTATCGACGAAACAGTTGAAGAAATTAATAATGTTAATGACAATTTGGAGTCCGAACCTGAAGAAGCGTCATTAGACAGTTCAGACGACGACGAAGAAGAAATTGTCTTTAATTATAACTAGTAAGCCAGTAGATCCATAAGCCCGTTGATCAATAAGCCCGTAGATCAATATAGGCCAGTAGATCCATAAGCCCATAGATCAATATGGACCATAGATAAATGAGGCCCATAGATCAATAAAGCGCACAGAAACACGAAACACGGCAAAAAAATCCGTTGAAAGCAAAGAAACCCGAAAGAACACAAAAAGCCCAAAGGAACCCAAAAAACCTCGAAGGAACGCAAAACAAACCGTTGAAAGCGAAAAACCACGAAAGAACTGGAACAAACACCAAAGAACTCGAAGCAACACGAAAGAACGAGAAAAAACATGAAAGAACACGAGAAAACACAAAAGGACCCGAAGAAACACAAAAGAACGCGAAGAAACACGAAAGAGAGCGAAGAAACAAAAAAAATCGCGAAGAAATACGAAAGATCGCAATAATCCCAAAGGAACCCAAGAAAACGCAAAAAAAATCCGTCGAAAGACAAAAAACATGAAAGAACTGAAAGAAATGCGAAAAAACACGAAAGAACCCGAATGAACGCGAAAAAAACATGAAAGGACCCGAAGAAACACGAAAGAACCCGAAGTAACAGGAAAGAACGCAGAGAAACACGAAAGATCGCAAAAAGCGCAAAGGAACCCGAAAAAACTCGAAGGAACGCAAAAAACCCCGTCGAAAGCGAAAAGACATGAAAGAACTCTGGAAGAAACACGAAAAAACGCGAAGAAACACGAAAGAACCCGAAGTAACAGGAAAGAACGTGGACAAACACGAAAGATCGCAAAAGCGCAAAGGAACCCGAAAAAACTCGAAGGAACGCAAAAACCCCCGTCGTAAGCGAAAAAACATGAAAGAACTGGAAGAAACACGAAAGAACCCGATGGAACAAGAAAAAAATCCAAAGGAACCCAAAAAAACCCGAAGGAGCGCGAAAAAATCGAAAGGGCGTAAAAAATACCAAAAGAACATGTACATCCCACACCCCGTATGACATTTTATTGAAATTAGCTCCAGTACGCGGAAAACCACGAAAACTTGAGGAAAACTCTGGTGCAAGTCAGCGCTAGGAATGCGCAACTCGGATGTGACACCCTGTATATGAATCGAAAATATTTTATCGAATTGAGAACCCGTAAGCAGAAAAAGCCGAAATAACTCGATGGAAATTATTTGTTAATAATAGTCAACGCATATGGGACACCCTGCACATAATTGATTCGCAGTGGGTGCTTTTTCCAAAAAAAAAACCAAAATAATATTAATTCAACTCCAGCATCGATTCACCCTCCGTGAATTTTACTAAAGTAGAATAAAAAAATTATTATTATTCTATAAAGCTCTAAAGATGTGCACATAAATAGAGGCTACTCAATTTCCACTTGTTCCCGCATAAACCGAGTGAAACGAATTTATTCTGTGATTCTATACAATTGCCGCAAGGTCTATGTTGTCAAGATTACGTTAGATAAAAATTGAGGGAATGGAATTTAAAAACACTATTTTAGAAATATAGAACGTTTCTCCGTGATTTCTGAGGCCGTTTGAATTAAATTAAAAGAAAGATTACACTATATGTGAAGAAATCCTACCTGAAAAAGGTTTTTATGAAAATATCCATTGATTACGAATGATGAATATAGGTAGTCATATTTTGATGGATTCATTTATATAAATAAATACAACCAAGCACAATGAAGTTTACACGGTCGTTCCTATGTTTCTTTGTGGAGTGAAAATTGAAATGTACAACACGAATAAAGTATTATCTGCTATCTGCAAATCCCTACCTGCGGAATATTACTTTTTAATTTGTTTATTGTTTGGTTGCAATTACAATACATAAGATTAAAATGTCAACGACAATTGTCATTTCAGTGTAGGAATATTGAAAAACGGCTTTTCCTGATCGTGTCCGCGGAAAAAGCCTTTTTCAATTTTACCGGACCATCTTTCGCGAAAAACCGGGAAATCGGTGTTTTAGATAATTTTTTGAAAATGTTAGTGTGGTCGTAAAGGCCTGTGAAATGCACCTAACGAAAGTCCGTCTCATGAACTTTACGGTGCTCGCTTCGCTAGCGAGATCGCCTTCCCCTTTCTACCTCGAAATATCGCATTTCCAAACCCCTCGCCGACCCAAAGTTTTCGATCTCCTTCGGTGGTTACCTGTATCGAACCATCGATTACCACAGAAATATTCCTTATTGTTTTTAATATATTGGGATTGGGATGGGATTGGGACTAGCAGAAAAATGAAGTAGATTTTCATTATTATTAATTCAATGAATATTTCGAAACGAGTTGCAAAATTATCTATATTATTACGAGAATAAGCAACATTTTGTAGCCAATGAATTTATAGTATATAATGAGTTTTTTAAATGGAATTTATTATCAATTTAGTATCACTGGAAAGGATGAGGCCTGAATTAATGCCTTTTCAATTTTTTTTATGCTTTTATAAAATATTTTATTTATTATGAAAAGTTTTCGAAGTTCTTAGAAATAAATACGAATTCAACGATAAACAGAGTTTATTTATTTTGGTTTTATTATGTATTTTATTTTTGTATTTATTGTATTTTATTACTTACTTACCTTTTGAGACATTTGCAAAAATCTAGCATTTAGAGATGATATTGATGCATTTAATTGAAGGACTATTAGTAAAAATGAAAAAACTGTTTTTCCTGATATTATTATTCAATAATTCTATTGCTCTTCAAATAATAACACCAATTTTAAATTAACCTTTTTGTCCCATTACTCTGAATAAATTTCTTTCCTTCGAAGATTTTCTATTAGATTACTATCAGAAACATACCTACCTAAGTCTAAATTATTATTCGTAAAGCGTATGCATCTTAAGGAAATTCAGCTAGGAATTTGTTCACGATAGCGGCTGAAAATTTTATTTGTTTTTGAATTAATAAAATTTGAAATTCAGATTCGTCAAATTACAAAATTTCCTTCTTAAAATTTATCCAATTTCTTTTCCATTTTTCATATCACTTCTAGCCTCCATTCAAGAATCTATATCGCATTCGCTAGCACATCAGATTAGAACACCGAACATCGTTTTACCCAAACTGTCGGTTTCCGATACAACTCAAAATTATAGTCTAGGGTTCGATGTAATAAATACAAAACAAAACGAGACGAGAGTCCAACCCTGGCAAATATCTGCCAGATGTTCGGTTCAGCGTTCAGGTAGTCATTTCATCGAGAGCCAAATTTGAAATTCGTTGTTATTGCGCAAATAAAGAAATACACTGTTTATCAGTATACAAATTCACTTTCGAGAACGAAGAAGAACATAATTCGTACTAGAATTTTCTGCTCTACAACTTTTGTTTGAAACTTTTTTTGATATTTCCGAAATTCAACCGAAAAATCGTACTTTGGGGTAGTTTTTCATTTTTATCACCCCCTTCCCGGTGTTTGGAAATTTTTTTACTCTGCCCACAGTTTCCTACGCCTTTTTCTGAATATTAAATCAGTCGTATAGGCGAAAAACCCAATTTCACCATCATTTTGACTGGGCTACAAGTGATATAAAGTAGAACGAGAGCACAATAAATTGGTTCACCCAAATTCCTCTGATTATCTAATATAGAGCCGAAAATTTTCAACTTTTTGAATCGTTATATCTCAAAAACGGTGGCTCTTAGGAAAAAAAGTATTTAGACATTTTTCATAGATAATTATCTGATCTACAATTTTTGTCTGAGCTAATTTTATGATAAAACTTACCATTTTGCTGAAAATCGCGAAAAACCCGTTTTTGTGACCTTTGACCCCGAGTAAATTCTTTTGCACGTGCCGGATCAATGAGGACTTTTCACATTTCCTTTATAATAGTGTATTGAACAATCCTACCAATATTCAGCCGAGTGGGAATTTTTGTAACCTTGGACCGGACTACATCTCGTCCAAAGGAGGGAATTAAGCCGTAAATATTTTCGTGCGATCATTTTCAACAACTTTCGACGTGGATTATGTCAACAACAGTGCATCGATGAACTTAATTCAATTTTTGGCGATGAAGCTCCATCAAAGACCAGTGTTTATTGATGGTATGATACGTCGTAGTTCACTCCAAAACGAATTTCTTGAAGATCGTCCGAAATAAGTTATTTTTCCGAGAAAGATGCTGTGCGCCAACTGATATTGCAGGATCGCCATGTGACCTATCGAGAGATTGAAACAACCTTAAGAATTAATAGGATCGGCATACATTCAATATTGCATAAACCCTTGAGCATCAGAAAAAATTGTTCGTGTTGGAAACCACACAATTTGTCAATGGCTCAAAAAATGGCTCGTGTCGATTGATCGAAAGAAATGCTCTAAACATACAATTGTGATGCTTCGAAGCACGTCTTTGATATCGTGACAGGGATGAATCGTGGATTTACACGTATGAGCCCAAAAGTAAACAGCAGTCGACTGTATGGATGGGTGTTTCAAGATTAGCCAAATCCAACAAAAGTTGCTCGCGCACAAAGCATTTCATAGAAAATGGTCCCCAGTTTTTTCGGAAAAACTGAGTATGTCACAATCGTACCACTAGAACAACGCAAAATAGTCAATTCTGAGTGGTTCACAACCATTTGTTTGTCAGTTGTCTTCCAAAAAATCAGGAAAACCAACCGCCAAAGACATATCACCCTTCACCACGACAATGCGAGCTATCACACATCGGTTCAAACAACTACACTCAAAATCGATTTTGTGAGTCATCCGTCGTATAGTATTGACTTGGCAGCGAATGACTTTTTTTTATTCCCGTAGGCAAAAATAAAATGAGAGGTCAACGTTTCTCGACACCCGAAGAAGCGGTTGATGCGTTCAGAATGCATGTTTTGGAGACACCCCAATCAGAGTGGCAGAAGTGCTTCGGCAATTGGTTCAAACGCATTCAAAAGTGTATAGATCTTGATGGGAAATATTTTGAAAAACAATAAAGCGATTTTAGGTGACTAATATTTGGTTTTGTTCTTTAATCCCGAAATATAAAAGTCAACTCTCGTAATGACAATATGATTCTTAATGTTTTGTAATTCCAATGATGGTAAACTTTATACTGACTAATAACCCTGGTCTGCATTCTTCCAATTAACAGTGACAGTTAGGATATCATTATATAATAGGAAGGAGACATAACACTTCAATGCCTTCCTGGTTTTATTTGCTGAAGTTTTGTGGGCTGATTATTTCTAAAGCTCTGTAAAGAATGGAAAGAATAACGACCGATATTTCCAATATTGTCAGCAATCACTGGAGATTAACGATGACATATACAACCACATCGATCGTGCACGCTCCAACATGTCACAAGCTGTTTACTCTCGTGAACTTTACAAGTGACAAGGGGAATCGGAAATAATGAGGATCGAGGGTAAATGAATTAAAGCGGAACAAACAGGTTTTATGATTTCTCAATTTTGTTCATAGTTCACCTCTTTCATTTACTCTTGGAAAAATTTAATTTTCTCTCGAGTTGACTTTGAAAGGACTTTTACTTGAATGTTTGTATATTTTAAGAAGTTCCGCTGCTTTTAAGTTCTTCAGAAGCTCATATCATAGCCTTTATAAGATGCAGGCAACCTTAAGTAGCATTTTCTGATAGTGAGCATACACTGTATGATATTTGATGTAATATGATATTATCTGGCCTGGCGAACATGGTACCGCTTCATAGTAGAAGCTTCAGTTTTTAGGTTTTCAAATGCTTATTGTGCTATTCGGTACGCCTGGTAAGCAAGTATTTATACATGAAACTGTACCTACTTTCAATTACAAATTGTAGTCGCACTCCAGACAAGTCCAATGAATTTGCGAATTCTATAGAAAAGTTGACTACATCATTCCGGTTTGTAGGTATCTTAACTGATTTTCGAGTAAACAAACAATTCTCTTGAGACCAAAACGAAGCATTTCCGGACCCATGTTCACAGGAACTTATTTGGTTAAAATGATGTGATCTATCACCTATTTTAGTTTGTGATAAACACCTCAGAACACCTTGCATATAAGAAACAACGGAGGTCCCAAATGACTACCCTGAGTTACACCATAATCAAAGAAGTATAGTGGGGATAAGACTGACAGAGTACGCCGAGTGAAATATGATACAAACCACTTCTTCAACATGCAAGTTATTCCAAAGGACGACAGTTTGAATGAACAACCTTATCGAAGGCCTTAGAAAAGTCAGCATAAACAACATCGATGCTACCCCCACTTTCCAAAGTATAGAAAACATACTGTGCGATAGCCAACAAATTGGTATCAGCTTCATTCGGGTTCGTATTTTCCTGACTGTTCTGGGACAGTCCTCAGGGTGCGCAGAACTGATGCGTAATAGCTGAGGATTTTTGGATCATTTTTGGACCATTCTTGGACTGTCAGAAAATTATCAGAGAAATGTAGAACCCGAACAGCCAAATGAGGATTAAAAATGGAGAGAGATAGGTACAGTTTTGGAGGTTCTTTGTTTAATTGCGCCTGTCAGACAACAACTTTCAAGCACTTGGTTGTTTTTTCATTTGTGTTTACGAATATTCGTCAGGAAATGTTTGACAAATAATAACTTGTATGAAGGTAAGGAGTGATGTTTATGTAATAAGCTGTATTAAAACGTTAATTATATTGTTTCCAGGCTTTCACTAACTGTGTGAATAAATAAGAGAAGCATTAGGAATAAGAGACAAAACTAATTGTGGTTGGGAGTCGAGTTTTATTTTGGAATTCTTAATCTTACAATCCATAAAAATGAATGACTAAATAAGATGGAAAGAAGAATTATTTGTACCTAGATGTGTAGAGAATATAAGACTAGGTGATATTTTCTTCCCCATTAAATGGAAAATTAATACAATGGGTATTAGAAAGAATAGTAGCCAATTATCGTTAATGCTTACTTCAGGATAAACATCGGTATAACCTGCAACAAAATGGATATTCTCTTGTGGAGTGTACAGAAAAATATGCAGAGAGATTGAACAGTTACTCAAAATTCATAATGCCAAAATATCACCAAGTGTATCCATGTGTAAAATCTAGTCATTGTACTCCGTAGTGCTACTTTTTGCAATAATCAAACCATTCCCTTTTTTTTTTCAGAGCTATTTTTTGTAAGATAATGGAACTTATTAAAAAACAATGAAATAATGATTGCAAAGTATAATTCAGCAAATCAATTTTGATATTAGAAATAGTAGACAGTATTTATAGCAATATATGTGTTTATTTTTGTGATTCTATTTAATCAACTGATTTAAAAGTTTCAAATGCTCTTTTTATTACATTATAACAGAATTTTGATTTGTAATATTTGCAGTTTCAGGATTGTCGATTCCTAAAATATGTTTATTGGGGTATACCTAATTTTTCAAGAATTGGATTCAAAACGAAAGAATGTTCATTTCAATCGACAAAAGTATTGAAGGTTGACAATCATAGTAAATTGGGGGAAGATATCTCAACATATATTATATGTTGAAAGATGGTTTAAAGACAACTCATTTCAACCCTCAAATCTGTTTGATAAATTACACAAGGGATCGAACACTAATGTTATGGATTTTGAAGAAACTGGTTATTTATATTTATTAGATGTAAACAATTGGTATATCAAGCTGGTAAAGGGATTGTGTTTGATCATCTGTAAACTTTTTATCTTTTCATGTGAGTGTTTGACCTTGTCCAGACCTATGGGGAGTGCTGAAATTAATTCTTCAAATTTTTTCGTATGTGTTTATGTGTATGTTATGGTAATCTATATAGTTTGGCATCAGTGCTTGAAATCAAGCATTGCTCTATAGTTTTTGTATCGTAAGGAAAATTCTTGTTTATATTCTTGTTGATTATTCTGATAGTTTCTTGGTGCCTTATATAAGAAAAATTGTTTATAGAACTAATATCTGTTCTGTTTTGGCATGGGAACACTAGTGATCTATCATCACAGGTTGGTTTTCTTTGAAACTCAGATATGTGTTGTTAAAAATTCAATCGAGCTGATACTGAATCTATATCTCCTAGAATTAATTTTTTATTGTGAATATTAGTCTATATTGTGCTCTATTTGATAAAGAATCAATGAATAATTTTGCATTGTATTCAGCCTTATGAAATCAGTTCATTGGATTTCAAGGTGAATCTCGTGACATTTAAATTTGTTATATTACCCATAAATAAAAAAACTTCTTCGTCTTTGCAGGAAATCTTATTTCATGCCCACTATATCAAAACAATTTATACCTGAAATCTAAATTAATTCAATGATGTGATAATAACTAGTTATACAGATCTGAACCTGAAAATATTCCCAAAACATTATTGAACGCAAAGTAAAATTGGTAAATCAGTTAATCATACAATTTACCTATATAGGTGAGGGATTGCTCTGAATTTATTAAGTTTATATTTCAGTTTATACTATCAGTAATATTCATGTGTTTATGCAACCACTGTCTGAATATGGGTGATGCAACAAAGCACAGGAACTAGATCTATCAAAATATTTTGTTTGATACAGATTCACTGTTCAGTATTTATCAGGTGGGATTGTATATATTTTGAGAATTTTAATAATCATTAGTAATTTGAATTGCGCTATTATAGTACTCAACTGTTTCTATCAACCTTAAATTTTTGGTTTGTCGATGAAAATTTGATAAAACATTATTCTAACTATGGAAAACAATTTCATGTAGACGAAACTCTCAAACAGAAAAAGTTCGCTAGGAATTTCATTGATAATCAGGTTGCTGATAAATAAACTAAAATTCTCATTTCGTTTCATCAAAAATTTGAATTTTTGAAATATACCACATTACCTTTTTGAATATAATGGTTTTCAATTGTTAATTTAAAAGGAGCTTTTAATGCAATTGGTAGTAAACTTTGATGCAAAGGGAATTCTTGATTTATTTCTCGTCTAAAAATACGAATTTACCACAAATTACCTATTCAAGTGATCGTTGTTTAAGGGTTGGTAGCAGCAAAAAATCCTGAACTGATACCTGCTCTCGAGTAGGTACCGATTTTGACTGTACTGGAACTGTACTGGGATTGTACTGAAAAAACCCGAACAGCGAACCAATTTGAAGATTTGGTCTAAAATTTGTCAGAGAAAAACCCGAACAAGTTGAATTTGGCAAAATGCGCAAACTCGTAGGACTATTTGAATCGGTTACAGCAGAAAATTTCAAATTGATTCTCCTGATCATATAAGCCATAAATTGAAAGAAAAGCAAATGGATTAATGAATGTGTCAATAATGAATCATAATGCACATTTTTAATATTGCCGATTTGTTGACGAGAGCTAAAAAAATTTTTTTCGATAAAACTATTTTTCACATACTTGAAAATAGTTAAGGAATTCGAAATGATTATTTAGAAAACTTAAATCATTGTAATAAATAAAGTTGTACTAGTTCTTGCAATTTGAATTGGACAACTCAAGGAAATAAAGAAAACTCATAATCCTGCCCCTGAAACCCCTTTATAATATTAATTTATAATCATTTAACTTAATACCAATTTATGCACGATTTGAAACCATCTATGTTTAGATTTGTTTATATCTGTTAACGGATGCAGATAAAATTCAAACATTTCAAATTACGAAAGAAATTGGTTAACTCCTCCCTCCTAAGGCGGTTCTACGGCAAAATCCTAAAATGGTCCTCAGGATAGTCCCAGAACCGTCAGAAAATAATCAGAAAAAAATCCTGATATAACCCGAACATCGGACTTCTCGGTTCGAAATTAGTCAGAGAAAACCCGAACACCGAACACTGAAATGCGCATGATTCTGATGGTTTTGGAACAGTCAGAATTTGAACCCGAATAAAGTATCGACTACACTTCTACTTGGTAGGTCAAATAGTAGTAGTAGTTGAAATTGCTCAGATCAGGTTCTCAGCCTTACAACTTTCGTATATTCAATAATTCAATAATAGGTTGAAAACAGGAGCTGCTTTAATTGATTTATCTGCGGCATAAGATGGATTAATTTTCCAATCCTATACCCATTTGAAGTGTGGGAAAATGGTAAGATTATTAGAAAATATGTTACCTGACAGAAGGTTTGTTTGGTTGACAATAAGAGTAGCAATTTCAAAACATTGAAAACCAATCTTCCACAAGGATCAGTTTTAGCTCCTTACTTTTCAATTTATATTGCAGTGATTTACCCACGACATCATCTCAGAAATTTATTTATGCTGGTTACATTGCTATTGCTTATCAGCATTTGGATTTCCATACTATCATCTGATTTGGAAATTTTAAAGAATTATTTTTTTGAGTGGCGATTATTTCCCAATCCCAACAAAACAGAGGTATCTTGATTCCATCTGAATAATCTTGAAAAATATAGGAAAGCAGCTGTAACTCATTCAGATGATCTGAGCCTAAAACTGATAACTAGAAATAAGATTCTTCAGAAATTAGCTTGATCATCTTGGTGTGCTGATGTTTTCACTCTTCGCACAGCATCTCTAGTCTTAGTCTTTTCTGCAGCTGAGTATTATTGCTCTGTTTGGTTTAATAGCGTATATACACAAAAAATCGATGCCCAATTGAATACATCCTTGAGAATAAATACTGGCACCATAAGATCTATACTAGTTCATTGGATACCAATTTTGTCTTACATTGTCCCTCCCCATATTCGCAGATAGACTGCATCTCTGAATTCTTGGAGCAAATATCATTCTCCTCCTAATTTATTTCCAATTATTCCATACTTTCTTCAAAATAGAATTCCCAGATTGATGTCACGTAAACCATTCTGGTATAATACGTTCATAAGAATTATCGTGATTGAGTGGAACTCTTATGAAATGTTCAGTAAAAATCTCGTTTCTAATCCTTCTGAAAAAATTCCAGGTTTTTATCTTCGGAGAAAAATTTGAACAGTTTTTAATCGTTCGAAAACACGTCGTGGTCGAACCAATAGCATGCTTTTCAGATAGGACTCAATTCCAATGAATGTAGATATGCAGAAGAAACAATACCTCATTTCATCAATATTTGTCCCATGTATAAATTCAAAGATGGTTTTAGGGCTATTCACGATATTTCCGATTTTTTCTTGGAATGAAACAGATTTGATACGTATATTATACATTCATTTCTTTTGTCTGCTTTTGTCTTCTTATTTTCAGATTCAATATGTGCAACTTGAAGAAGCCTCTGTGTTCATTAATGAAAGACCACTCTTGAAGAAGGAAGTCCCTTAAATATATTTAAACTAATTTCTGTACACACAACAATACTTATGCGTGGAGCCAGGGTTTCTTTACTGGGGTTTTCTCCCTAGGCTTTCATGTCAAGCACCGAATTGTATGGCATATATATACAGGGTGAGTTTTTAACCACTGCGTTTATTTTAACCATAGGTTCTTAAGATCAAAAGAAACACTTTTTTCCCATACCGTATTATATATTCAGTTGCGTTAAAAAGTTATGAGTTTTTGAGTTCACACATTGGGCAAATACTCACTCATGTTTTATCAGATGATTCTATCGATTTAACTCCTTTCAACTTCAAATATCTCAAAAATGGTGCAATTTAGGAAAAAGATGATAAATGATTTTATTTGCAAGAAAGACTAATGATTCTAGGAAGTACAAGATACGCACCTTTATTTCAAGTGATATTTGTTTTTCATGCACTTTAACCAATCTGTACAGTAGTAGCGAGAAAACCTCAAGAAATGGAATAAATCTATTGATGCCAAAATATGCACGACTGTTATGAAAAAATTTACACAAGAGACCATTTCCATTGATATTATCGTATGAATATTGAGGTGAAAATTATTTTTTTTATGAAATTTCAACACCTTATATCTTTTGAACGGGACCAAATTTGGAGAAAATGTTATAGAAAGAAAATGTTTCTTTTCACGTCAAGAATTTATGGTTAAAATTAACGCAGTGGTCAAAGTATTAGGATTTTCTAACTCTAAGCCACTTTGTCAAGAGAAAAATATAAATTAGCTCCACCAAAGTGATCGGAACAGGTTGAACAATAGAAAGGAAGAAGCCACAAAACATAGGTAAACAGTAAGTGTTCGGAAAAGAGGGCTGCACTATCATTGTCACCATCTACGCTTCTTTCATTCAGATGCATATTTGTCGGCAAATCATTGTACTTCTTTTAAAATTAGTGAAATTCCAAATTCATTTGATATTTTCCTTCATTAAATTTCCTTTTTGTCGATATAATTGGAATAACATGAGTCTACTATACCAAAGCAAGCTGACCGAACTTCTGAAAATGATAATCTTCCCAGCGTTTATACTCGTATCTTTTATAATCACGGCAAAGTTCCTTTTTTATAAACGAGATGATTGAAGATTGAAGATAAGCTGCTACAGTAATGAAATGTGGAACTTCTTGTGCTATTAGAAAACCCATTTCATATCGCTTATATCTAGTGATTTTACAAAATCCTCGTATTTATCAAAACAATAATTCAAAAATTTAGAAAGCTCTGACTTGAGGTCAGATTGCTTTGTGGCTCTTGTTGAGCTACTTGCGAGTAAATAATATTCAAACCATAACTAATCTATAAGCACTCTGATCAGTCTTTTCCCGTACTATGGGACAATGTGATGTAAATATCAACGCCTAATGAATGAACAAACCTATATCTCAAATTAAAAATAAATACTCATAATTTTCCCCAAGTTTTGTTCGAAGCGATAATTCCCTTCCCTAAAAAAAAATCCCTTCCCCGAGATTGAATTCTATCTCTATGATTTTCCGTTATGAAAAATTTTGATTAATATTATGCCAACTGACACTGTCAATCGAATATCAATCTGTGTTCAGAGTTCAGAGTTCAGAGAAAATCACGCGACTTCATGTCATTCCTCTTTTCTCTCGAGTAAATGAAAAAAATAATCATATCTTTAGAAGGAAAAGAGCTACGACAGTGAAATTTGAGGAAATTTGAGGAACCATAAATATATGGTTATGGCGCCGGGTGTAGACGTGTGCACCAGGTGCTCACAGAATTTTATTTTTAATAATAAATATATAAAGTGCGATTTATGTGAAAAATATTTTCATTCACATTGTGCAAAAATTAAGGACCAGTTGATAAAAATAAAACAAGAGTGTGCTAACGTCAAATGGTTTTGTGATGAATGCTTAATTTTTGTTGGTGATAACTGTAAGGGAATACAGGATAAATGGAATAAAATCGATAAAGTTATTGATCAGACTACTGAAATGATCGATTTGTTACAAACACAAAATCATAATATGATTCAAACGAAACCATTATATTCGGATGTAGTTGTAAATAAGTCGGTGCAACCTCTTATTGTAAGACCAAAAACGATAAACAAAACAGTACTATAACCAAGAATGTATTGACACAGAAGGTAAATCCATCCGAGATTGCGGTATCCGTATCAAGTATGAAACCTGTTTCCAAAGGAGCAGTGATTATTCATTGTGAAAATGATGAATCTTTAAATAAATTGAAAATGGAAACCGAAAGTGAGATGGGAGTATGAGGTAGAGGTGGGAAATTTATGGAACCCTAAGTTGAAAATAATTAATATTCGTGAAAATGATTTTGGAAGTGAGGATGATTTTGTAAAAAAATTTAAAAACCAAAATTTAAAAAATGGAGATAATATAAAATTTATAAAAAAATTTACTACGCCGAAAAACAGGAAAGGAACATTTAATGTTATACTAGAGCTATCAAAAGAACAATTGAATCACTTACAGTTGAACAAGAAAGAAGTAGTCAATATTGGATGGAATAAATATAGATATTTTGAATATGTGGGCGTACTTAGGTGTTTCAATTGTTGGAGATTTGGTCACAAGTCAGACAAATGTAAAAATAAGGAATCATTATGTCCGCTATGTAACAAAGATCACAAAAAGAACAATGTTCTAGTGAAAAATATGAATGCACAAACTGCAAATACGCTTGCGAAACTCTAGGTTTGAGAAATATAAAGTATGATCACCATGTGTTCGACAAGAACTGTTCAAGCTATTTAAAACAAATTGAGAAAATAAAAGAACGCATTAATTATCAATAGCAATCAAAGCAAAATACAGGGGGATCAATCATATGTGTAAATATTCAAGGAATGACAACAAATTATGTTCAATTGCAACAGGTAATGTTCGATTTTCAACCACTGATAGCAATTACTACATATAACGGAGAATATTGATCTGAACGAATATATGATAAATGGCTACAGTTGTATTACAAATTTTTCTACCAGTAGGCACACAGGTGGTGTAAATATGTATATCAAAGATGGGGTTAAATATAGAGAGCTAAGACAGGAGAAAGAGGAACTCGAATTTTGGTATACCAGTATTTCTGCATATATAGCAAATGAGAAATATGTGGTTACAGGTCTATATAGGTCACCTAGTGGAAGTAAAGGAAATTTTTTAAATAAATTCGAGGAATATCTTGATGATGATATCTCAAAGGATAATAATTTATTGATTATGGGAGATTTTAATATAGATTTATTGAACCATGACCACTATGCTCATAGGTTAACTAACTTAATACAAATGGCTGGTTGCAAGCAAATCAGAGAAAAGCCGACAAGGAATACATTGGATTCAAAAACCTTGATAGACTTGATAATTGTTAATAAACCGCTATTGGAAACCAAATGTGAGTTCCCCATGATTACCGATCATGAAATTATAGGTGTGGTTCTTGAAAATTCAATGCTAAAGATGAAAAAGGGCCTTCTCAAGAGGAACATTACAGAAGAGAAAATAAGAGATATACAACTTGAGTTAATAACATGTGATTGGAATAATACTTCAGTTGACATGGACATACTGTATGAAAATTTGGAGAATAACTTTGAAAGAGTATTGGACAAAATTGCACCAATGGAAAGAAAAATGATTGAGAAGTCGCAAAAACCTTGGATTGACAAAGAGATACGAATCTTGCAGAAAGAAAGAGATAGATTGTATAAAATATTCAAATACACAGGTTTCCATGTAGATTTAGAGAAATATAGAGTGAAAAGGAATGAAGTGGTAGCCATGATGCGAAAAAAGAAAAGCGTTATTATGATTCCAAAATAGAGCAGAACAGTAAGAATAGTAAAAAGATGTGGAAATTTCTGAAGGAAGTGGTGAGCAAAAATGCAAATAGTGTCAATTTTTCAAACTTAGAATGCAGATCAGGAATGCGGTTATGTGATCAATTGAATAAATTTTTTGTGGAAAGTATTGAAGAGATCAAGGCCAGTATTGGCAACCCTGACAAAAACTTTAGTGAAATCAAATTGAATGCAACCAAAGAGGAATTATCTTCATTCTCTGAAGTGTCCCTAAATAAACTTCATAAAGTAGTAACGAATCTGAAAAATAAATCAACAGGTGATAGTGTGTTCGTGATAATCTTACTAAAAAGTACATTTGATGTTATTGGATATCCTCTCCTTAATTTGATAAATACCAGCTTGAGAACAGGTAAACTGCCAGTTGCGGTGAAGTGTAGTACTGTGGTGCCAATTCCAAAAGTGAAATGCCCAAGCAAGATGGAAGATTTTAGACCAGTGAATCTACTTCCAATTGTGAGTAAAATTTTGGAAATTTTGGTGCATGAGAAGTTACAGAACTATTTAGAGAAGAATTTGATATTGCACGAATTGCAGTCGGGGTTTCGTGAGCACCATTCGTGCGAAACAGCCTGCCAATTGGTTTGTTTGGCATGGAAGAAGAGTTTAGATGAAAGAAAGATAGTAGTAAGTGTGTTCATAGACTTACGTCGTGCTTTCGAGACCATTGATCGGACGAGATTGATAAAAAAATGTGAACTATACGGCATCAAAGGAACAGCTCTACTATGGCTAGAGGAGTTTTTGAGAGAGAGGCACCAGAAAACTAGAATTGATGAGGATTTTTCGTATGCAATTGAGATCAAATGTGGCGTTCCGCAGGGCAGTGTCCTGGGACCATTGCTTTTTATATTATACATCAATGATTTACATTTGTATTTGAAAAGATGTTTTTTCAATTTATATGCTGATGACACTTTAATATCAGTGGAAGGTCATAATGAAATTGAATTGGTGGATATTCTAAATAAGGAATTGAGCGTTTTTCAAAATTGGTTGAGGTTAAATAATTTGAAAATAAATCCGGAAAAGACGAAGTATATGGTCTTAGGCACAAAAGCTCAATGCAACAAATTTAAGGCTGAACAGTATAAAATTTACATAGATAAGAAACAGAATGATTATAAATCAAAACTACATAATAAATTAGGTCAATTCAAAGTTCTGATAAGAAGTACTTACTTCACTGCCAATAAAACTATTATTACCAGAAGACTGATTACAAATGACACACCACTGATAAGTTTCCAGTCAATTTGTGTTTCACATTTTTCGCCTTCGAAGCCACAAATAGGCTCAGCCAAGGGAAGATGACCACCCACCCATTGAATTGTTCTCTCAGAGTCCAAATACCTGAATTCCTGAAAAAGTTTATGGTGACTTCTTGTGTTCCGGAAGAGAATTATTAAATTTTCATCTTTGGCATATCCAGTGGAAGTCTTTAAGTTTTTGTGGTATACCACCGTTGGTTTACCGCGGCTATTTTTGATGAATTAATATTTTGATTAATTCAATTGTGATCTACTTTTAAATTACAACAATTGATGCGTCGATACCGAAATGGAGTATCGAATTTCACCTGATACTGCAGTTTTAGCTAAAAGAAAACATACATTAACACCTAAATCGAAGTAAATTTATTTCCTTGTCAGTCTACTGTTAGTGAAAAAGATGTAGATATACAGGGTGCGGCAGAAGTCAGTTTACCGTTATGCATAAGAGGAAAAGAAAGCAAAAATAACATCAATAATTACTTGTGGCCTTACATTTTATTTTCGAATTGTTTCCCCCCTCTTCAACACACATACGGCATCGTTTAGTCATGGTAAAACAAATTTTACGAAAAAATTTGGTATCGGAACGAAGTTTCTCACATTCTCCTTCGATTCGCACTCGTAAATTCGGAATATCACGAGGTCACTCGCTGAAAACTTTGTCTTCAAAGACGCTTCAAAACGCAAAATCAAGCGGCGTCAAGTCGGGCGAACGTGCTGGCTATTTCATTTTTCTACGTCGATTAATACACCCATTCAACTGAGCCTCATCACTAAAACGAAATGATCGGTAAAAAAATTTGTCATCATCTGCTTAGCCTAGATACCACTCACAAAATTCTAATCTTCGATCAGGGTCACCCGAATTTACGTATAGTTTATGCACCATTTGTCTGGTGGAAACTTGCTTATTTCGAAAGCGCTGACGAAATTCTTCGAAAATTTCAGCATAATCTCCGTCAAGTTTCAGGTAAGAAGTGAGCAAAGCAACACGTCCTTCTTTCGTATACTTTACACGCGCAGTCATGGCAACGCACGCACTGTAAACGATCACAACAACACTACTACTCGCGGAAAACTCAACTAGTTATGTTTCAGCTGCCTCCTTTCGTCCTAGGAATGATACTGGCCGAGAATACGGGCATGCGTGAATACCACACAGTGTAAACTGACTTTTGCCGCACTCTGTTTATAGGGTCTCATCTTTGTTGAATACGCATGGAGGTAACTTCTGTTCCAGTTTTTCTTTCCCAATCCTTCGGGCGCAATTGTGGTAAAAAGTTACTCGAGAAGGTTCAAAAGGATTTCGAGATCATTCTCGGAAGAGCGCAATTCTAAAGTATATCGTGGGATGGAAAGCAACAGGGAACAAAAATTGAGGCAAAAACTCACACTAGTGAAAAAAAATACTAAGCAAGAATATTCAACTGGCTAGTGACAATTGAAACATTACTTTTTGAGAAATTGTTGATTGTTTATTCAGGATTGAGGAAAGAATTCTGAAATGTTGATGTAATAAATAATATATTTTCAGTCATTTGTGCTCTTCATTTGATATCAAAAGCAGATAATTTCCCAAATTATTTGATATTTATCCTTGTTCACATTTTAAAGTGGTAAAACCGAAATTATTGTAAAATTACACGTGCTTCAATTTTTTACAGTAGTTTCAGTTGAATTCAATATGAAATGTTATTTTTGAGATTCATTCAAAGCAATCATGTCACATAAAAAGATTGTGATGAATAAAGAAATATGAATTTTCATAACTTCGCTAGCAAAAGTCATTGAAAATATACAGACAAAATTATGACTTGAAACTAAGAACCATCGTGATACATGTATCGGGTACTTCCGAATAGCCCAAGGTGCGAACGAAACTAAACTACAACTGAAAAAAAATTGTTGACATCCCTAATTGGACTACCCCGAATGTGCAAGAAATCCAGCACCGTCTATGAGCATTCTTCGAATTCAACAATATTCTTTTCAACTTACTGGTACTGCATAAGGAGTGCTACTACTATTGGGATTGTACTGAAAATAACCTACTGGTTGCATACTCATCGGCAGAATCGATCCATTCACATCTCTGTCATCCAATAGTGCCACAACAGTAAAATTTCCTTCAGCATCTCCATTTCCATCAATGAAAACCTGAAAATATAATTGTTATGACTTGAAATAGCATTCAAACACGAGTTTCCTAACTCACATCGTATCCTTGAATCGAGTGATATGACCTATTAACAATTCTTTCTAATATAGCTGTACCATTTTTAGGATCCTCATTGCGCTCCAACACTTCAGTTAACGCTCTTGCATAGATCATTACAGCATCGTATAAGTAAGCAGCCTGTATTGGCACCTGAGTAGAAAACAATTGTAGTTGCCTTTACTTTTTTTTTATTTCTCTTTAATAAAATCAGGAATGTTTATATAAAATCAAAATACTGTATTTAGAAACAGTCTCCTAAATACAGGATTCAGATTAATTAATTTCCATTGAGTTATTCTGCTCGGATCATTAATATTGACTTTACCCTGGTGACTTTAGCACTCCTCTTTAGAGAAACATTCACTTATTCCATATATTTCAGATATCAAAAAGATCAAGCTTTGAAAGAACCCTTTCTACGTTCTCGGATTCATGGCGGCGAACAGGTCTTGCCTACTCCCCAGCTGATAGAACTCGAGGTGTCAAAATACAAATATTCATATTCTTCAAATTCCCTCTGTTACTCAAGCAGGTCACTGCCTTTTCCATAAGGCATTTAAATTAAATACGATAGATAGCTAAATGGACAAAAAGAATCGGCAGAACTCATTGGCATCAACACAACCAAGTCGAAGATAACCAACCACTCGCATCGAGCAACTGCTGTCAGCCAATTAGCCAAAGCAGGGATTGGCTAGGAACAGCTGATAAAGATAACAGGCCATTCTTCTGCAGCGTCAGTGAAACCGTATCTCCAACAGGACCAACAACATCACAAAAGAATAATCACAGCCATAAGGAATGAAAAACATGTCCTTCAAGAAACAACGTCAGTATCTACTTCATCATTCGAAAATAATGCTCATAATGTGTATAATAATTGTACTATCAATAATTATTATTTTGAGAATAAAAATGAATAATTTGTTGTTATGCTTCTATCTGCTTATTTTTGAATGAAAATCTATTTTTATTTCGTTTGATTTATATTGTTGAATGATCTTTCCAAATACCACACGAGATTCGAATTTTTTGAGAACACTCTGTCGTTTTTTGAAATTATACAAATTTCACTCAACAATGTGATCCTGAAATACCACTCGCCTTCTGCTCGTGGTATTTTGAGGATAACTTTGTTTCGTGAAATTTAAACACATAATTCCCAAAAACTAGAGTGTTCTCAAAAATTCTCACCTAGTGGTATTACCCTTCAGTATAGCGAAGTGAAGTGAAAACCCTGAGATATTGTGCTTTTGATAAGAAGATTTTGTCGTTGCCAGATCCATTAAAGTAATTATTGCACTTCAATTGGAAGATACAGGTGCGAAAAATTAAACAAATGAAACTGATTTTCAGATTAAAAAATCCGCTAAACGAATTCTGATTACTGACAGAAAAAAGGCAAGGTGATCAATAATCAAAGAAACTCTTTTTGAAAATGTTTCTTCATTAATAAGGAAAAACCTTTTTTCTCAGAAACATTGATTTATTACAAAAAATATAGAATCTTGAACATTTCTTCAACAGGTACCTAGGAAATAAATAAATATCTTGACAGATTTTAAATTTTGTTGACACCTTGATAATTTATTGAAGTTCAAACATCTTGGTAAATTTAATTTGATCATGGGATGCAGATTCAGTGAGTATGCAGATATGCATCTTATGTACGGTATTGCACCTTTCAATCAATGCTCATGAAACAAGAAGGTTGTATGGAGAATATCCTAACCGCAATATTCCAAATGAGAAAACATTTCAGCGACTTGACCAACGTCTAAGAGAGTCCGGTGGGCGATTCTCAGTTAATAGGAGAAAATTACTGATTTTCTTTAATGATTTTCAGGAAATTTTGGGAAAACAAGTATTGATGCTGAAGCGAGAAGAACAGTATGGACGGTGTAATTGGAGGAAAATATTTTGGATACTGTAGCTGATACTCCTTCAATGAGCACTCGAAGATTGCTTGTGCAGTTTGATGTGTCAAAAACAATAACTGCTGAAGTACTTAAAGAGCAGTTGTTATACCCTTATCGTCTGCAAAAAGTGCATCAACTACCTCCTGAAGATTTTCCTCATAGGATCCAGTTTGCAATCTGGCTCTTAGATCAGCAACGAACAAACACAAACTTCATTAACACTATTTTTTACCGATGAAGCAGGGTTTACCAAAAATGGTATTGTAGATTCACATAACACGCAAGTATGAGCTGATGAAAACTCCCTTGACACATGAGTTCCAATCGATTAATTTTGGGCAGGAATAATCGGAAATGTTCTGGTTGGACCATGCGTATTGCCGTCACGATTGAATGGTGTACTTAAGTTACAGTTCCTTCAGAACGCTTTTCTGGATGCAACAGAGCTTTTTCTGCTTGAAACCCGCCAAAAACACGTTTTTTATGCATGATGGAGCCCCACCTCACTTTAGCGTTGCTGTACGGGACCACCTGAATATCGAGACAGTTGGATAGGATGAGGAGGTCCCATTGCCTGGACTATAAGGTCTTCAGACCTAACGCCAATGGGTTTTCGCCTGCAGGGTCATCTCAAAGTTTTGGTGTAGTCATCTCCGATTGATACTAAGGAGGAACTTTTACAGGAATCTCACTTCATTGTGGTGCGATAAGGAACAATGCTGGATTGTTGTGGCGAGTACAGCAGTCCTCTATTCGTCGTGCCTGCGAGTTTATCAGAGTTCACAGAGCACATGTTGAATCCGCTTCTGAAGATATCAATTGATTATGTCTAATAAGCGTATTTAGGTTCAATCGTTGCAAGCTCAGGATAAATACCAATTTGATATTAATTAATTCTGGGAGATATATATTTGAACTGTCTAACCGCTATGTTTGAAAATAATGTATTGTTTAATTTTCGAGTACATTATTTTTTAGATGGGTTTTTAAACAATGCCTAGAAGAACATGGCTTTATTTTATAAAATTAATTTTTGTTGGGGTGACCTTCTAAGACAAAACAGCGATTTTTTTGTCTAGTAATTTTGTCGGATTGAATAACCTGAATTAAAACGTTTTTATTCCTTGAATGTCTTTCGTATAACACTTTGCTGCAGACAAAAAAATTAGAAATCATGGTTTATCTTCAATAAGAACTCACATCGACAATTAACCCGAGTATTTTTTCTTTAATTTAATGTTCAAAGTATTCAAATTTATTTTTTTCAACTTCTTGCAGAGCGTCTGAAATGTAAGCAATAAAATGTACAACCTAGTCCCCCTCTGATAAACTAAACAAGCTAATTATGTTTGTTTAGTTGTTTGTTATGTAAGTTTGTTGTATTGTTTCTTTTGTGGAGTAGCAAAGTTTTCACCCATTATTTGCTATTTCTGATTTCAGGACATGTTTGCGGTGCTCCTGTCAGATATGACTTAGTCTTGGAATTTTTGAATGAATGTTACATCAAATTGATAATTTATTTTATTTTCAGGAAGAAGCCCAGGAACTAAAATGAAAGGTAAGATATGGACATCAGCCAAGCCAAGAGTTTTATGAAGCAGATGATCAGATGCCTGGAAATAAGTATATAGCCTCTGCGGTTACTTAATATGGACTAATTCTAGATTAGGGCTCTCTCTTTCCCCCATGGTTCTTTGGAAGGTACATTCAGTTAATCGAAAAGTTGAATGATAGCCATATATCGTTATAAATTTTGGAACCTAGTGTTTCGGTGTGCATTCATTGACACCGAAGGTATGTGACATAACAGGGTTCGTTGACTGCTGAAATGAGACTTCTTGGCAATACCTTGGTCTTCAATATTGTTTTGAGTTGTCCGAAAAATGTCATTTTACTTTTGTTTTTTATTCCTGCAGGTTAGCCCAGTGCTATTGTTATTAATGATGATACTTAGCAACAAAATTGGGTTCTGCAGTGTTTCTGTATTAGTTTGCTAATAACGTCTTTGTATAGGCAATTGAAAATTCAGCATTCTTAATACAAATTCGGATATACCATATCCGAATCGGTTAGGACCAGAAAATGTTCTGTCCGTTTCCGGACCTTATGTAGCCTCTTTATTAGTAACTTCAAGAGGCTAAATTATTTTTTCATTGAAGCAACGTTCAAGACAATCATGTCACAAAAAAAAAGATTGCAATAATAGTAAATCTTTTACAAAGCATAAATTCAACAGCTACAACACAAAAAAAGGGAAAATATTTACAACAGTCATGTCTTATATGTCTATAACTTCAAAAACTTCAGGTTAGTGTTAATATGATATTAATCTCTTACAATGTAATTTTTCAACCTATAGAATGGGATAGCCTTCCTCGAAACGATAAAGTCGTTTTTAAATACAAGACGTTTAAAAATCTAACTTCCCGAAATTTTATTTCATAGTATTCAACAATTCAATATTCAACACTCGAATAACTCATGCAAAAATATCTTAAAACTATTGATTATATTCATTTCAGTCGAAGGTTCATGTTAACGCAATGAAATAGATCATTTTATGAGAGAAATGAGACGTTTTTTCTGGAATTTGATGAAAACAGTCGTGCACAAAACAAAATGTTCAAGATTGTTTCGATGAAAATCCGCTCATAATAGATAGATGGTAGAGAGTGAAAATTAATGTTGTTCCCAACTATAACCGAGCCATGAAACGGATATATATCCGTATTACTTCGCCAATATTTGGCTCGATTCAATCAACTCAATTAAGAACTGAAAGCTGATTTAGAATCTATAAAATACTTTTACAATTCTACAGAACACTTACCATTAATTCCTCTGAATGATTTTGAATCTAATTCAAAATTTAAAAAAAATATCATTATGTTCACTCACCGAAATGCTATCGAATATCTTGGGATGATAAGGCACGCAAAAAGGAGATTTTATAGATGTTGCTTTGATTTTTTCACATAAATATCTGAAAGATGAAATTAAAAATTAATATATTCATTGAATTGAGATGAAAAGTTCGCCCATTTTTATTATCGCTGTTTCTAAAATGAAAGTTTCAACAAGAATATCCCATCGTGAGATGTCTGTGAAGCTGGAACAGCCCTTTCAATTCTTGAAAAAAATTTTATTATGCAGAATTATGCTAGGTTTGTACTGTTCCTACTTTTTATTTATTCAATGTATTTAGATTTATCGCAAATAAGAGGAAGCATGAATTGTGCTACACGTAAGTTGTCTATTCCTAATTTTGAGAAAATATCTTTGTTCAAAATTTTGTTTTTTTTTTTTGGGGTTGATTACCGCAAAAACATTATTGACAAAATTTTGAACAAAGATATGACTAGACGACAAAGTCAAGTTGATATTTTTGGTGGGAATAAAAAATATTATGGATTGACTTATGTGGAGGATCTTTCTGAATAAATAAGGAAAAAATTTCACCGCTCAATGTAAACATTGCTTTCAAATCTTCCAACACCAACAGAAGACTTTTCACCCGAATAAAAAATAGCACTCCTAAAGAGCTACTCAGTGACGTAATCTATAAGATATCTTGCAAAGATTGTCAATCCACCTATATGGGACAAACAAGGCGTTATCTAAAAGACAATATCCGAACATCAGAGAGATGCCCTAAATACATATACTCAATCCATTGAAAAAGAAAAATTTAGAAAGCATTGACGTGAGGTCAGATTGCTTTGGCGCTCTTGTTGAGCTACTTGCGAGTAAATATTCAAACCATAACAAATCTATAAGCACTCTGATCAAGTGAACAATAGTCTTTTCCCGTACTATGGGACAATATGATGCAAATATGAACGCCTAATGAATGAACAAACCTATATCTCAAATTAAAAATAACAACTATATACTATAATTCCCGTTTCCTATTTTTGACAACGTATATTATTTCAGCCACCGAGATTGAATTCTATCTCTATGATTCTCCGTTATGAAAAATTTTGATTAATATTATGCCAACTGACACTGATTAATGAGCCCGGCATTTGTCAAGCGGATATCGATCTGCGATGGCCATCGTTCAAAGAAAATCATCGGGACTTATGTCATTTCTCTTTTCTCTTGAGTAAATAAAAAAAATGATTATATCTTTAGATGAAAAAGAGCTACGACAATAAAATTTGAGGATAAGTAAGATATCGATCATCTCAATACATTCACGAATTTTTATTGAAATCCAAAAAATATCTTATGAGATAGTGAGGACTGAAAATTTTTTTTTTGGGAATTTTTAAAAAATTTTCTTGCGTGACAATTTCTGCGAAATTTGGGAGCTGTTTTATGGCAGCCTCCCTCAATAATAACACCGCGCTTGATGAGCATGTTTCAAATACTCTTCACTCCTTCGACTTCAACATCCAGTCAATTAAGATATTAGGACATGAGAGAATTTTAAAAAAACGTTTGCTGCATGAAATGATTTCCATGAAACAAGACGGAAAATCAATTAATAAAAGGACGGACACAGAGAGCTTGAACACCGCTTATTTTCATCTAATTTATAAGATCAAAGACAAAAAGTTAACTGCAGATATTCGTAGTGAGAAATATATTTTCACATGCGCATTTTAACGTATTACCACTTATTGAATCAATCAGTTCCTTTCCAGCTATTATTCTTTCCATGTGTATTGAGCATTGACGTAGTATCTAAATGGACTAGCCCTCTGAACAAAATTCCTGCATGCCGAATATGAACGAGAGAGATGGAGCTAGTTGAGTAAACATCAAAATTATATGTTCAAAACATTTATTTCTCGTGCGAGATATCCTCAATTTATATCTTATTTTGAGTTTATTCTGAATTGATCTTGTTGTTGTTTTGATCGATTTGATTTCTAAAAGTATTGATCTTACTGTCGAAAGAAAGTAGCGGTAAGTATTTAATGAAACTTCTCTTGGAATAATATATACATATATTCTTAGCCTTAATAAATAAATATTCATTGACGAAGTATCAAATATATAACGCCAATGGGGAATGTGTCTTAGTTGATATGAAAATTTATCGAAAAAGTATACTCTAATTGAATTTTACAGTATAATCGTCTACGTTTGCCAAATTTTTGCGGGCCTTTATTGAGTTTCTAAAGTCTTCAAGATGCCTCACGGTTGTGCAGCGTTCAATTTTACGGCCAGATTGAAAAAGGCCAAAATATAAAATTCCATTCGTAAGTATTCATATTTCTAGACTTACATAAATATTGAAAATATTTTATTCACAGGTTTCAAGGAATGAAAAATTGAAGAAACAATGGATAAAAGCTGTAGGGAGAATCGAGTTTGAGCCCTCTTCTTCATCCAAAATATGTAGCCAACATTTTCAAAAGTATGATTACTATGTTAATGTTCTTGGTACAAAAACTCTGAGGAAAGGTGCTATTCCATCAATTCTAAGTTTTGGGCCATTGTCCTGTGAAACTGATTTTTGAAAGCTGTATACCAGTTTGTAGTGATAAAGCAGGTGCCTTAATATATTATTTACTACAATATTTCTTTCTTATGGGTCTAGACTATTTATACATTTTCCTTAGTTCACCTAGGTGTTTCCTCCATGTCAGCAAATCATGCAAGAGAAAACATGGATGAGCAACCAGAACCAGAGACAGAAATTATTACAGCAACCTCCTTAACTGTTGAGATAGAAAATCTTCCTGTGAAAGTAAATGATGTAAACTTTCTAGCAGTGCATAATAATGAAGCAGGTGCATTATTGTTTTATTAGTTACAATATTTTGTTTCTTATGGGTTTACAGTATGTAAACATTTTTCTTATTTCATCAAGGTGTTTCCTCCATATCAGCCATATCTTGCTAGTGAAAACATTGATGAGCAACCAGAGACAGAAAGTCTAAGTATTCCATCTACTTCCTCAACTGTTGCGATAGAAAATTTTCAATATTTTGTATTATTTTAGCTCTCTCAATGAAGACTAATAAAAATTCAATAAACAATTCTTTTTTCAATTACGAACACAAAAGAAAATTTCAATTTTTGCTTGAATTCACTATTATACTATAGATAGGTGAATAAAATATAGCCAAATTGAGTGGAACAAAATTGAATAAAAATTAAATATGCAACTGATTATTCTGGACTAAAAAAATGTTTTAAAAATTACATTTTTCTATCAATAATATCCAGACTAAATCAAAATTTAACATTATGGCATTCTGGTTATCGGAGCCAAATTAATATCATAAGGATAATATAAACAGGTTATCAAAAACTACTGCTTTCATTTGAACTCTTGAGATATTTATAATATAATCAGTAATTAATCTATACTAATTTCAATATTTCAGAGAGTAACTAATTTACACGTATTGAAAATATATAATGACCTCAAGTTAACTAAAATATATGAAACTCTCCTTTCATGAGGAGAAAAGGACCAAAATAATGTTAATCAAATATACATGAACTTAAGGAAGATTTCATGATCTACACAACGCTAATTTATTTATCTATAGTATCCAATACTGTTAAAAGTAGAATCCATCAAAATAACAATTAGTTTCATTCAGAATATATTAAAATTTCAGGATTTTCCAAACATCCGTTTCATGTTTTGATCATATGATTTTGACACAGAACATAAAATATTTTGACGTTTACTCAACTGGCTGCATCTCTCTCGTTCATATTCATATTGCTTCGAATACTTCGAGAAAGTTACGTGACGGCGAGTCTATTTGATATAACGTCAATGGTATTGAGGTGAATTTGTTTTTATGATTTATTACATGACTCGGACCATTATAAAACTGTAAGTGAATTCCATAATTCCAAATTCTCTTTTATTGTCTCAATTTTTTTGTGTTTGTTTAAAGAATTTCATTTTAACGAGTAAATAAAGGATATATAGGAAATTTAAATTAAGGAAAAGAAAAAAAAAACATAACCTATAAAATAAATAAAAAAAAATAATGTTAATCAAATATACATGAACTTAAGGAAGATTTCATGAGCTACACAACGCTAATTTATTTATCTATAGTATCCAATACTGTTAAAAGTAGAATCCATCAAAATAACAATTAGTTTCATTCAGAATATATTAAAATTTCAGGATTTTCCAAACATCCGTTTCATGTTTTGATCATATGATTTTGACACAGAACATAAAATATTTTGACGTTTACTCAACTGGCTGCATCTCTCTCGTTCATATTCATATTGCTTCGAATACTTCGAGAAAGTTACGTGACGGCGAGTCTATTTGATATAACGTCAATGGTATTGAGGTGAATTTGTTTTTATGATTTATTACATGACTCGGACCATTATAAAACTGTAAGTGAATTACATAATTCCAAATTCTCTTTTATTGTCTCAATTTTTTTGTGTTTGTTTAAAGAATTTCATTTTAACGAGTAAATAAAAGGATATATAGGAAATTTAAATTAAGGAAAAGAAAAAAAAAACATAACCTATAAAATAAATAAAAAAATAATGTTAATCAAATATACATGAACTTAAGGAAGATTTCATGAGCTACACAACGCTAATTTATTTATCTATAGTATCCAATACTGTTAAAAGTAGAATCCATCAAAATAACAATTAGTTTCATTCAGAATATATTAAAATTTCAGGATTTTCCAAACATCCGTTTCATGTTTTGATCATATGATTTTGACACAGAACATAAAATATTTTGACGTTTACTCAACTGGCTGCATCTCTCTCGTTCATATTCATATTGCTTCGAATACTTCGAGAAAGTTACGTGACGGCGAGTCTATTTGATATAACGTCAATGGTATTGAAGTGAATTTGTTTTTATGATTTATTACATGACTCGGACCATTATAAAACTGTAAGTGAATTCCTTAATTCCAAATTCTCTTTTATTGTCTTAATTTTTTTGTGTTTGTTTAAAGAATTTCATTTTAACGAGTAAATATAGTAATATAGGAAATTTAAATGAAGGAAAAGAAAAAGAAAACATAACCTATAAATGTTGCCGTTTCCTAATTTTCCTCTCACTGTGATGCCTCTGTTCCTTAAGATTCTCGTTTTATTAGTAAAATCAATGATTCTTATATTTGATATCTTTTCTGTTACGTATTTTATGTACTATATTGTAATAATTCTTGTTTGTTTTTTTATTGTAGAGCCCTGAAGATGATTTAAGATTTAAATCAAAAGTAGTCGGCCTTGTTTTAAGAAGTGGTTTTGTTTCAAAAACCTGACCTTTTTTCTAATCAACTAACTAAAATATCTACGAACGACGGTTTTAAATCTACAATTACAGAATTTTTATCATTCAGCATTATTTTCCTGCAAATGCTATCATGATTTATTTATATATTTTTGAATGAAATGGTTTCCCATATTTATTATTCACTGTATTCAAATGCTAGTTGCATGTACTATTGGCGATTATCTGTTTAAAGCAATTTTCTTCACGAGTGCCTTGAGATATTTTTTGTATTTTTTTCTGTTGGCACAAATCAGCACAAACCTAACACAATTCAGCACAATTCATTCAAAAATCCAAAAATGCTTTGTCAACTTCACACACATTATCGTGAAATATAGAATTCATTGCAATATATCAACTCACCTATAATTAGGATTCCTGGGATGAGAAGGAGTAAGTTTCAGAACAGATCTGAATCCCATCAAGTCGCTTCCATTTGCCCACGTTTCATTCAGAAAAGGATCCAAATAATCTGAAGGAAAACAGTGACCGTTACAAGTGCCATGAATATGAAGTGCATAGAAAGCCTGAGTGGGCATATTTAGAGTAGTAAATCTTGTTTGCAGAAGATTTTCCCGAATTTGTTCGTCTCTACACGACGCTTTTCATGCCTGATAATATATTATGTTGAATAATTTATGGAATAGATTCATCTCTCGGTTTTCTTGAACTTCTTTTGAATGCATGTTGTGAGGGGTTAATACTAAAAGGAAGACAAATGAAAGGAACTTAAGAAAAAATGAATATAACGAACAGTATACGACACCGTGTTTCCTCCTTTCTGAGACTCATCAACAGTAGGTACGTGACCGTTATACTATACAGGGTCTTTCACGAGGAACCTCAACCATATTTATACGGGAAACTACTGAACGTATTTTCATGAAATTCAGCACTTATAAGTATTTCCCGATGCTGATGAAATCTAAAATATTTTCAAGGCATGAGCACCTCCGGTTTTTCCGAAAATGACGTCAACTTCCGTTTTTCAAATTACAGCACCATTTTTTTATTGCAGAAATAGATTCTTTAGAAAATTTCAAGTTATTTTGATGTAACATTTTCAGTTTTGGTTGGAAAATTCTCTCTGAGCAGGAAAATTCGAAAAAAAATTTCCGCTGAAACAAGAATAACTTTTTTGGATGGAAAATTTTCAAGATATAAGATTTGATGTATCCACTTTAAAAATCGAAATCGCGATTCATGATACAGGGGGTGAAAAATCGCTTTCAAAGCTAGGGATGACAAAATCGTGAAAAATCAATTTTTTCAAATTAGAACCCCATTTTTTTATGGCAGATATTGAATCTACGTTAAAAAATAATGTGAGTGTATGCATCACACCCTTGCCCTAAAGTGGATATTTTCTGAGTTATTCACAAAAAACTGTTTTTCGTCTTGAATTTTCAGCTATTTCTTTTTCCTTCACGCCAAAAAGATGAAATTTTCAGGAACTTACGTTTAACGAAGGATAATTACAAACTGACATACATACAAGTGAAGCTAATATAAGCGTGTTAAGAACTAATAGAACAGTAGGCTTTAGTTTTACCCAAATGTTTATAATTTTATAATATCGAGCCGAAAATGATCTCAATCAATTCGGTTGACTTCCTGATGCTGAATCTGGGGCAAACTTGAGTATGTCCGGCCATATACTATCTATCATCCGCAGTAAATGAGTAAGGGTTTTGTGTTGTCAGAATATATCAATTGGTCAAATATCCCAGTCAAGTTTGTTATTATGCCGAATCCGTCGATTGGTTCAGCAGTTATAAGCATCTATAATTTACTTACTCAATAACTCCTAGAATATCAATCCCATCAAGTTGTTACTTGAAATTATTTCGTTGAAATCGTCGGGCTACAAAATTCATGAAAGAATTCAATACTTGATATCTTATATGATATTCGTCCGATTTCAATGAAGATTTGGGCGTGGATTGATGTTATTGATATCTTACATATTCTCAAATTTCTTAATCGTGATGTTCTATCAAAAGAAGACATATGACTCTTTTCATTCACCTTTGGGATCCACAGAAGTTCATAAAATAAACTGATAAATGGATGGATATTTTAATCATTATTGAGAAGTTCAATGTACAAGTATGTCTATAGGAGATAATTCATCCTCCTTAGAGTCATCTAGCGGATTCAGAAGATTCGGTTCCGAAAAAGGGATTTTTTTTAATTATCCAATTTGTCAATTTCAACGAAATTTTGCAAACCTATTTGTATCATTCTCATTCGAATATCTAGCAAATTACCACTTGGTTCGTTGGTTATTTGGAAATCAAATTATAGATAGATGCTTATAACACCTAAACCATTCGACGGATTTGGCCTAATATCGAACTTGAGTGAGATATTAGGACAATTAACTTATTCTGAAAATAAAATTGAAATGGAAAGTACTGTTTTGGTATGGTTCATTTCAAATTTAACTGATGGATGACAAAAGGTGAAATTTAGGCAAAGAATGTCTTCTGGCAACAAAAAACTATACATGATATACCAAAGTGAACTTAGCTGAGACCTTGTTTTTTTGATTTATTTGAATGATATGAAAAAAATTCAGAAACTGCGAATTAAGACCGATGATACTATGATTTACACAATTGGCAATAATATTGAATGACGATTTCGAAATATCAAGTGATTGGCTAATCGGTAATCAGTTCAAAATTAATTTCAATAAACCAGGTTATACAATATTTGGGATATAATGTACATTGCGATCTCTGAACGAATTTATAATTGAATTCCGCTTTATCATGTACCTAGGTATAAATGAGTTATTCTTGATGAAATTCTAAATTTTTAACTTTCTTCCAAAAATTAATTTGACAAAGGATCCAATACATCTCAGGAATAAGTTATGAAATTGACATAAAAACATGATAACTTTTGTAGAATTATTATTTGGACAATGACCACCATATTTGATCCTTCTTGCTACCAACGTTTCGATAAACATCTTCTATCGTTTTCAAGGCAAAATAAATTTGAAAATTTCTAAATTTTCATTTAGTATCAAGATTGACAGAACTCTGAAACGAGATCAATCTGAACTAATCTGTGGTCAAAGTACCGAATTAACAATAATTAATTGGAAATTTGCTATGTTCTACTAAATTGCCGAATATAATAAGAACCATAAAAAGGTCATCCAAAAAACGCACCTACATGTTTCTATGAAATAAAACACAAACTATTTTTTCAAGCTGTTTTTTTTTATTAAAACTATGATCCATTTCAATTATAAATGGTATAGAATATCATTCGAATGTCCACCATGAGTGCAGGCATCAATCCGAATATCGAAATTTTCAATGGCTTTCCGACACAAAAATAAATAATGGTGCTAGATCACATGACCTTGAAGGCAAATTGAAATCTGCATTTCGTGAAATTACACGTTGAGGAAATTTTGATCGCAAAAACCTAATGTTTTCTCGAGTTGTGTGGCATGTAGCACCTTCATGCTGCAAATAGACGTCAGACACATCAATATGACTCAACTGTGTCCATAAAAAGTTTCTCAACATTGATTGGTATCGCTCAGCATTCACAGTAACAGCATTACCAGCATCATCTTCGAAGAAAAATGGCCCAATGATTCCATTTGCCCAAAGAGCACACCAAACAGTAACTTTTTGTGGGTGTAGAGATTTTTCACAACACGAGGATTCATCACCCCAGATACGACAATTTTGCTTATTGACGAACCCATCCATTGTGAAATGAGCTTCGTCACTAAACAAAACTTTGCTTGAAAGCAATGGATCTGTCGTTCGTTGTTCAATAATCCAACTAGCGAAATTACGACGTTGTAAATGGTATCTTTCTTTCAATTTCTGGGTTAATTGAATTTTATAAGCATGTAAATGCAAATCTTTATCCAAAATCCTCCATAAGGAGCCAAATATCGAAATTTTCAATGGCTTTCCGACACAAAAATAAATAATGGTTCTAGATCACATGACCTTGAAGGCAAATTGAAATCTGCATTTCGTGAAATTACAGGTTGAGGAAATTTTGATCGCAAAAACATAATGTTTTCTCGAGTTGTGTGACATGTAGCACCGTCTTGCCGGAAATAGACGTCAGACACATCAATATGACTCAACTGTGTCCATAAAAAGTTTCTCAACATTGATTGGTATCGCTCAGCATTCACAGTAACAGCATTTCCAGCATCATCTTCGAAGAAAAATGGCCCAATGATTCCATTTGCCCAAAGAGCACACCAAACAGTAACTTTTTGTGGGTGTAGAGATTTTTCACAACACGAGGATTCATCACCCCAGATACGACAATTTTGCTTATTGACGAACCCATCCATTGTGAAATGAGCTTCGTCACTAAACAAAACTTTGCTTGAAAACAATGGATCTGTCGTTCGTTGTTCAATAATCCAACTAGCGAAATTACGACGTTGTAAATGGTCTCTTTCTTTCAATTTCTGGGTTAATTGAATTTTATAAGCATGTAAATGCAAATCTTTATCCAAAATCCTCCATAAGGAGCCATAATACTCGTATATGCCCAATTCTAGCGAACGATGCGAAATTGATGATGTCATTTTTAGTACAGTTTTGGTCTTCCACTTTTTGGTTTATCAGTAACACGACCAGTTTCTTCAAATTTTTTCACTAATCTTTGAATTGAAGATTGATTTGGCCGAATATTTACACCAAAAAAATTACGAATTTTGCGATGGGTATTTTTCAAAGAAGGCCCATTTTCATAATAACTTTGAATGATGTAAACGCATTGTTGCAATGTGTACCTTCTAATAAAACAAAATGAATTATGTAATTTGAAAAGATGTCACGTACAAAAATTATATAGTGCTCACATCTAGGCATCACATTTGGATGACCCGTTATTTCAAGGAGTATTATTTTTGAGAATTTTGTGTTAGTTTAATTGTTTTGTTTTTGTAACTAACAATTTTTACTAAATGAAGGAACATTAATATTTGTAGCGTGCTACACTTAAATTGTTTACCCTGTATTTATTTCCATCTAATTTTCCTGAGAAATAAAACGTATTTTACCTCATAATTTTTGTGTCTTGTATCTTGAAAACCCTTTAAGGGGTAAGTTTAAACTTTACTAATTTTGTTTGTTGAGTGTTTTTATAAATAGCAGTTTTATTAGAATATTTGTAACTCATTGATGAAAACTGAAAATGTTTATAGCTAGGCAAATTTTTTTAGCATAACCTCAAATTCGGTTAGTAAACAAGCAAAGATAATTTTATGTAGAAATAAAAATAAATTTCAATGTATTCCAGGGGCCCTGAAGAAGAATTAAATTGAATTCGAAAGCTTTGCGAAGAATGAAGAGTTTCACTTGAGATTTCTCCCAAAAAACGAGTCGTTCTAGCCTTAAAACTGTACTTTAATATTTTCTGATATATACTTACTGAACTTTTGAACGCATTATTTACCTGAATTTTGCAATACATTTCGTAAAAGTTTTTAAATCGAATGCATTTTTGTTGATTTTATTGCTCGATTGTTTAAATTAGCATGGCATGCTGCGAAGTTTTTCATTTTCGCATGATCAATATTTGGCAAAGCTTGTTTAAGGCTATATTTTTCTGAGACAATCTGCGTGTGATTGCTTATAGAATTCAAGAGTTCGTTTTCTTATTCATTGAAATTTTTTAATGTGTTTATGAATTTTTTTCTTATATAGTTTTTATGAACCAAAGCATGTTTCATGGATTGTTTCAGAGACAGATGTAGTATTTATTCAATTTTGACGTATCGGTGATTTTTGTTTCGGTTTCACAGTTTTATTTTCTAGAAGAAAATTTTTCAAGAAGAAAGTTTTCTGCAAGATAGTTTTTCAATTCTCTACATTCTTAAGACTTGTATTGATACTGGATTCTTGAAGAAATTCATATTTTCCGAACATTTTGGAATAACTGAATTAGACTTATTACTGGAGATTTCCTCAACCTATATACAGGCAGGTCCGAAAGAAATAGGAAGTTTCACCAACCTAACTTCCTGGCCATTGATATACAGGAGTTTCCAAACAGAGGAGAGATTTTGCCGACCATTTTCGTCTTCACCATATATACAGGGAAATCAATTTTAGTGAATATTTTTAAATTGAATGAATTGAAATTATATTATATCAACAAAATTTTCTCCCTTTGCCGAAAACTTGTTTGTAAATATTTTACTGGTACCAGATTTTTTGTATTCAATGTAAATAAAAACTTGTATTCGTGAGGATTGTGATTTACTTGGGTTTCTTGTTCCCTCCATTCTCAGAACTCAGACTTTAAACCTGCGCCCACTCATAACGACTGAGCTCGGTAATTAAAACCAACTTGAAGCCGGAAAGGCTACATATTATTATTTATGTTTTTTCATTTATAGATAGAATAAAAAGTAAAGGGTTATAGAATATCATTCTACATTATTTATGGAGATTTGTAAGGATTTGTTTGATCAATCCTGAAGAGAACTTTATTTTATAATTTGACTTAATTTTCCGTGGATAAAGTCTTATCTAATTCGGTAAGAAAATCATTTTACATCCATAACCATACACGAACTATAACAATACCTATGTACTTAGATAAATCGTACATTATATTAAGATAAAATATGCGATTTTATTTTTGTCATGATGAAATGAATTCAATCAAAAATACATAATGTCATTTTTATTGAAATGCGTTCCAAGAATGCTTTAACCAAATGTAGGTAAGTTTAAATCACTTGAACGGATCTGAATTGAATAAATGTAGTAGCCAAAAAATCAGCTTGTATACCGAGATCGAATTTGAGGTGGGGGAAGTTTAAAAAAAATTAATTGCATGTCCGACTCGTTCGAATTGGAACACTTTCTATATTCCCCAATATTTCTTTTCCATTTCATTGCTTCCAATCATCTGTTTACCGTTTTCGCACTGTTTTTATACTCACCTCGTCTGACGATGTTGATTCGTCTATTGGGGTCGTAAATCTCATCGTCCACTGAGATAACCACGTAGTCTCCCGAATCTAACAGCTTCCTACGTTGCAGACACTTCACGAAGTCGATTAAAGCTATGTGCTCACCAACGAAAACGTAAACTAAAAATATATACAGATGTTAGAAAAAACTGAAATGTGAAAAAATTTCATGGAGAATCAAAGTCCATCCAAGAAAAATTGATGGCATGGAAGGCTGTGAGAGATAATAATAATAATAATAATGTTTATTGGTCCTTACAGATATCACATAGATATATAGGACAAGTCATAATGAGAAAAGCAATTCAAACAAATTTTAAATCAATTTATCAGAGAGGAACTCTCTTGGCTCATAGTAACCCTTAGAACGCAAAAGTGACTTAATTTCCCTTTTGAATTGCCTATCAGTACCTGTTTTATGTCTGTCAGGTAAGTGATTTTAGAAGGAAATTCCGGCAAACCTAGGTGAGGACTTGTACTTAGTCGTTGAGTGCTTCGGTGTACATAATGTATTATGATGCCTTGTTCCATAAATCGTTAGATCGAACGTAAAGAAGACAACTCAAGATGTACATACTGGATAACGTTAGGATACCGGAACTCCTAAAAACCTCCCTACATGAATCAGTAGGTTTCAAACCGAACATAAGGCGAATAATTATTTTCTGCGTTATGAAAACTCTTTTACTTTCCGATGCCGCCCCCCACAGTAGTATGTTGAAGTTCAGATGGCTGTGAATGAGGGAGTAATAGACATTTAGACGGGTATCAGTTTGAAGAGACTGCTTCAATAGGTGTAAGGCATAGTACCCCCTGTTGAGAGTTTTACATAGAAAGTCGATGTGAGAGCTCCATCTCAAAAATCTATCACAGTAGAGTCCAAGAAACTTCACGCAGTTCACTGTCTTGATGACACCACCGGCGACATTCAACACCAGTGGTGGGGACTGACCTATCTCACAATTTTGAAATATGATGATCTGGATCTTATCGGGGTTCATGATGAGTGAGTTCTGGCGACACCACGATTTGAACCGATTTGAACCTCTGAATAAACTCTTCACAGAGACATACCAGTTGGTCAATACTTTTAGCTCGGACAGCTATGGACGTATCGTCTGCAAATAGAATCAGTATACTTGTGGAAAGGTGTTCTGGCAGATCATTTATGAATAGCAGAAATAACAGAGGCCCCAGGACTGAGCCCTGAGGAACCCCTAGGTTATTCCGATACCCCTCGGATAAACAATCATTACAGCTCACGAACATAGTGCGATCAGAAAGATAACTTTGAATCCAGTCGAGAAAGATTCCCCTAAATCCGATTTGGTAGAGCTTATCATCAAGTATGAATTCATGTCGTAAACAATCAAAGGCGCGCGACAGATCGAAGAAAACCCCCATAACATGATCCCCATCATCAAGGCACATATGTATAAAATTCACGAACTCAGAGCAGGCAGTCTGGGTAGATCTACCCTCCCTGAATCCATGTTGTTGGCTTGACAAAACGGAAAACCTCTTCAGATACTCATACATCCTCTGATAAACTATTTTCTCAAATGTTTTGGATAGGGAGCTCAAAATTGAAATCGGCAGGTAGTTGACTATATCATCCTCACGCCCTTTTTTATGTACTGGAATAACTTTGGCAAGTTTGAAAACAGATGGAAAACACTCAGATTCAATTGAGAGGTTAAACAGGAAAGTTGAATGCTCGACGATTAGCGGAGCCAATGATTTCAATATTTTTGTTGAAATGCCGTCGTGACCTGAACTATTTCCATTTTTTAAGTTTTTAATTACAGACAAAACCTCTTCTGTGACGACTGGAAAAAAAAAGAAATTATTATTTATCAGTTTATGTCTCGTACAATTGACCGATAGGGCAGACCCGTAGAACTCACGTAACTGATCTCCGAAAAGTACTCGCCAAAAATTTCACAGATCCTCTCAGGGCAGGACAATACTTTACCATCGATCTGAAGGGATGAGATCTCATTTTTCACAGACTTACGGTTTAATTCATCATTTACACATTTCCACACGGTTTTATTTACATTCGCAGATTTCGCAGAGATTTCGGTGATATTCAAGTTTTGCAAATTTCAGCTGCAGATTATATTGATATTTCGCCCTTTTGTATTTCTCATTGGTCGTTACTGTATTACAGTTGCGCACAAGCCAATGCAGATTACGTAATACTTCCCTAGATCTTATAATAGGCGAATTTATCCATCTTGGATGTTGCCCATAAGAACTTTTGTAGATCCTAATGGGACAGGCAGTTTCAACAGACGACTATATCCACAAAACAACGAAACCCATCCTCAACCGACAGGCCATAGCAGGCACTCTCAAAGTCAACCTCTCGGACGAGGGAAAAAAGATAGTCTAACTTGCCCATAAATGCATTAGCAACGAATGAATTAGCAACGCCCTATTTAAGTAAATTGTATTCGTAGAATTTTTGATAATTGCATTGCAAGTCATCGAGAGCTTAGGAATCGTTTTCACTTCACGTATGAAAAATTAAACAATTTGGTGTATTGTGAGCGTGAACGTCTTGATAATGAATTATTGTTTACAAGTTTATTGGTTGTGAGAAGACTTGGTTTTTGTAAAATATTTGTTAGGGCTATTTCTACTTTTATTGATATTCTTCTAAACGATACAATAGACATATTCCATTATTATCAATGTGAATTGCTTTGTAGAAAGCAGAAACTGTTCGAAAATTATTCAAATGTTATGAGAGGTCATAATCAATAGAACTCATAGAAATAAATATGATTTACTATTCATTTGTGAGATTAAGATCTCTTTTTTACATCGAAACTTTGACTCAAAACATTTTGCAACTATTTAGATCACATATGGGATCAAATGTGATATCCATTAACGCCGTTTCGTAATTTTTTTTTTGTTTGCTTACTTATCCTAGTTTATTGATCTAGTAAAACAACCTGCTATTGTTTCGCCCAAATGTTCGAATATCGAGCGCCGCAAATGGTCTCAATCGGTAGAGTTCGACTTCCTAATGAAGAATCAGTGGTTAAATTTGAGTATGTCCGACCGTATACTCTCTATTTCCCAAAGTAGATGAGCTAGATTTTCTTTTCAGAATGGGTTGGTAATTCAAATATCTCGTTCAAGTTCGATATTGGGCCAAAGTCATCAGCAGTTATGAGCAACTAAAATTTTGGTTACTCAATAACTCCTAAAATATCCATCCAATCGGTTCAAAACTTGAAAATCGTTTCAATAACGTTGGAATAGAGGATTCTGCCGAATTTTGTAAAAATTCATAAGAAAATTCTAAAGTTGAAATTGCAAAAACATACTGGGTGTTCAATTTGAAAAAAAATATGTTTTTTTATAATTTTGTGAGTTGGCAAATGGTATTTTTTTGTAACTTCGTATAATTAACAACTAAGATTCCAAACCAGTGGCGTACATCGAACCATTAAATAAAGTGGTGCAAAATTTCAAATTTATTTTCAATATATTGATCGCAATATCGTCATTTTCGAAACTGAATTTGTTCAAATATTTCTAGAAATAATTTATAACTCGAAAGCCGTAAAAATTGATAGTAAAGAAGAAGTAAATTAATCCTTTATTCGATGGAGAATCATAAAGAAATAGAAATATCGGCTGTCTTATTCAGAATAAAAAAAAACTGTTGCCAAATTTTCATATATCTGGCAAGTCTGGAAAGTTGAAAATATTTTGAAAATATCCCAATGTTGATCTACAATATTTAAATTATTTTGCATGAATATAGAAATAATTCAATAAGCCACCCACCTTGGCACACCCATAATTTAATGAACCTATTCGTAGTTGCTTTTCTTTATGATCGGAGGCGTATACATTTTTTTAGGAACTCTAACGAAAAACCAAAAACTAATGATATACATAGAATAACTCACTTCTTGTTCTCTCATAGGTATCAGCCACTATTGTATCCATTTGTTCGATATATCTGGGGATATAATTTGTGTACTGCTTAGTATCCGTTACAATAAGTCCATGGTAGTTGGATAATTCCTGTTAGAATAAAAAGTGACATATTATATGAAACTAAAATTTTCACGTAGAGTTTAATTCACTAAAATTTCTTGATAACTAAATGGAATTAAACTAAAAAAATGCTAAAAATCCCACCGAACCCAAACATCTCTACGATGTTTTGTGATGTGTCAAAAATATTAACAAGAAGATTTTTTTGATCGTAACATGAACTAAGATCTTGTTGTATCGTAAGTTGTTCCGTGATATTTTTACGTTCAATTATTTTTTGGGCAATTACCACCACCCATTATTATATTTGCTACAAACGTTTCGACATAGGGTGGCCATTTGAAAACGAAACAGACGAGATTACAGACGAAATAAGTTTTTTCGATAGAAATGCTCGGACAGGTCGATTTCTGTTTCGAGGGGGACAACTTAAGATGTAGGTTACGAATTCATAGCGCTTCAACCCTTGCTGCTACAACCCCCACCCCCAATTTTTGAATAGCGAAGATGGGGTGAGTGGAAAAGGTATTTTTATACTAATTTCAGCACAGTAATTGTTTTTTCATTTTATGCATTAGTTCTCGAAATATTCATGCGTTAGTTAATTTAATCACTAATTTCCAGCATTGTTTTCAATAATTTCCGTCAAAATTGAATCAATCTGATTTTCCAATAAGTCCAAATACATATGTCGAGTAAGATTACCAGGTAAAAAGAACGGGCCGACAATGTTCTCACCAAATATTCCAGTCCAAACATTGAGTTTTTCTGGTTGTTGAGTATAAGCTTCGTGGAACAATCTCGGATTAGCATCGGTCCAATAACGACAATTGTGTCGATTTACTGTGCCGTTTCGAAAGAACGAACACTCATCGGAGAAACAAACATTGTACAGATAATTGGGATTATCAGTTACTCATTCACTCATTGTATCAGAAAATTCAGCACGACGGTCAAAATCATCTTCGTTGAGTGCGTGTGAAAGATGGATTTTGTAAGGATGGAATTTATGTTGCTTCAAAATATTTGCAATTCGAGTTCGTGTAAAACCAGATTTATGTGCTATATAGCTGCCTTGAGTTTCAGCAAGACTGAGCTCCTTCGGAATACGCTTTGTTTGTTCGACATCTTGATTAAATATTTCTATGTCAGTGGATTGGAGGAAGGAAGCCACAGTCATGGTTGTTTTGAAGCTCAAAATGTCGATTTTTCACAAAAAAAAACAATACAAGTACCATGAAAACACCACTTCATTTTCAAATACTTAGTTAAGAATATTTCGAGAACTAATGCATAAAATGAAAAAACAATTACTGTGCTGAAATCACTATAAAAATACCTTTCAAATGAGGTATCACTCACCCCATCTTCCCTATTCAAAATTTGGGGGTGAGGGTTGTGGTAGCAAGGGTTGAAGCGCTATGCGTCCGTAACCTACATCTTAAGTTGTCCCCCTCGAAACAGAAATCGACCTGTCTGTTTCGTTTTCAAATGGCCACCCTGTATATCTCCTGTCGGTTTCACAGAACGTGATCAAATTAATTCTTATCTATGATTTAAAGACTTTTTTCCAATACCTCGAACAATTGGCCTCCAAACTTTCACTGTCTCCCTTATTATCTGATTTATACAGGATGTACCATCTATAATATTCAACCCCAAATTTTCAGCTTTGGGATAAAATGATGAAAAAAATGCTCGGTCAGGTCAAATTTTGTTGAAACGGGCACAAATAAGGGTGTTCAAATGAGTTTGATATCACACCCCTCTTGCCGCAACCCCTAACAGCTCTCATTTCTGAATAAGGAAAAGAGGTCGAGCAGCACCTTGTTGGAAAGGCAATTCAATTTCCTGCATGGGTTCATTTTTTTTTCATATCTTCATTATTATACAGAGTGACTCAGTATTCCATCAATAACTTTCACACGCCAAATTTGGAGCTTTTAGATTGAGATAACGCTCAAACGGATCAAAACATGAATTCGATATCACAACCCCTCTAGACGCTACCAAAATCATTTTTGAATAGGGATAATTGATCAAATAAAATATCACTAAACTTTATTTTGAGAGTCCCCTCTCAGTAACTTACTCGTTCAAGCTTCCAATATACTTAAAAATGTCTCCCAAACATGTTTCACTTTGGTATGAAAAATATACAGTATCATAAAAATTTAGGCATCAGAATTCCAAGAAATTTAAGCAGCTCATTTCAGTTAGTAGATAGATCCCCATAGGCAAACATAATTGATTTTTAACAATATTTTTCAGACTTAATGACATTTAGTACCAAACACTATTGGAAATTGCAAAACATCAACCACTGGGCAAATGAAGTCATACCGTACGTGTTAATGTTACTAGGGTCAGATGTTCGACTAGCTGTTTTATTCACTGAAATCATTCTCCAACTGTGCGGTATCAAAACGATTTGAAGTATTGATCTATTTCTGGAGTGATTTGACGACATTCGTTCACTATACTTCTTCTTAAATCTTCTATGGAATCGGGCTGTGTAGAGTAAGTTTTACTCTTCAAGTGGCCCCAAAAAAAGATATCTAGTGGTGACAGATCTGGCGATCTGGCTGGCCATTCAGTGGGACCCCTTCTTCCAATTCACCGATTTGGAAACTCTCGAACAGGTAAGGCGTAGTGCGAAGGAGCTCCATCCTGCTGAACCCAATCTGATCTTCCACATAATTTCCAGCATTGTTTTCAATAATTTCCGTCAAAATTGGATCAATGTGATTTTCCAATAAGTCCAAATACATATCTCGAGTAAGATTACCAGGTAAAAAGAACGGGCCGACAATGTTCTCACCAAATATTCCAGTCCAAACATTGAGTTTTTCTGGTTGTTGAGTATAAACTTCGTGGAACAATCTCGGATTAGCATCGGCCCAATAACGACAATTGTGTCGATTTACTGTGCCGTTTCGAAAGAACGAACACTCATCGGAGAAACAACATTGTACAGATAATTGGGATTAGCAGTTACTCGTTCACTCATTGTATCACAAAATTCAACACGACGGTCAAAATCATCTTCGTTTAGTGCGTGTGAAAGATGGATTTTGTAAGGATGGAATTTATGATGCTTCAAAATATTTACAAATCGAGCTCGTGTAAAACCAGATTCATGTGCTATATAGCTGCCTTGAGTTTCAGCAAGACTGAGCTCCTTCGCAATACGCTTTGTTTATTCGACATCTTGATTAAAGATTTCTATGTCAGTGGATTGGAGGAAGGAAGCCACAGTCATGGTTGTTTTTGAAGCTCAAAATGTCGATTTTTCACATAAAAACAATACAAGTACCATGAAAACACCACTTCATTTTCAAATACTTAGTTAAGAATATTTCGAGAACTAATGCATAAAATGAAAAAACAATAACTGTGCTGAAATCAGTATAAAAATACCTTTCAAATGAGGTATCACTCACCCCATCTTCCCTATTCAAAATTTGAGGGTGATCGTTGTGGTAGCAAGGGTTGAAGCGCTATGCGTCCGTAACCTACATCTTAAGTTGTCCCCCTCGAAACAGAAATCGACCTGTCTGTTTCGTTTTCAAATGGCCACCCTGTATATCTCCTGTCGGTTTCACAGAACAGTGATCAAATTAATTCTTATCTATGATTTAAAGACTTTTTCCAATACCTCGAACAATTGGCCTCCAAACTTTCACTGTCTCCCTTATTATCTGATTTATTCAGGATGTACCATCTATAATATTCAACCCCGAATTTTCAGCTTTAGGATAAAATGATGAAAAAATGCTCAGTCAGGTCAAATTTTGTTGAAACAGGCACAAATAAGGGTGTTCAAATGAGTTTGATATCACACCTCTCTTGCTGCAACCCCTAACAGCTCTCATTTCTGAATAAGGAAAAGAGAGGTCGAGCAGCACCTTGTTGGGAAGGCATTTCAATTTCCTGTATGGGTTCATTTATAATACCACAAGAGCTTCAAAATTATCAGGTATTTCCCGATAGGTTCGTTACAAACAAATGAAGAGTCAAGTTTTCAGGTTAAAAAATCACGAGCGCGAAGCGCAGTGATTTTCCTGAAAAACTTGACGATTTATTTGTTTGCAGGAACTATCAGGAAATACCAGATATTTTGAAGCTCATGTGTGTATTCGAGATTATTTTCTGTCCCAAATGTCGTCGCCAATAGAATTGCACCATGAGACAGAAATGTACAGTTAACAAATAAAATTTCATAATGAATAAAACAACATTTAATTAAGAATCAGGGTAGTGCAATTAAAAATACAATTGTTGTAAACATTGGTGCATGTTTTCTTCAAGTCAGAGTTATCAGTAATGGTCCCAGAAGAGGTAGATGGCATGAGGTTTATGCTGTTGATGGCATTTTCTGCAGTAGGCTCACTCCTTCGCAGTTTCTTGACAATTAATTCGTGGTGTTCCTGGTCGAGTTGGAGATACGGCTTGATGGAGTTACTGTTGGCATGTCCAGTTATTTTGATTATCTGCTGCTCTCCCAGGCCCGATTTCGCTAGATTGGAGACGGCTGTTGCACGAGTGATTGGTGATTTTTTTGTTACCAAGGTCAAGCCCAGCTTTTTGTGCTGACTCCTTAACCCACTTTGAAATCGTGTTTTGGCCTACTGGGGAATCCTTGTACCACCTAGCGCCTGGAACTTTATTCCAGAATGGATTTTGGGTCAGGAATAGTCTGTCGCTCTTGATATTGACATCTCTCTTCTCTCTCAATTTCTGGAACAGTCTCACTGGGCACTTGTCAGGGATTTCCCGATTCTCCACCAGCCACTTGCTGTCTGATAATTTTTATCACCACCTTGTGTGGTCTTGCTGAAAAATTGGATTGTATTCAATTCTCCCAGTTGTTTCCCCGTCATTTCGCTGTTCTGCCTTGAAGTGATGTATTGACGCCATGCTGCCCTCACCACCTCTCCAAGCCAATTCCACTGATATTATCATGAATAATTTTTCTGGAGGCCATCAGGAGTTTCCTCGTCCCAAACAGTGGTCATTGCATCCCAATCTTTTTCCTCCAACGCTGCTGCACTTGCCCTCCGTTTTCCGGAATAGATTGTAAAGCCTTACGCTTGGCATCACGAGCTCCTCGAGCGGTCTTGAATGCAGCATCCGAAAATGGGTTGATTTTGATGTCGAAATCGTTCAAATACTTTTCTTGAAGTAATTTGGCAGTCTGATTCCACATTGTTTTTATTGTACCTTCCTTATAGTCTTCTCCATCCATTTTCTTCATATTGTAAGCGTAATCTTTCATAATGTTTGCCAATTGCGCTTCATTCGTTTCAGCACTCAATGTGTATTCCCTCTCAGTACAAAAAGTAGTTAATTGGTTCCAAACTGTTTTTGCCTTCTCCGTATTAATGGGAACATTTCCTTTGACTTTTTATCGATGGTGGACAGAGAACAAACTCCAAATCGACTCATTTTCATGCAAAATCTCAATTTTCACAATTGAATTCAACCTGTCAGTTTGACGTGTGCTTAATTTGACTGGATCATGTTTTGTTTATATATAGCAACTACCAGAAAATTTTCAAAAAATTATCAGTATAATACCATGTAGGTTGTACCACGTGACGTCGAATGGTGCAATTCTATTGGTCGATATTTGGGTCGGAAAAATAATAACGTAACTACAGATGCAATGATATGTTCCGGTAACTCATTAATGAATAACATAAATAATAGAGGTTCAACTATGGAGAACTACGGAATTCCCATGTCAAGCATGTATTTGTCGGAATCAGCACCATCTATTCTGGATGACATATTGTATTCCGTCATATAACTCCAACCAGTCTAGCAATACACCTTGAATCAACGATTATAAAATTTGCTCAGCTCATAAGTAAATCTCAAGAAACAAACAATTTTGTACAGCATTTATTTTCAATTATTTCAATGAACCGTGAGCTCAAAACTTCTTTCTCGTTCTTACCTCGATAGCCTCCTTCACTTCGCTTCCGGATGCTGGGTGTTCTCCAGAAACTACTACAAAACGATGCCAGGCGAAGGCTCTGAGCAGAGCAACAACACTTTTCGATACTTTACTAGATGGTGGTAAAGTTCGGGCAAACGTGAAGAACACGCGTTTGTCACTGACTCTTGTATCACTGCATTTCTGAAAAAAATAATCTCACTAGAGGTGCATAACAACCCACATAGAAGATATCTCAAACCATAAAGTATATTAGAATGAATTAAGTAGGTATTCTCAATCTTTGGAAATGTTAATAAATGTAATCAGTATTTTTTTCTTAAAAGATGGAATGACCTATGATATTGATGAATAACGTTTAAAAAACATTCTCTCGATATATACCATTTTTTATTCGCAGTATTATACACTGATCAACAATTGCTAGGGATCACTTATGAACTTCTCTTTGTATTTTTATCTGTAATATCATTATTTGTTCTCTAAGGAAGAATTAAGATGTTTTGAGTTGATTATATCAAATTTTTCCTAACTTTATTGGCTCTTGTTCACAAAATCGATTATTATCTGTAGTTTGTTACAGGTGGAGTGGAAAGCAATGTGGTATTTGTTATTAAATCTGTTTTTTTCTCTCGTTCAAACACATAAGGTGACAATAATTGAAGAAATGAGAACAATATCAGCTTATCAGTCATGCCAAGAAGACGTTTGGCTCCTGTGCAACTGGACCAAATCATACGGTGGATACATGAAGGTTTGTCCCAGCGAGAAGTGTCCCGGCGGTTGAATGTTTCGCAAAGTGTCGTGAGTCGGGCTTGGAATAGGTTCATCCAAAACGACTCAGTAGCTTATGTTCATGGGGAGGTCGGCAGCGCAGTACAACAGCTGCCCAAGATCGTCTTTTGATCCTCAATGCTAGGAGAAATCCCACTTACCCGGCGTCGCGGCTCAATAGATCACTGAGAGTTGCAACAGGAGTTCTAATTTCGAACCAGACTGTAAGACGACGACTACATGTTCGTGGTTTGAGAGCACTATGAGGGTACAACATCCCCGTTTGAATAGGGAACACCGGGTTCATCGACGGCAATGGGCTGAGGAGCACCGCAATTGGACAGTTGAAGATTGGATGATGAGTCTAGATTTCGTTTGGTCAACTCCGATGGACGTATTCTTGCTTGGAGGGAAAGAGGTCGAAGGTATGCAGAACACTTTATGGTACCCACAACAGCTTTTGGCGGAGGTTCTATATGTGTATGGGGAGGCATTTGTTTGAACCAACGCACAGAGTTGGTTGTTCTGCAGAACACCACAATGACCAGCCAGAGATATCACGATATGATTATTGAACCCATAATTGTTCCGTTTGTGGCTGCCTTGGGCGAAAATTTCATTTTAATTGACGATAATGCCCGTCCACACCGTAGTCGTCTGGTTAATGAAGAGCTAGAAACTCATGCTATTGATAGGATAGACTGGCCAGCTCGCTCTCCAGACATGAATTGCATCGAACATGTCTGGTCTGAGATGTCTAGACAATTGTCAACCTTAGAACAACCGATCAATAACCTGGAGGACCTTTCTAACGCTTTACGGGATATTTGGACGAATTTGCCCCAAAATTTTATAAATCGTTTGATTGAAAGTATGCCTCGTAGGGTAGAATGCTTGAGACGAGCTCGTGGGGGACCAACTAGGTACTAGCTTAACCGAAACTTTAGCCTTCTTGTGGTTTCATCATAAAATTTTTTTGTTATTCAAACACAGAATTTTGAGTGTTCCTAATAAAGTTTTTTTCTCTCCAACTTTCCTTTTTCCATTCTTTTCTCAAGTGAACCATATTATCAACTGAAAATACTCTGATATCTGACTAAATTTATAATCTTGGAGCGAATATTGCAGAAATAAATTTAGAAAAAGTATAATAAGTGATTCCTATGAATTTTTGAGCAGTGTATTAAAACAAGAACTCACTCTTAAGTAATATTTCATGAACTTCTGCGACTTTATCAGGTCAATAAACTCATATACCTATTTTCTCATGATTAAACGTTACCAAGATGAAACTTCAGGTTATGCATAAACTCAATAACCTCAATAAAAGTACAAATATTGGTAAAGATCAGACGAATACTAGGGTTGCCTTTCATAATTCGGAATTAGAGAACAAAAACAAATATTGGACATCGAAAATCACTTCATGGGTTTGAACCAATTGTCGAAGCACTTTTACCACTCTGATTGAGGCAACTCCAAAACATGCATTCAGAACGCACCAACCGCTTCCTCAGGCATCGAAAAACATTGACCTCTCTTTTCATTCTATACATACGGGGATAAAAAGAAGTAATTCGATACCACGTCAGGACTATACGACGGATAACTCGTCAAATCGATGTTTTGAGTGCTCAAAAATGCAGTTGTTTGAGTCAATGTGTGATAGCTCGCATTGTCGTGGTGAAGGGTGATCCGTCTTCCGCAGTTGGTTTTCCTGATTTCTCGGAAGACAACTGACAAACAAATGGTTATGTACCTCTCCGAATTGACTGTTTTGCGTTGTTCTAGTGGTACGATTGTGACATGTCCAGTTTTTCCGAAAAAACAGACGACCATTAGCTCAGAAGTGCTTCGTGCGCGACAACTTTTGTTGGATTTGGCTCATCTTAAAACATACATACAGTCGACTGCTGTTTACTTTCGGGCTCATACGCGTAAATCCACGATTCATCACCTGTCACGATGTCATAGACGTACTTCGAAGCACCGCGATCCTATTTTTGGAGCATTTCTATACCATCGATAAACACTGGTCATTTATGGAGATTCATCGCCAAAAATTGAATCAAGTTCATCAATGCACTGTTGTTTAGTTAATCCACGTCGAAAGTTGTAAAAAATAGTCGCACGAAAATGTTCACGATTTAATTCCAATTTTTGAGATGAATCTTTGAGGTTTCATTTAGGACCTACCAGGTACAACAGTGATTGAATGAAGATAAGGATCCACTCGAGTGGGGTTGGAAGAAGATTGGCGACCACCTGACACCAATTACAACAGCACGTCCTGCAGCCCCCAGGAATTTCTGTCCCTTATAATGTGTACTTGCAAATATGAATGCGTTCGTAATTGTGAATGCAAGAGGAGTGACCTAAACTGCACTAGCATATGCAGCAATTGCTCAGGCCAAGCATGTGATAACATGGACAATAATAACATCTTAGACGACGAGCTAGAGGAGAAGGATAATGTGCTGGAGGATGATTGAAGTTAATAAAGACATTGAACATTCCAAATTTGAAAGAAATTTATGCTTAAGAAGTGAATTTATGTTGCAATGTTCGTAGAAAGTTCAGAATGGGTTTCTCCGTACCACAGGTTTATATGGTCTAGGCCTGTGGAAGCCTCTTTCCCCTTTAAAAAGAGTGCCCCTTGATAAGGTGGTGAGGTTGTCGTTCCTTCAAGGGCTTATCACTAACATACCACCAAAGCCACTGAAATAGCAACATTCTTTTACGAAGCCTAGTTTTTTAAAAATTATCAAAATTACGTTTACACCGTCTGTAACTCTTGAACTGTAAAATTTAGAGTGATTATGAAAAGGAACATTCTTATTTAAAATTTAACGTAGAACATTTTTGTATATAACAATGTTTAGGATAAACCGCTTAGTTTTGAAATATTTACGAAAAACTAAAGAAACTAGTGATTTTTCGAATTTGATGGTTAGTGGATGGACCATTAGACATACTTGATAGCTTTGATGATTTTTCGCAAAGTAATTTACTACTATACAGCGGGTTTTGAAGAAATTGATGTCCTTACATAACTAAGATTAATGTTGCATTGTATGAGGAACGTGAGTTCTTACGGTTTTGAAGAAGATGAAACCAACTATGACTATGGGTCCGGATGCCATTCCCTCCTTGATTTTCCAGGATTGTGCGTATGTCTTGGCGTATCCGCTCACAATTTTGTTCAATATCTGTTTGAGACGTTGCATGGTTCCCGATACGTGGAAACTTTCTAAGGTGCGTCCGGTTCACACAAGGGCAACAAACTTGATATTTCTAATTTCCGACAGATATCAATAATCTGCAATTCCAGCAAAATATTTGAGATCCTCCTTTACACTCGGATATACAGGGTGAGTCTTTGACCACTGCGTTAATTTTAACCATAGGTTCTTGAGATCAAAAAAACACTTTTTCCATTACGGTTTTTCTATATTCAGCTGCGTTGAAAAGTTATAAGCATTTTAAGTTTTCACATTGGGCAAATACCCTCTGTAGTCAGTTTAGTTTGAATGAAAAATACCTTCCACAGCATCCACTATTGAATCTGAATTGTTTAAAGACATTATTTTCCCTCTAAGAAATTATTCACTCACTCATGTTTCATCCGATGAGTCCATATCCAGAAGGAAGATACAAAATACTAATTTTCTAGTAAAAAAATTCAACACCATAAACATAGATTTTTGTTGTTCTACTATATTTTCGTTCTACTTCAAGATTATAAACCATGCCTTTCTAGTGAGAAATTCCAAAAAACCTCAGAATTATTGGGTTGTTATCATCATACATTTGTAATTTTCTTCTTAAAATTTCCAAATCATGAAAACCATCATTTCTATGAAAACTTTCAAAGGAAGAGGTTGTCACTGTGTTTTTTTTTCACTCATAGCCAGAAAAAATAATCTATGATTTTCCAAACACTGATATTTCTGAAGTTTCTTTTCCTTGACAGAGACCAGTGAACAGTTCTATATGAGGTCTCTTGATACGGTTCAAATATAAAAATCTTTTTCGAAATCTTCAACAACAATGAATGATGTCACTACGAATAATCATTTCAAAGTGATGTTACTTTGTGATGATTATTTTCTGTACTGAATCCCAATAACAATTTACCTTGATGACGAGATATTGTTGATGATGGGCTCGTGTTGAATGATTGTTTGAGCTATTACCATCATCTATTGTGGATGTAATGTTTTCCGACGTTTCGATAGACATCTTCTATCTTTATCAAGGAGAAAAGTAAAAACCTTTTGAAAATTATCAATTTTCAAAAAGGCAATATGACAGAAGTCATGAGAGAAAAATGAACGATGTTATATACTCATCTGTGATAAGATGATCTTTTTAAGTTGGATCGAACTATCGGTGTCCAAACTTCTGGCAGATCTATAGATGGAGCACTTATGGAATCAGGTGTTATTTTCATAAATGCTGCTTCTTTGATTTTTCTTCTTGCAAGTTTTTTCTTCTTTGGATATTATTGATGCTTCATCCCATTTTATACGATGATTCTCATCTACAGCACGTTGGACCAACCTGGATTTGTTGCTGTCTAGTACTCGTAAAGCTTCTGATGTTCTTTTATTCGTACATTCAGAGGGCGTTTAGTTTCTCCGATGTAAGATCTTCCACACTCGCAAGGTTATTCATATATGCAGTTCTTTGTCCTTTGAGTCTCATTATTGAGGCAACTTTTGTAAGTTTAGCTCTGATAGTGTCTTGAGTTTTGAATGCAGTCGTTATGTTGTATCTATTTCCAATTCTTCTCATTTTCTCCGACAAACCTTTTACATAAGGAATTACAGTTCTAATGGTCTGATTTATATTTATATTTATTATTTAGAAGCAATGGCTACCCCAAAAGATATTAGAAAAAGCTAAAGGAACAAGAAAGTCAACCTGAACCAACAGATATAAATCAGACCATTAAACCCGTAATTCCTTATGTAAAAGGTTTGTCGGAAAATGAGAAAAATTGAAATAGATACAACATAACGACTGCATTCAAAACTCAAGACACTATCAGAGCTAAACTTACAAAGTTAAGCCTAATAATGAGACTCAAAGGACAAAGAACTGCATATATGAATAACCTTCAATCTTTTCAAGTCCTTTTTGTCTGACCGTCAATTTGTTGAGTTCAAGGTGTGCAGTCTGTAGTGTTCTCGAGTACTTCGGGAGTGCCGCAGGTAGTAACCTTGGACCACTGCTTTTCATAATTTTCATCAATGATTTGGCTGATGTGGCGGATGTTAACTGTCTGCTATTTGCCGATGATTTCAAGATGTACCTTGAGGTGAGGGTGCCTTCGATTGTGAGGCAGCTTTCCATCAATTTGCTGCGCGTTGTTGAGTGGTGCGAAAAAACCGATTGAATCTGAATGTCAAGAAATCGTGAAAAATCAATTTTTTTCAGATTAGAATCCCATTTTTATATGGCAGATATTGAATCTACGTTAAAAAATAATGTAGTGTATGCATCACCCCTTTCCCTAAAGTGGATATTTTCTGAGTTATCCACAAAAACTGTTTTTTCGTCGGCTATTTCTTTTCCCTACACGCCAAAAAAGATGAAATTTTCAGGAACTGTTATTTGAACCATGCTGTAGATTTTTCACCCCTTCTTGAAACCGACTTCAAGTTACTATTAGGAGAACCATGGCAAACTCTCGCAGTTATAACTGGAGAAGATGCTCAAAGTTTTGACCGTGGATTTCTAGACATTTATTTATACGTCTCAGGAATGCTTCGTGCGTTGCTCTTCTTATTTCATCGGGATGAAGAGATCTGCAAAAGTGTTTAAAAACCAAATTGAGTTTCAAAACTATGAATCTAAAAATCTAAACAATCCTGAACGCATTTCTGACTCGTTCTGTGGAGTCCTCTTTATCAGTCAAGGGAGTAGACAACATTTCTCATCCTACCCCCAACACATAATAGTCTAAGAGAGTTAAATCAGGAGAACGTGGTGGCCAAAGATGTGGACCATTGTTCGCCAACCATCGATCTTCAAATAGCCTGTATAGGATATTTGACACATTGAAGTTGTGTGGAGGCGCGCCATCTTGTTGATACCATAAGTCATTATGGTTCTGTACTAGCAGCTCAATTATTTGACTCATTATGTCAGAATATCTATCTCCTAAGGAATCAAATTGTTTATCAGATATAGAGAATATGGTAATGGTTGGGAAAGAAGACTCCGATATCCAAGTGATGGGTTTGCTCTCTAATTTTACCACATTTTCAGGTGCATTGAGAATTTCATGATAACTTATTCAGAAATAGATTCATTTTTGGAAAATTTGTCAGAAAAATTAGATGAAATTCCACCTGAATTTTTGAATTGCCCCAAGCATGTGAATGAAGTTATTATGAATATTAGAAAAATTTCAATTAGAACTATAGTTCATGCATGGTGCAAAACAATCAATAGATATTTGACTGGAAAAGATAAGAGGCCTTATATGGGCTTGGATCCGGTTAAGGTGGCCGCAAAAAAACTATTCGAGGCGAGGAGGAAAAGGTTACAGAAAAACACCAAAATATTTTGAGCTGAATTATGTCCCTGATTAATCTTTTTATGTAATAAATAGGATAATATATCTTGAACATCTACAGGTATTGTGACTGAATCAATCTCCTGAACAATTAGTTCTTTAAATAAAAATTTGTTAAAAGTTTCTGTTCATCTTCACCAAATTCCCTTCTCTATAAAATAAGCATTAGTTAATTCGAACCATTCTGAAGTTGAGTAAATGATCAGATTTCATTTACTTCGGTTTTGGCTCGAATTAGCTTGAAAATAATAATTCACAAGAGGTATGAATTTGAATGAACCGCTGTCCCGCCAAATGAGGAATTTAGTTCGAGCTACCAAACGCTTGGTGTCGCTCTGTCAGCGTGACAAGTCCTTAGCATGTGCGTTGGCAGTCTATAGAGATACTTTGTCTATGGTACCCGTTCAAACTTATAAGAACAAGCGCAGATATCCCCTATCGTTCAATAAGGAGATTATTCGTTGAATTCGCTTGAAGACGTAATTTTGGAAATTATTTAAAAGGAAAAATGATTTCACTGCTGGAGAGGAATTCGACCGTCTGCGAACAAAAATTAAATTAGATACAGCTAAGGCATACAGAGCATTTAGGAGAGGTCTGAACGGAATATAAAAAATAACCCCAAAAAATTTTGGTCATTTATAAATAATAAGAAGGGTTCAACAACTGTCTCTAGTCAGATGTTCTATGATGGGCAGTTAGTGGATGGATCATTAGACATATTTGATAGCTCTGCTGATTTTTTCGCAAAGTCATTTACTACTAGTACTGCGGGTTTTGAAGAAATTGACGTCTTTACATAACTAACATTAATGTTGCATTGTTTGAGGAACGTGAGGTTCTTACGGTTTTGAAGAAGATGAAACCAACTATGACTATGGGTCCGGATAGCATGCCCTCCTTGATTTTCAAGGATTGTGCGTATGTCTTGGCATATCTGTTTGAGACGTTGCATGGTTCCCGATGAGTGGAAACTTTCTAAGGTGCGTCCGGTTCACACAAAGGGCAATAAACCTGATATTTCTAATTTCCGACAGATATCAATAATATGTAATTCCAGCAAAATATTTGAGATCCTCCTTTACACTCGGTTATATACTCTAGTCGAATGTAATCGAATAACACCTTTTCAGCATGGTTTTGTCAAAGGCCGTTCAACAGTTACCAACCTCCTTAGCATAACACAGTTCGTTTCTGAGATAATTGAGAGAAGATCCCAGGCCGATGTCCTCTTTACTGATTTTTCAAAAGCGTTCGATTCAATGGACCATGGAATATTGTTGACGAAGGTGTCCCAATTTGGCTTTTGCTCCAATCTCATGAATCTTTTTAAGTCCTTCTTGTCTGACCGTCAATATGTTGAGTTCAACGGTGTGCGGTCTGTAGTGTTCTCGAGTACTTCGGGAGTGCCGCAGGGTAGTAACCTTGGACCACTGCTTTTCATAATTTTCATCAATGATTTGGCTGATGTGGTGGATGTTAACTGTCTGCTATTTGCCGATGATTTCAAGATGTACCTTGAGGTGAGGGGTGCCTTCGATTGTGAGCGGCTTTCCATCAATTTGCTGCGCGTTGTTGAGTGGTGCGAAAAAAACCGATTGAATCTGAATGTCAAGAAGTGTAATATCATGTCTTTTACACATAACAAAAATGTAATTCCTTTCAACTATACTGTGGGTGGTAACTCGCTTGAGCGTCCGGCGTTGTTGACGGATTTGGGAGCGATTTTTGTCCCAAAACTTTCGTTTGCACCACATATTGATGCCACTCTGTCCGCTGCAAAAGGGATGTACGGGTTTATTGCTCGCATTTTCGGATATAGCGTCATTGAAGATCCTTTTTACGCATATGTCAGTTCCAAGCTGGAATATGCAGCTTTAGTATGGTCCCCTTACCACCAAAATCATATTGTTGGGATTGAGTCGGTGCAACGACGTTTCCACAAGCTGTTATCCTATAGAGGATTATGTGTATCCGCCCATTGGTTTCCTTCAGGATTTATTTTTGAGTAGACACGGCATGAAGAGTCTGAAATGTCGATGAGACTGCCAGTGCGTTGTGTTCATGCACAAGTTGATCAATGGGATGGTTAAAAATTCTTGTATACTCAGTAATCTCAATTTTCTAGCTCAAAGCGGAGAACACATTTTACATACCGACACCGAGAACTAACAACTTGAAATATTCTCCTCTTTATAATTTGTGTCATGCTTGTAACTCTGATTGTCCTAACTTGGATAGTTTTTATTGTAGCATCTCAGATATCAAGCCATTCTATTTTGGCTGACTTTGTATTACATGTCATATTTTGTATATTTAGAATTAGTTTTTTGTTTCTTTTTACCTTTTTCTGTAGTTGGGTTCAACCTGTAGAGCATTGTATATTTTAAATAAATAAATAAATATTCCATGAATTGGTACAACATGATTTTGCATTCATTATGACAAGGGCTTGACTTGTTTGCAAACACATTATCATATCAACAAATATTTGATAAGACACTCAACTTCAAAAGTGATTTTCAATTCCTACTCTATATAATTCCATAACAAAAATCGGAAAGAATTAAGCGATTCAGATATCTTCCAAAGTAATAATGGCAATTTTTTAACATAAATTCAGCACTTACAAGTATTTCACGATACTGATGAAATCTAAACTATTTTCAAGGCATGAGCACCTCCGGTTTTTCCGGAAATGACGTCAACTTCCGTTTTTCAAGTTAGAACACCATTTTTTTATTGCAGAAATAGATTCCTTAGAAAATTTCAAGTTATTTTGATGTAATATTTTTCAGTTTTGGTTGGAAAATTCTCTCTGAGCGGGAAAATTCGAAAAAAAATCGAAAATAGAGCTCCGCTGAAACGAAAATAACTTCGAGGTTTTTGGATGGAAAATTTTCATTTTTGGGATTTTTCAAGATGTAAGATTGATGTATCCACTTTAAAAATCGAAATAGCGATTCATGATACAGGGGGTGGAAAAATCGCTTTCAAAGTTGCGGATGACAAAATCGTGAAAAATCAATTTTTTCAGATTAGAATCCCATTTTTTTATGGCAGATATTGAATCTACGTTAAAAAATAATGTGAGTGTATGCATCACACCCTTGCCCTAAAGTGGATATTTTCTGAGTTATCCACAAAAAACTGTTTTTCGTCGGCTATTTCTTTTCCCTACACGCCAAAAAGATGAAATTTTCAGGAACTGTTATTTGAACCATGCTGTAGATTTTTCACCCCTTCTTGAAACCGACTTCAAGTTACTATTAGGAGAACCATGGCAAACTCTCGCAGTTATAACTAGAGAAGATGCTCAAAGTTTTGACCGTTGATTTCTAGACATTTATTTATACGTCTCAGGAATGCTTCGTGCGTTGCTCTTCTTATTTCATCGGGAGGAAGAGATCTGCAAAAGTGTTTAAAAACCAAATTGAGTTTCAAAACTATGAATCTAAAAATCTAAACAATCCTGAACGCATTTCTGACTCGTTCTGTGGAGTCCTCTTTATCAGTCAAGGGAGTAGACAACATTTCTCATCCTACCCCAAACATAATAGTCTAAAGGAGTTAAATCGGGAGAACGTGGTGGCCAAAGATGTGGACCATTGTTCGCCAACCATCGATCTTCAAATAGCCTGTATAGGATATTTGACACATTGAGTTGTGTGGAGGCGCGCCATCTTGTTGATACCATAAGTCATTATGGTTCTGTATATATGTCAGAATATCTATCTCCTAAGGGAGAACATTCTTTAAATAATGCAAACATGTGTAGTGTTCTATCTTACCGGTTAAAGTCCCATCATAAATGTGAACATCGAGAAACGCATTATTTTTGATGGCGCAAAAAACATTGAAACTCCAGGTCTCTTGAAAGTTCCATTGTCTGAAGTGGTGGTTGTTCTCTTCATCCCAATAATGACTGTTATGCCTATTGAAACAACCATTCTTTGTGAATTTAGATTTATCTGTCCAAATTATACAGTCCTAAAAGTTTTCATTCTCTTGAAATCGAATCATCATAGCTTCACAAAATTCTGTTCTCCTAACGAATTCAGTTTCCTTCAAATGCTGTACCTACCCTATTGAATTTATATGGGTGCATTTTATGTTTTTTTAATATTCTCCAAACACTCGATTGAGATAATCCCAGAGCAATCTCGGCATCTTTTAGAGAATTTTGAGGATTCACACGAAAATATGCAAGAACTGTAATTTCATTGTTCTGATCTTCTACTGCACTTTTTTCTCTGTGTATAGTTTTCTTAACGAACGATCCGACTTTTCTCAAGTTTGTCATGGTTCTGTTAATGGTATCTCTCGTTGGTCAGGGTCGATCAGGAAACCTCTCAATGAACAGTCGAATCGTTCTATCTACAACTTTATTACATTCTCCATGAAGAAGAATGAGATTTAAATAATCTTCATTGGTAAAATTAGGCATAGTGATCGATTTTATAACTTAATACGAATTATCACCAAATTAATAGTAAACACAAAATGCTACTGAATAATGAGGAATTTGGCAGATGTAATTAATGATATCTATCATTAAAAAAAAAGAATGTAAAACATGGTAAGTTTTGCATATGGTTCATAAGGAATTATTTATTTATCACTGGAGAGAAAACCGATGGCCGATTAGTTGAAATAAAGAGGTTTCCGATACAAATTCGAATCCAAATTCGCCATCTATTTAAGAACAACCTGTAATTTTTTTCTCTTGCATATTAGGGTAGTAAAATCTAAAACATGGTTTAAGTAACAGTTCCTGAAAATTTCATCTTTTTGGCGTGAAGGGAAAAGAAATAGCTGAAAATTCAAGACGAAAAACAGTTTTTTGTGAATAACTCAGAAAATATCCACTTTAGGGCAAGGGTGTGATACACTCACATTATTTTTTAACGTAGATTCAATATCTGCCATAAAAAAATGGGGTTCTAATCTGAAAAAATTGATTTTTCACGATTTTGTCATCCCTAACTTCGAAAGCGATTTTTTCACCCCCTGTATCATGAATCGCGATTTCGATTTCTAAAGTGGATACATCTTGAAAAATCCCAAAAATGAAAATTTTTCATCCAAAAACCTCGAAGTTATTCTTGTTTCAGCGGAGCTCTATTTTAGATTTTTTTTTCGAATTTTCTCGCTCAGAGAGAATTTTCCAACCAAAATTGAAAAATGTTACATCAAAATAACTTGAAATTTTCTAAGGAATCTATTTCTGCAATAAAAAAATGGTGTTCTAATTTGAAAAACGGAAGTTCTTTCAGCCTGGTTGTGGTGGACATTTGCCAGATATCATTCTTCATTCATAATTGCCATAATTTTATTTTTATAATACAATAAAATTTGAATCATCATCATCAACATTCTTTGTTTTATTTTGTTTAAAAAAAATACTATGGAAACTCCTTTTAGTATCCCCAAGGTGTGAAGAATCTAAAAAAAAATATTTTTGACGTCACCAATAGGACCATCCTGTATGTGACAAATGTTCAAGTTCAAGAGTGATGTAATATTAACATTCAAAAAAAGTGTGTGAGTGCGATAAAAGATTTTCATGAAAACGTTGTTAAGAATAGAAAAAAATTGATAATAAATGCTGATAATAGCAAAATAATCATTTTACACACTTATAAAGTCATCATCAAAATATTATTATGACATAAGTCATAATGAATGTCAGTTGATAATTTTTCCTCTGCTATTTTTTCAATGAAATAAGTGTTATATCACAACCTTCCTCAACTATGGATGATGATTTCCCTTTGAATGGGTTCCGTAGCAGACTTCAAACATAAGAAGATCTGAAAAATCATCACTTGGACCGCAAGACCCGATTCGAAGAATCCTCCTTGCAGATTGGCGACAAATTTTGTGTATTACAATAGATTTGAATATAGAAGGTATTTCTAAGGACAAGAGTGACTACATTTCTAAAATAACAAAGGATTATGGTGCTGAGATTATTCTCCTTCAAGAGACACATACGGATACTAAAAAAAAAATCTTCGTTGAAGAGGAACAATAAAAGGTTATGTATTAATTGATTATCTAATTAGTAAAATTTATGGTTTAGCTTGTTATGTTAAAAAATTCTTGATTCACAATATCGAGTTAATCCAAAAGGCTAATTTGAGGAAGTTTTCTTTATCTCTTTCAAATTTTGTATTTTGATATTCAGTTCTTTTTCTGCTTTTGTCTTTTTATTTCCAGATTCGATGTGGGCACCTTGAAGAAGTCTCTGTTTCCATCAATAGAAGATCACTCTTGAAGAAAGAAATCCCAAATATATTTCAGCTTATTTTTGTACTTTCACACTTAGGCAGGGAGCCAGGGTTTTTTTACGGGGTTTTTTCCCTAGGCTTTTATGTGATACGCCGAATTGTATGACACCCCGTCACTAACCCCTGATCTGTATGCTTTATTGTTTGCTAACGAAATATTGTAAGCCAAAAGTTCAAAAGAATATATATATCAAAATATTCATGGTAGAAAATATAATTAAGTCTGAAACATGCCTATACGGTATATCCAAGACCCCTATTTCTATATTATATTATATCTATAAACTGGCGTTTGTTCTCGAAATATTCTAGAACTTTCAGCTTTATCGATGGACTCATCCGTTCCGTTTGTAATAGATATCGAATTACAGAATAAACTTTTTTGGGATTAATAAATTTCATGATTTTTAAATTGTAGCATTTATGAATTTGGCTTTGTTGAAATTATAATCAATATTATTATATTGAATTTTCTAAAATAGTTATACACCGGCAAATATTTTCTGAAATAGGTAAATATGGATGTTTTATAATGCTAACAAATGTCGATGAATAGCTTTTCAATATTTGCTTTAAATTTTTTCTATTTAACCCCGTCTACTACGAAATCACCAAGATCTTCATAGTATTCTGAAACTTCGTTCTTTTCTATGTTTTGTCTTTCGTCAGCACGCCACTGGCCAAATAGTTATTCAAAAACTATTGCAGGGCATGCTGTTTTTTTTGTAGACGCCTACCATATTTGTAGATGAATTAGTTGGTGCTTAGAGATTTTCAAATATTATTTTTAGATAATATCAACTCATCAAAATTAACGGATTAGTTCCTACTATTCTCTCGAGTGTTTACTTGATTCTCTTATATATCCTTTTTATCCAGTGTCTATTCAGTTGTCTATTATTCTAATCCAGAAGTGTACATAACTTCATTAGTACGAAAATGGAATTTATAAATTGCCAAAGTTTTCTGTTTCAAATTTTATTCCTATGAATTTTTGACCAAAAGAAGTAATATGTCTTTGAGTGATCCCAATAACCCGACGCTTCAACAGATTGTTGAAAAAATGATGAGAGAGAGAGACATTAAGAAATACAAAATTTATATCGATGGTGGTACCGGCAAACAAGATGGATTCTTAGGTGAAATACTTTTTTTTCATCTAATAATAAACAATGGTGAGAAATTACATCTTGTATTGAAATCAACGAAGCCCGGCACAGGTCTTAATAGCATCCTGTCTACCGACATAATATATGAACGAGAATTCATAATGTACACCCAGGTCGTACCTGCATTTATGGATTTCACAAAAGATAAAATCTCAGCGGAGTTAGATGCTATCATACCACCATTATGGTTTGCCACAAAACACCTTGGTCAAGTAAATATTGTTCTAGAAAATTTGAAAATGAAAGATTTCCATATTAGAGACAGAAAAAAATTTATGGATCCTGACCATATGAGAATAATCTTCGATACCTATGGAAAATGGCATGGAGCAGCCATGGCATTGAGGGACCAGCATCCAAAAAAATTTCAGAAGTTGGTTGAAGGCTGGTTGGATCCCAGAGCCAAAATGGTGACTGCATTCGGTTTCATTAAATCATTCGAAAGAGAGATGGGTATCGTTAGAGACATATTGGTAGATAGAGGAAGATTAGACATAGTGATTGTGCTTGATGGTATTTATAATCGGATGGAATCCATTCTGTACAGAAGAAATCTCGATGAAAAAGAATCCTTGGTGATATCTCATGGAGATAACTGGAACAACAACTTCATGTTCAAGTATAAGGTTAGTTTTACTAAATTTTAAATTGTTACTGATTCAGATCTTTTATATGCGCTGTCGTTTTACCCAATTGTCTGTAATTTTCGAACCGAATTCTTCAATCGTTTGGTGACGAATTCCTGACGAAGAATCCGGGGTCAATCTATATCCGCCGATAGACTCTCTGATCCGGATTAGATGAGCTAAAGTTTTCAAAAAAAAGTTAGTTGACCAAATATCTCGTTCAAGTTCGTTATTGGGTCGAATCCGTTTAATGGTTCATATGTTATGAGCATCAGAAATTTGATTTCCTCAATTACTCCTAGAATATCCATCGGATCAATGTGTAGCTTGGAAGATGAATGAGTTTGCAACGACTAGGTTTGGAAAATTTTGTTGAAATCGTCACACTACAAAATTTCAGAAAATTCTTTATTATTTCCTTATGCTTGATATCTCGTAAGATATTCATCAGATATTAACTGAATATCAAGGATTTTGATATTCATAACATCCTTGAAATCCAGCATTGTACCATTCTATTTTAAGAAGCTATTAGTTTTACTTTCTTACTTACTGAAAATAAGATTTAATTGGCGATATGATTTTCGATTACAGAAATACTCTTTCTTTTGATAAAGTTTTCGAAAGAACTAGGATTGGTTTTGAACAAAACTTAATGAAAGTTGTGAGTGTTTTTTTTTATCTAAGATCGTGCTATCGTTTTGCCCAAATGTCTGTAATTTTCAAATATCGTGCTGATAATTGATCAGGTTCAACTTTCAGAAGAAGAATCCAGGTTCAAACTTGAGTATGTTTGTCCAGCCGGCCGTATACTCTCTATCTTCCGACAAAAAAAGCTAGAGTTTTCATATTTTCAGAATAGGTTAAGTATCCATATATCTCTGATGAGTTCCTGAACCAAATCCGTCGGATTGTGCAGGAGTTATGAGCAACTAAAATTTGATTTCCTCAATAACTCCTAGAACATCTATCAGATCCAATTTTAACTTGCATGATACTGAAATGAGGTTAAAGCAAATGGGCTTGTAGAATTTAGTATAGAAATCGACACGCTTGAAAATTTTTAAAAAATTCCCCAAAAAAACTTACACAACTTTTTACCGACATCTGTCGTATTCAAACAAAATTTGTGCCATTATGGAAGTCATTGATTAAAAATTAAATATTCTCAAATTACATCGTCGTAGCTTTTTTCACAATTACAGAGTAGTCATATTGGGGCTTCCCAGGTTTCAAATATTCTGTTTTTCATTCACTATGACTAATACATATTTGATAGTCTAGGTAGGTACCTGTCTATACAGGGTGTCTACTATAATAGGTGTCAAACTTCAGTAGGTGATAGTACAAGTCATTTGCAACAAAAAACGTCCTATAACACTTTTTCGAAAAGTTGATGGTTTTCGAGTTATTCAACACTTGTTGGTTTTTCGGAATTTTTTGCTTTCCCCTTTAAAAACAAGAATATCTCTGTTATTCTTACAGCTACATCAAATCTGACCATATCATCGCAAAGGGCATTAAACGTGCTGTAAATAAGGTAGTTACTAATGTTAAAAAAATGTTTTATACCGGGTGTTGTAAAAGGGTAAATGTAAAAGTTGCAAAGCAAAATAAGTGATATTTTCTTGTTAGCTGTACCATTGAAAATTGGTAAATAAGTACTTGTTTTTTTTCTGGGAAAAACTACTACATGTAATAGACTTTTAAACGACATATCTGCTTTTCACTTAACTTTTTGTTTTTCCAACAATATTACTGTTTTAAGTCAAAAAAAAAATGAACAATATGGCGGAATTTGATCTCGAGCTGAGCAAACTTGACGTTTGCATAGTTTCGAGGATATGCATATTAACTTAAATTTGACAAGATCTGTCATTAAGTACACTTAAGAAAAAGATCATTTACTTTAATTCGACTTATACGCATTTACAAAAAAAAAGAATATGCCTGTTTTCTCAAATATTGAATATCGAGTTATGCTGTTTATTTACGGGTTTGCTAACGGAAATTCGCGGGCAGCAGTGCAGGAGTACGCGTTACGTTTCCCCAATAGACAACAGCCTAGCAGAAAGGCATTTCTAGAAGTTTTTAGGCGCTCTGGTGAAACTGGATCGTTGCGAGGTTTACGAAATAGAGAAGGTAATCGAAATGATCAGCACTGAAGCCAAGCACCAGCAATACTTCGCGCTATTATCATCCAACTACAAGTACTCGGCGTGTTGGTGCCACATTAGGGCTTCACCATTCCACAGTACACAGAGTTTTGAAACAAAATCATTTACATCCGTATCATTTAAATAAAGTGCAGAATTTGTTACCTGAGGATGGTGAGGTCAAATTAGAATTCTGTAGGTGGTACCTAAATAAGTTGGAAGAGTGGGGATGTGATCAAATAATATGGACAGATGAGACATCATTCACTGAAAGTGGAATAATAAATTTACGAAATTCCCATATATGGGTAACGGAATAATATGCGCCTGTTATGTCTCATTATCAGCATGAATTAAGAGTCAATGTTTGGTTGGTATTGATGAGAGGGCGGCTATTCGGGCCGGTAATACTTCCCGATCGCCTTAATTCCAATGAATTCACAAATTTACTTAATAATAACGTAGTTGACATTCTTGAAGATATTTCTATAGGGGATCGATATGAACTTTATTTTAAAATGGACGGATGCCCTGCCCATAACGGTTGAATTGTGAGCGACTGGATGAATCAACGCTTTGGGGAAAAATGGATTGGAAGATATGGTCGTGTGAGATGGCCACCTAGAAGCCCCGATCTTAGCACATTAGACTTTTATGTTTGGGGCACTTTGAAAGAAAATGTGTAAAAAATCGTATTAATGATCGAGAAGAACTAATGAACAGAATTCAGGAAAGTTGTGGATTCTGTACGAAAAAGATGAATAAAATGCATTGATCAAAGGGGAAGGCAATTTGAACAGTTTTTATAGTTTTTAATTCGGTTTTGCAATAACAATGATTTTTACCTTCATTTAGTTACATTCAAAGTTTATGTAATGTTTTTTATGTTAATATTAATAATATTTATGACTGTTTTGAATCTACAATGTTTTGAAATGAATTATTAAAAATTTGCGTTTCTGAATTTTATGTTTTTCTGACATAAAACAGTTTATGTTGGAAAAACAAAAAGTTAAGTGAAAAGTTGATATACCGTTCAAAAGTCTGTTACATGTAGTAGTTTTTCCTAGAAAAAAAAACAACTACTTTTTCACCAAATTTCAATGGAACAGCTAGCAGAAAAATACCACTAAGTTTGCACTCTTTTCAATTTTTACATTTATCCTATTAAAACACCCGGTATAAAACATTTTTTTAACACTAGTAACTCCCTATTTTATTGCAGTTCTACTGCCCTTTCAGATGATATGGTCAGATTTGATGTAGCTGTAAGAATAACAGCGATATTGTTGGTTTTAAAGGGGAAAGCAAAAAATTTCGAAAAACCAAGAAGTGTTGAATAACTCGATAACTATCAACTTTTCGAGAAAGTGTTTAGGACATTTTTCGTTGCAAATGACTTGTACTATCACCTACTGAAGTTTGGCACCTATTATAGTAGACACCCTGTGTAAATACATATGCGAATAAAATCAGTAGTTTTAACAGATCAGCTTTCAAGATATCGAGGAGTGAAATATAGTGATAAGAATTTTGGAGGAACTGTGCTTGAATAAAGGACAGAAAGCGGTAGTGATAAAAGAACGTAACTAGTAACTTATACTATGAGGAACTTGAGCTTCGAACAAAACTCTAAGAAAACTTTGAGTAATTATTTTGAATTTGAGCTATATCTTTCTTCATTAATCGTGGCGGTTGTAAAGGGCCTTTCATTTAGAGATACTTTTTTTTAAATAAAGAAAAATCAATAAAAACAATTTTATTTTATAATCTTTATTAACAAATGGAAAGACTCAACCAAGCACAGCGTCTACAAATTCTTTATTACGAAAACTGGCGTTCTCCGATTAATATGTATCGGGCACTTAGAGCGACTCACGGTCCACATAATCGGCCTACCGAACGTACAATTCGCTCTACCATCACTAAGTTTGAGACTCAATATTCATTATTGGATAATACTGGACCAAATAAACAACATCCAGCTCTTTGTGAAGAGAATATAGCGGCGGTGGGGGAAAGAGTACATGATGTCGATTCGTTGCCATTTTCAACAGCTTGGCCTTTCATATTCTACGACTTGGTGTATTTTACGTAAGAATCTTTCTTTGAAAGCTTACAAAATTCAGTTAGTTCAAGAACTGAAGCCGACCGACCTACAGAATCGTTCAAGATTTAGTCGTTGGGCTCTTGACAAGCTTGCAGAGGATTCACTCTTTTCGTCAAAAGCTTCGTTTGCTGATGAGGCCCATTTTGGCTTAAAAGGTTGAACTAACAAAATGCCCGAATCTGGGGTGATGAACAACCCGAAGAGTCTCAAAAATTGCCGTTAAATCCAGATAAAACAACTGTTTGGTGTGGTTTATGGGCCGGTGGAATAATCGATCCATATTTCTTCAAAACAGAGGACGGCCGGAAAGCTACTGTGAATGGTGACCGTTGTCGCACCATGATTACAGACTATTTGTTGACCGAAATTGAAGCCCGTTGTCTCGACGAAACGTGGTTTCAACAAGATGGTGCCACTTGCCATACAGCCCGTGAAACCATGGCTTTATTGCGAGAGCATTTCGGCGAGCAGATCATTTCACGCTTCGGACCACTGAATTGGCCGGCTAGAGCATGTCACATCACAACTCTTGATTTTTTCCTTTGTGGCTACGAGAAGTCCAAAGTCTACATGGACAATCCGGCTACGATTGAGGTATTGGAGGCCAATATTACTCGAGTCATTGGAGAAGTATCACCCAAAATACTCACACCCATCATCGAAAATTGAAGCTTTCGAATGGATCTTGTTAGCTGCAGTCGAGGTCAGCATTTGAAAGAATTTATCTTTAAAAATTAATTGTGAAGAATGGTTCTTTCATTTATTAATAAAGATTATAAAATTAAATTGTTTTTGTTAAGATTTGTAACGGTCATGGAACTGCAATATCCGAAGTACCCCAATTAGTTTCGAAAGTGATAGAATTTACAACGAGGTACATCCGGTATGAGTTTATGACCGGATGACCAAGAAATAAATCTTTATATTTGAACCTTTGTCGAATGCGGGAATTCCACCTGGGTATTTTTGGGAAAGGCCAGAATTGTACGTTTTGCACTTTCCATTTATTTGGTCAAACCCTTTTTACGCCCCCTTTTGAAGAGAGGGAACTTATATATATATTTCAAGGTGTTGTTGATTTAGCCAGTCCAAGAAGAAACCGGAAATATCCGACAAGTCCTTCTTGCAGCCTACATCTCGTAGAAACTGTGTTACCAGTCTCCGGTCCACAAATCCTCAGAGACTCTGTCAGTCTGTCGATTTCGGAGTTACGAGAAAACAGTTTTTATTAACTTTTTTTATTTAAAAAATTACCTCTAAATTAAATTTGAATTTATCTGTGATTTGAAAACTTCTTGAAGTTACTTGGAAGAATTGGCGTTCAAACTTCTTAAAATTCAATTGACGGTGTACTTAAGGTATTAAATCCGATAGATGTATTGATGACTCATTTATTTTGTGAAAATCTATCCTAAATATTAAAAGAATCAAGTATTTTGTCTAATTTTCACTTCATTCAAAGTAAAAATTGAAAAAAATTAAAATAATTATTTCTTTAAATATTGAAAGCAATATTCATTAGAATATGGATGTGTCGTTCCATTTTTCAGATCATTGTCATTTATAGCATGTTTAACCAACTAAGAGAAAGCTTCTGATGTTCATTTATTATTTCTTTCAAGGCCAGTTCTATTTTTCTGAAATGAGATCTTCGGCATTCGCAAAGTATCTCATATATGCAATTCTTCGTTTTTTTTATTATCAAGTCTTCTCTTAAAAGTGTAAATAAATCTAAAATTTCCAAAATTGACAATTATAGCCTTACACTCCTTAATGATACCTTTATTTATTCTAGAAAACACTGTTTTCTTTGATGAATATGAGAGAATTTTTCAATTTTATCATAACATTAAACAATTAAAAAAAATTACAAAAACATTCATTAAAAAAGGAAATAGAATACGACACATGTGCTTTGAGATTTGTGCATATATTGTCAATTTTAGAAATATTTGATTTATTTACACATTCAAGAATAGACTAGTTCACTTATATAATTTGAATTATGAGAAGCATTTTAAGTCAATTTCATTCTATTATAATGAGTTTATTATCTTCAGAAAATCATAGAATGCAGTTGTAATTTTCTGTGTCGATTTGGTGGAGCGAGATAATACTCTATGCTTACTAGTGGAAAAGCCCGTGTCGCCAAGGGCGCAAGTAAGGAAGCGCGCGGTCGTTATTAACAAATGCCATGGCATCTTGGTAATTTTGCTGCATGTTCCGTGGACTTCCTTTATAGCTTGATGGCAAGATAATAACTCTTCCTGGAGGAACATTTCTCTGCTGCGCTTCTTGTTCTACATAATCCATTAAACCTTGATACCTTTCTGTTCTTAATTTTGGCTGATTCTGTCTTATCCAATTTAAGTTATTACTTTCTTGATTGGCGTATGAACAGCAAACGTACTGCTGAAACAATTTTCCCTCACTGTGTAATGCACTAAACCCCGGTCTTACGGCAATTCGATAAGCGTAGTATTGAAGCATGGTCAAACGGTTATGCTAGGCTGTTCCACGTTCGTTTCTGTGGCTTATGTTGAGGCTGGAACCAAATTCGCCGTTCGGAAAAAGTAGTGGGTACGCCATTGGATCCATGCGTGGGCTAAGATTTAATATTGTTTGCAATTGTCCATTTTTTGCATGAACCGCAAAATCAATATGTTCTGGCGGTTCTCCATTTTCGCCGACAAATATTGTTGTAACACTGTCTCCTGTCGGCAAATTGTATCTTCTAGGATCGTTGTCTGTACGCGCAAAAACCATTCGAATATCTGATAATTCACGATTTTCAGCTATAGCTTTGCGACGTTCTTCTCGTAATCTTTTTCCCATTGTGCAAAAAGCGCTTGCAAATGGGTTATTTTCACGAAGCATTTCATCTAGTCAGAGCATTGTCACTGGATTGCATCCTTGGTTAGCTGGGTGTTGCAGAGCTTCATTAGTATCAAGTGTGTAAAGTTGACAGAATCTATTCCAGGTTGCGGAATAATGGAACCAATTCTGCTGTATGATGTTCCATGCAGACAAAATGAATAAGGGCCAGTTGATGCAAATTCTCTTAAGCTAACTTTTTGGGAAGCAAACGCAAAGGCACTGTTATACTGGCGTATATTGTTTTGGGGATTCTTCGATTCTTTATCTGCTCCTGTGTAAAATTCTCTGAGCAAAGCTGGTACTTCTTTCAATTGCATCTGTTCGCTCATTACAACTTTGCCTTTCTGGCAGCACTGGCTGAATCCATCTCGCCCTTTTTCACCCCTAAAATGCAGAGCATTGCAAAATTGACACGATTCGCTCATTTCGCCGACAGAAAACGCGGGAATTTCGTCTTCAACTGGAGCCCTTCTCGCTACAAATACTGATCGCATTGCGTAATTATTGTTATGAACGCGGCGTCGGTTTCTTTCAGTTCGGGTTGTCCGGGTAGCGTTTCGAGAACACACTGGTCTGCCTCGTCGTCGTGTCTCCATGGTAAATTAAAATTTGAAAATTTTACACTGGACCTAACTCAAAATTGAAAAATCGGACGTGACCCGTTTACAATTTTCACCCAAAAATGAAGAATAACCATCCAAATTTGGGTTTTCAATATCTTTTTCAATTAAAATTTTCTAAATTAACTTACTCGGTTGGTTTGGAAATTAAAATAAGCTTAAAATCAAACTTAAAATCAAGCTCGTCAAAACACGTCTTTCCTCTTTGTAAGTCAAAGCTGAAATTGCAGAAGCATGGGCGGAAGTCAATTTCGATTTGTTGAGCGGTGGCGCCAGCTACAGCGAAAACATGCCAAACACCCTTAATTTTTAAGATTTTTGTGTTTTTTTAGAGAAATTATAGATGTTTTTTTAAACGTTATTAAGTTTGACAATTACTTTTAAAATGAAACTTTTTCAAAATCGCAGTTTTCGTCTTATATTTTCAAGCACGTTATATAAAATATAAATTGTTATAAAATTATTCAAATGCTCACTTTCTGACCAACTCAGGTAGTACTCTTGAACCTTTTTTAACTCGCCCTAACAGTTCAACTTTCACTTAAGGTAATTTTATTCAAATAACAAATTTGAAATTTTCAACTATTGCAAATTCACAAATTATTTTATTCACAAAAATTCACTTCACCCTTTTAAATTGAAAGCCTACATAAAACAACTGAAATAAAGTGTTTTTCCTTATCTAACGATGTTACCATATGATTTATAAGTCACACGTTATAATTTAAATACAAATAAAGTTAATCAAATTTACACCTCTTAGTTTTCATGTTGTATCTGAGCCGGAAAAACATAAATAATATCATCATCTGTATGCTTGATTGAGCAGACCATAGTTACCAAACTATTGTCAACAATTTGTTTTTTTTAATGTATCTTGACTTTTTTTTGGCATCTTTGTTTATTTCAGCAATATAATTTGACCAAAAAATCGATTTGTAAGATTGTTTAATGGGTCTGAAAAAACAAATCGAGTTCCACTGAAAAAAATGGAATCGATTTTTAAAGTCTTCAAATACCCTGGTTTAATTAAAATTCACTTCACCCTTTTAAATTGAAAGCCTACATAAAACAACTGAAATGTTTTTCCTCTTATAGCAATGTTACCATATGATTTATAAGTCACATGTTATAATTTAAATACAAATAAAGTTAATCAAATTTACAAATGTTTTTAATGAGTTATATGACGATAATGGTGAATTTGAGTGTAAGGAGAAGAAATTAAAGCCCATATGAGTAAAAATTTGTTGAGCGGTGGCGCCATCTACAGCGAAAATATGCCAAACACCCTTAATTTTTAAGTTTTTTAGAGAAATTATAGATGTTTGGCATTTGTTATTATTTTTCTGCATCAGTTTAGATGCCTACCGTTAATGTTAAAAAAAATTGATGCAAATTGGTTGATTGGGTTAGGCGCTAGACCTTACTATGCATCATATTATTATAATAGATAATTGAGTTTAGTTTTTAGAATACCAACCGATTTCAAAGGAGCACGTGCATTTGTTCCGTTGCGGCATGTCACACGTGAATTGTAACCCAGAATTGTTTTAATTATTTTTAATCGAATATGAATACCTGATGCGAAGAAAGTGTTAGACACAAATCTCGAAACACATGTGTCCTATTCTATTTCATTTTCAATTAATTTTTTATAGTTTTCTTGAATTGTTTGATGTTATGATAAGAATGAAAAAGTTTCTCTTATTCATCAAAGAAAACAGTGTTTTCTAGAATATACAGGGTGATTCCGGAGGAGATCGTCAGATTTTAGGTGAAGTATACAGTAGTCAATATAGTTTCGGAACAATGTTGGGTTTATGGTTCGGAGCCTTCATTGAGAGTCTACAGGGTGATTTGTCCGATTCGACCGATTTTTCTTTTATTCAAAAATACAGAATGGGAATTATGATAAGTTCAGATTAAGTATGTAGGTTGAAAAAACACCATGTACATTCCGTTTTCAGAAATTTTCTACTTGCTTCAGATTCTACCATAAGTTTACATTACTGGAGCGTTTTTATTTTTTTTGGCACACGTCCATTTTTCCTAGAAAAATTTTTCAAAGATGAATAATATCGTTTTTTCGCTCCAAGGCATTGAGAATATTCTGAACTAGATGGTAAAGCTGTATCGTCCAATAATACAAAGCTCTTCCTGAGTCCTAAAATAAATTTTCCAAATTCGAAATTCATTTTTGATCGCTCATATTCAGATGTATAAAATCATTTAATTCAAAAAATTTCTTTATACGTACATGAACCAAAAAAATCTACATACTACTACTACAAATACAGAATAAACATCCGAAACATATGAAAGGCAAAATTATGGATTAACATAAAATTGACTCATTATTCAGGTGATTTTTGGCACACTTCCGGTTTTCGATGAAGCGAATATTCCTAAAACATAGTAGTTTGGTTCAAAAATATACTCACTTATGGCCTTATGGTATGTAAAATATTGAATCACGAATGTATGATAAATAGTTTTAATGAAATTGAAAATTCTCCATGAAAATTAAATCTCTATTTAAATCAAGTTTCTTAAGATCCATGGTTACCATCACAGTGAACCACAGAATGAGAATATTTAATAAATAATCTGTCACAAGAAGTGTTTTTCAACATGCCTCAATTATTTACTCAAGCGGAATATGCGGATATGATTTTTGTTTATGGTTTTTGTAACGGAAATGGAAATGAAGCCAAAATGGATTACCATAGACGATTTCCCAACCGACGTCAACCAAATAAATGTACTTTCGGACGAGTATTCCATTATTCTAAAGACATGGGCAATATCCTAGTAAGGCAGAGCACATTGATAGGCCTACTCAAAATGAAATTTCGATTCAAATTGTTGAACGGGTGGAGGAGGAACCGTCTATTAGTACTCGTCAAATTAGTACCGAATTAGGAATTTCGCAGAGCAAAGTGAGCAAGACTTTGAAGAAAGAACAATTCCACCCATACCACTACCAAAAGGTGCAAGAACTGTTTGCCACAAGATCTGCCCCAACGATTACAATTTTGTCGCTGGGTTATTAGTCGCCAACGAACTATTCAGCGACGAGGCTATGTTCACTAAAAATGGAATTTTTAATATCCACAATTCCCACGAATGGGCAAGAGACAACCCGCATTTGAACAAGAGTCATAATACACAACACAGATTTTCTGCCAATATTTGGCTTGGAACAATAGACGGAAATTTAGTTGGCCCTCACATTTTGCGGAAAGATTAAATGGTGAAATTTACCTAGAGTTTTTAGAAAATATTCTACCAAATCTATTGGAAAATGTACATATCCGCTCTATTTATTGTACTTTCAGCATGACGGAGCACCACCTCACTTTGCATTGAATGTGAGAAATCACCTGGATGTAAATTATCCGAACAGATGGATTGGTCGTGGAGGCCCTATTGCTTGGCCACAAAGATCACCTGATTTGAACCCTTTAGACTATTTTGTGTGGGCATATCTGAAAACAAGAGTTTATAAGGTTGAAATAAGAAGTAGTGAACACCTAGTTGAAAGGATTTTCGAGGAATGTAATATCTTGAAACAAAATCAATCCCTCATTAGAAGGTCAATTGGAAATTTAATAAAAAGGTCTCGAATATGTATTCAAAAAAGGGGAAATCATTTCGAACATTCTATGTAAATTTTGTGTTAATCTTTAGTTTTGCCGTTCATGATATGTTTCGAATGTTTATTCTGTATAAGTTGTAGATTTTTTGGTTTAAGTAGGTAGGTATAAAGATATTTTCTGGATTAAATGATTTTATACATCAGAATATGAGTGATCAAATATGAATTTCGAATTTGGAAGAACTACTTCAGTACTCAGGAAGAGCTTTGTATCATTGGACGACACCGGTTTACATTCTAGTTCAGAATATCCTCACTGCCTTGGAGCGAAATAACGATATTGTTCATCCTTGAAAAACTTTTCTAGGAAAACTGGATGTGTGCCAAAAAAAATAAAAACGCTCCAGTAATGTAAACTCATGATAGAATCTGAAGCATGTAGAAAATTTTGTAAAACGGAATGTATAGGGTGTTTTTTCAACCTGCAAACTTAATCTGAACTTATCATAATTCCCACCCTGTATTTTTGAGAAAGTGTTGGAATTATTGAAAGAAGGTAATCATATTTTTCTACACTGAAAATTTCATCAAGATTGATCAAGCCATATCAAAGTTATGAATAAAAGAAAAATCGGTCGAATCGGACAAATCACCCTATAGACTCTCATTAAAGGCTCCCAACCATAAACCAAACATTGTTTCGAAACTACCTTGACTAGTGTATACTTCACCTAAAATCTGAAGGTCTCCTCCAGAATCACCCTGTATAAAGGTATAATTGATACTTTCAAGAAGACTATGATTGTCAATTTTAGAAATTTTCAGTTCTTTTTTATTTCCAAATTTCTTTGTTTGATTGTTACAGGACTGCAATGGTGAGAAAAAACCGACTCAAGTGTACTTTTTGGATTTCCAATTGTCGCGATTGGACTCACCAGTATTCGATCTTAGCAGCTCTTTCTATAACATGGGAGACAAAGATACACTGAAAGATTTCAACAATCTGCTTTCAATATACCATGAATCACTGTCAAGAACGCTTAAGATTTTGGGGAGTAATCCTGATGAACTTTTTTCCATGAATGATTTGAAGAGACATTGGAAAGAGCATAGTTTGTTTGCCGTCTTACACTGCTTTACATACCTGAGAGTTGCTACCTGTGATGCAGAAGATGCACCAGATCTTAGTGAACTGGCTGAAAATGGATTAGGTTTAGATGGTGCTTTTTCTTTTGAAACGAAAAATATGAATTTTTTATATGAGAAGGCTGCTGATATCTTCATTCATTACGGTGAGGTCTGCAAAAACCTGGAGCTAGAATGAGACCCTTCGAATTTAATAACCATGTGAAGTTCCATGCAGATACAATCTATGATAGCCTCAATTCTTGGATAATCATGATGACTAGTGCATATATATTACATTCTTTGTGTCACCACCATGCCCATAAAATTTTTTATCCAAAATTACTAAAATTATGATTGAAGCACAAATCAAAACGAATTCGTATAAAATTATTCACTATCATACTAGTTCAAGGTACAAAATATTGGATATGTATGAATCACGATTGTTTTAATCGTTGCTTTGTGAATGATTGTGGAAACCGTTTGTGTTAGAAAGGAAATAAAATATAAACTAATTCATTTCAACACTAATATCATGTTATAATTTTTGAAGAAAACTCAAGACTGTCGAAATTCAGGGAAATTGAAAAAATTATTAGGCTTAAATGTTCCAATGTGAAAGTTCTTGAATACGGTTTAATCTTCAACTGTATAAACTAGTTTATAAAGGAGTGGGAAGAACTGTCGAAATTAAGGAAAATCATCATAATTTCAAATATAGCCTGTTATGATTCTCAATTATTTGAAATACACATTCATTTTGGTAACTCTCAATTAGAAATAATGAAATTTATAGTGTCATATTGAAAACTTTCAATGCAAATGTCTGTGAAACTATAAGTTAGAAAACCCATAAATTTTAAATGGCAACACCCTTTTTGTGATACCCTGAATTAATGGCCTCTTTGAGTAGTATTCATCTGTACAAAAATGTAAATTTTCCTGAATTTGATATTGGGTTGAAAAAAAAACAACTTGACTAAAGTAAATTCTGTTTTCATGAAGTGATATTTTAATTCTTTAGCTGCTCAAGATGCATTCCATTTTGGTCTAAATGAAATTATAATCTATTTTCAAACTCATTCCTACGACTCTGCAACCCACCCGTGCAATAGAGTTGAAGAAGTAGAAAATCAGTTGGATACTCATTGGGATAGGAAACATTATATTCTTCCTGCGAGGCAATTTTTACATGAGATGTTTTCAAATTAGTGGATTGGGAGAAGTGGTCCAATGGAATCGCCGGCGAGATCAGAAGATCTAACACCCACCCCTTTGATTTTTTTTCTGGATCACTTAAAAACTATTGTGTTTGAAACACAACCATCAACGGATTATAATCGAATACGTATCTCTTCCAAGAAAAGTATTTCAGAATATTAGAAATGACTTTGAAAATAGATTATTTTTTTGTTTAGCCCAAAATGGAATGAAATTTGTAATTCTAATTAAATGAAATATTACCTAATAAAAACAAAGTTCATTTAATTTAAGTTATACCATTTTATGACCCTGTACAAAATCTAGTAAAAATGTTTTGATTCGAGCTATCACCAAAGGGGTGCTGCCATTTGAAATTTTCGGGCTGGTGTGCATGAGCCTATGGGGTGGCTCAAACAATAACAAAATTACAGTGGTGTTCCTTACTCGTAAAGCATTTATATCAAATTGGGCTTCTCCATTGAAAGTTTTCAAGTTGACGCCCTGTATGAAATTCGATGTTCAATCGGAATTGACTTGAATACGATATAAATTCAATGTAAATTCGACTAAATATTTTATAGAATTATTTTTTGGGCAATAACCATAATCTTTTATTGTTCATGTAACCAACGTTACAACAGACATCTTTTGTCATTTTCAAGTGGAAATAAGCTTTTATAAAAGTTTTTGATTCCACAAAAATTTTCAACTTTCATGAATTTTAGTGAAATTAAAAGTTTTTAACTTTCATAAACTTTTGTGAAATTAAAAGTTTTCAACTTTCATGAACTTTTGTGAAATCAAAAGCTTTAGCAAAAGCTAATTTTACCTTGAAAACGACAGAAGATCCTGTTGAAACGTTGGTTACAAGAACAATAACACAGGCCTACAAAAAAAAATTTTTTTGGTGCCTAGAATTTTTGAACTGATTTTAACTATATTTTTATTTCTGAATCTAAATATGATAGCAGTTTTTCTGTATCAGCTCTAGATTTTTAGATAAATTCACTTATCTATCAATGCTTTTTCCTATTTAATACTTTCAAGTATGAGGGTTGTAAAATTTATACAAGAGATTGATACTTGTATATTTTCCTTATTGTCAGTCTTCATTTGTAACAAATTGAATTTAAAATAATATTATTTATTATAATTATTATTTTAATTCATTTATTACAAAGAGAAGACTGACAATATGAGATATATAACTGATTGGTTGACAAACTGTTAACAAGTGGGATTTAATCCTATTTAGTGTCATCCAGTTAGTTCCATAGAAATCCGATATATAGAGCTGTCCAGTCTGAAGTGAACTTCAACTGCAGTTGAGAGTTGAGGTTACTTTTTGAATTCCCGCGGTGCAGATAGATAGAACTTAGCGTCATATGAAATTTCTCTTTAGTAACGAGTTGTTGAAAAGTAAATCTAAAAAGTAGATTGTTAATGTGAATTGTTGTATTTGTGATGTTGAATAGAAATGAGTTCAAGTAGAAGAAGCTGTGTACATATTCCTGATATTTTTTGCTACATATGCGGAATATACACGTTCTTGGAAAACAGAAAAACTATTAGTGACTTTGTAAAGAGGGGTTATCTTGGATATTTTGGTGTTAATCTTGGTGATCAGGATAAAACTTGGCACCACATATTGTCTGTAAAACTTGTACAGAGCATTCACGACAGTGGACTACCGGGAAAAGGAAAAGTCTGAAATTCGGAGTACCAATGGTTTGGAGAGAACCAAAAAATCACTTCGATGACTGTTATTTCTGCCTAGTAAATATTACTGAAATCAATCGAAATAACCGTAACAAGTGGACTTATGCAGATTTAGTCTCTGCAAGACGCCCTCACTCAGAAGAAGTGCCAATTCCAACTTTTCAGCAGCTACCAGAACTCACTGAGGACACATGTCTCTCTGATCAGAATTCTGACACTACTGAAGGTGACAGTGATTTTGAAACGATGTCATCAATTCCCCAATGTTTCAACCAAGATGAGTTACATGACCTCACAAGAGATCTCAACCTGTCGGAAGAAGCTTCTGAATTACTAGCTTCCAGGTTGAAGGAAAAAAAATTACTTGAACCAGGAACGAAATTTACATTTTATCGCACAAGAGAGAAAGATCTGCTATTTGAGAACTCCTGGTAAAAATGGGTCTTCCTGAATATTTTCCGGATGATTGGCGCCTATTTATTGACAGCTCAAAGCGAAGTTTGATATGTGTTCTTTTACATAATGGGAACAAATATGGCTCAATACCAATACTCACTCAACGAAAATTAAAGAGCAATATGACAACATAACTTTGGTTTTGGAAAAAATAAAGTATCATGAACATCAATGGGTGATTTGTGTAGACTTAAAAATGGTAAACTTTCTCCTTGGACAGCAAAGTGGCCACACCAAGTATCCTTGTTTCTTGTGCCTCTGGGATAGCAGAGACAAAACGCAACACTGGGTTAGAAAAGAGTGACCTAGAAGTGAAAACATGGATGTTGGGGGAAAAAATTTCATCAATGATCCTTTAGTTCCGCGAGAGAAAATCATTTTTCCACCCCTGCATATCAAGCTGGGGCTAATGAAGCAGTTTGTATAGGCTCTTGATAAGAATGGATCATGCTTTTGCATATATAGGGAAAAAAATGCCTCAGCTGAGTAAGGAAAAAATTAAAGCAAGAATATTTGATGGCCCACAAATAAGACAGCTGATTAAAGACCCTGACTTCATGAATTCAATGATTGAGATTGAACAAAATGCCTGGAATTCATTTGTTTCAGTTGTCCAAAATTTGCTGGGTAAACACAAAGCTGAAAACTATGTTGAATTAGTCAATGAGATGCTGAATAATTTCAGATCACTTGGGTGTAACATGAGCATCAAGGTGCACTATTTACACAGCCACTTAGACCGTTTTCCTGATATTTAGGAGACATTAGTGAGGAGCAACATGAAAGATTTCACCAAGATATCAAATGTATGGAGGATCGCTATCAAGGAAGATGGGATACTCACATGATGGCAGATTACTGCTGGTCTTTAAAACGGGATTGTTCTAAAATACATTCAAGAATGTCACGCAAAAGAAGTTTCCGAAATGTTTAGTGAGTAATTGGTTTAAATGATGACTTTTTCTGTTTTCTATAGTATATAATGAATAATATCTGTAATATCTGTGTAATATAATAAAAATTCCTTTATTAATTGGTTTCTTCAAACCATGGTTTTTCTTTTGAAATTGTGTAATGTATAATTCACAAAAATGTTTATATCTTAAAAATTCGAGCTGACAGGCAAAAACTAATAGTATATTTGAATTCAGGGCATCAAATTCATATGAAATCACCTCCAAAATCTTGTTCACTGTTGTAATAGATGTGTAATAGATGATGGTTATTACGCAAAGAATAATTGTATCGATTTCCATCATCATAAAATCTCGTCAGCATCTAAATATATTACATTGTTAAATTTTAAGCATATCTGGTTCTGGTACCAAATTGAATCTTCGTATAGCTTTGAATCTTCTCAAGAAAGAAATAAACATAAATAGCCATTGTCGATTTGATATCTCCCATGTAGGATTCCTTAAAAAAAGTTTCCAGAAAATGCGTACCTTTTCCTTTTTTTGTAACAATACCAATTCATTCAAATTCAATCCAGGGTGTGCCAACTGGTAAACTGGCCATATGTCAAATTTGAAAATTGGTATCAATATTACTAAAAATTTTGCATACGATCCTATGAAAAGTATTCGATCCCCTTTAGGTGTAAGTGCAAGCTGTGAATGCAGATCGTGGTTGCTATGTGTCTTCAATAATACTACAAAATTTGAATTCGATCATATACTCTATTCAAAGTTTATTTGTAACTCGGTTGGCCATGGAAGTTTGACACATTTCACTCTGTATATTAAAAAGTTAGGTTGGGTTCGCTATTTTCCTGTCAAATTATTACGCACTGTTGTCTATATCACATAAAGGTCCTAGTAAACTTGGATTCAACCAAAATGCCAATTTACTTCTGAACCTTGGAAGAGTTTCGAAAGGTTTGAAATTATTATGGCAGAAATTTCTAAAGGAGCTGCTCTTATTTTGATTGGGATGTTGTATGATAACCTCGAAAATATTAATTCTAATATTTACGTTACCGTTCATCAGGGATGAACACATTTTAAGTGATTTTCGGGGATCTGAAGAAGTTTGAACATTAATCTGTTCATCATGATACATGAAACTTCCGATTGGAATTTGTTTGATATCCGAAAGGACGTTGCTTTAATCGTTTGGAAGCTGGTTCAACATTTCAAAAGAATTAAGGAAGGTATCACAAAGAAGTAATGTTGAATCTGAAGATGTAGCTAATAAGGGAATGGTATATATTTTTGAATGCAGAATTGGAACAGAGCATCTCACTTCTATGAAACACTTCGATTTAATTATCAACAAAATAAGATTCAACACAAGCTTGTATTATGAACATGTTCTAGTTGATCAATGCATAAAAGTGATGGTAGGCACATTTAGTTTTTCAAATCTCTTATTTTTCCTCATAAAAATACCTTCATTGTGATCTTCTCGATGAGAGCTATACATGCTTCGTTCAGTAGGTATTCTCTGCAAATCTCTTGGTGATTATGTGAAATGAAGGTTTCATTTTGAGTCACTGACGAAAAGAGTTAATTCTTCCATTCAATATATATTTTTTATAGTGATTGTTTCATAGTTTTGTTGGTCTGGGATATACTCAGCTCTAATCACATCCTCAATATTCAAAATTGAAATAATAGCTTTTAACATAAAGAATCGAATAAATGTTGATTACTTCTAAAGTTCTTTCAACCCGAATAATATCTCTTACAGGTATGTTATGTATACAACAGAATATTTTGAAGAATTCATAAACACATTCAGGAGCATTCACAATACTGAACGTTATGGAAAGTGATGTATATGTTCATTTCTTCGTTCGCCTTTTTTCAAATGAGAACTGAGAGATGAATAAATTTCATTTACTCAACCCTTGATCACTGAGTTAGTCAACAATTCAGTAGAGATTGTAAATTGATCATACTTGACTGAAGTGGAAGCATAAAGCACAATTACGAACAATTATACAATACTTATTCACATATAATAAAAAATATTGAAAATGCTTTTTATTTCTCTAACAAATAAATTTCAATAAACTTGAATTATACAAATAAGGATAGAACATCAATGATCTGAAAACGATGAAGAATAACAATCTACCATAATCAAATTAGATATAATTCAATTATTAATATTCAATGTGTAAACTTTTACTACTATCAAATAACTTACAATCATTATTGAAATCCAAATAGATATTTGAAAACTTAAATGTAATATCATATGATTGAAATTTGTCAAATTATTATTAGGGTTTTACAAATTAAACAATAAGTATTTTTCGAAAAGTGAAAAAAATCTTTGTGAAAGAAAGAGAAGAGAAAAATTAACTTTATTGATAATAAAAAATCATCAAATGGCTATCGACCGAAGTCTTCCTGCCAATTTTACATTTATAATTTATTAATTGTATTTATTGTATAAAAAAAAGTTATTTTAATGATATTAGATGTTCATAAATTGGTAGTGCTTGTAGTTTGGCCTTTGGTGGGCTCTCTGTGCCATATTGGTGCACTAGTGAAGAAGCTCGGTATGGGGGAAGGGCCTATTAGTCCAGGTTGAGCTATCCGATTGATGATTCTTAACAAACTTATCCACCTGTAGGAGAAAAATCTTCTTTTAATGCCAACAGATTGTGTTTTACTAAATGAAAATGAGTAGCATATCCTCCTAATAATAACTGTATATTAGCATGTAACAATAATTTACTTACATACATTTCAAATTATATCCATAAATGAAGTGACAACTTGAGTTCTTCTCGACATTATTCCACATCCTTTACTTCAGTGAACGAATCAGACTCATCATCAGATAATTCTGGATCTGAATCACTTTCCTCCAATGAAATAATAAATGGAGGAATATTATCTATAGGTAGGTTACCCATATGTTTCGTCCAGTCGTCTTCAATAAGTCGTTCGCAATGTAAATAAAAATTTTGCCACATTTCAGGTGTACATTTTGAAAAGAGCCAGAGTCCATAAATTGAACACTCTATCCCTTGTGTAAGGATGAGAATTTATGTTCTTGTTGTAGAAGTTTTTACAAAACGCCCATGCCATTTCAATAGGATTATATTGGCAATGGTATGGGGGTAATCTAAGAACTTCATGTCCATGCTCTTTCAAAAGTTCATCAATAACGTATCGTCTCTGTCGGTCAGTTCTAAATGGTAATATTCAATTCCAACGTTGTTTTTATTTAAATTCCGATCGAAATCAATTTTGTTATTCACCAACCAATTCTGCATATCAATTTTCTTGCTTGAACTAGTTGGTGGCTTATCCAACTGCACTGAATGATATGGTGCATTGTCCATTATGATCACAAATTTACCAGCAAGCTTTGATAAAGCTGGAATTAGTTGATTAATAACCCAATTTTGAAAAATTTCACTGGTCATAGTCTTGTGATAGTCAGGGTCATTATTCTTCGAATCTAAAATGAAATCACAACCCTCCAAAAATCCAAAATTACTTCCTGCATGCAAAACAGTGAATCTTTTACCTTCAGATTTAATTTTTGATGGATTTCCTCTCATATCAGATTCGTGTGTCCATCGACGAATAGATGAACCATTTTGGTAAATCCAAGTTCAAGAAACACGAATCTTATATTTTCATCCATCGTAGTCCATCGTAGTAATTTTGGCTGCAACGACATGTTTTTGTTCACATAAAATTTTGCGTCCATTTACCTTTTTATATTTATAACCCATTGATTTAATAATATTGAATAATGAAGCGCGTTCTCCCTTATAATCCAAATGTTCCTTAGCGTAAGTCAGTAGTGTGTCTATAGAAAAGTGTTCATTTTTCAAATTGTAATTCCAAATTTTTCGTTGCAGGTCTTTTCTAAAAATGAAATCGTCTACTTCTTGTGTTTTTTTTGGCCCTACCAATAGAAGGAAACTCTTTGTAGTCGTCTTCATTAAGAATTCCTCTGATTGAATTAATATGAACCTGTAATGAAATTTCGATTAGGATAAAACATAATATTTACATCTCACTTACGTTGAAAATGTTTGATACACTTTGCTGTATCGTTGAGTCCATAACTTCCTGACCACTATGCGCAGATTTGAGTGCAAGATAGCATTTTTTGATGCTAAGTCTTTGTTCTTTAGTTATTACTTTAGGCATTTTGAAAAAAATTCTGAAATATTTTGATTCTCATCAAAATCAAATGTGACAGATGACAAGTGAAACTTGGCTCAACTGCTTGACATCGGCAACGTCGAAATCCGAAGAAACACTGATGCCAACCCAAGAAACTTAAATCATGGCCACCCGCGATACAAATAAACTTTGAATGGAGTATATGTACAGTTTTCAAGAAATCACAAAGTTTTCACTCTCAGTGCCCTTCCTCAACCCACCTTAGATGCTGTATGTTCAGATCCTGGTTGCTATTGGTCTTCAATATTAGTATAAAATTTGAATATTATCCTATGAATAGTTTTCGAGAAATCGCAAATATGACACTTTTAGTGCCTCCCTGCGACCCCCTCTAGGTGTAAGTGCAACATGTAAATGCAAATACTGGTTGCTATGGGTCCTCAGAAATACTACCAAATGTAAATTTGATCTTATGTATAGTTATGAAAATTCACTAATTTGACACTTTCAGTGCCCCCCTCCGATCCCCGCAAGTGTACGATAATGCCAAATATTCTATGAGAATGTCATTTTTGTTCTCAATGTAAACAAAATGAATTGAATTCGATACAATGTTTCGCTCAAAATTTAGTTTTTCACATCGTAATCCGCTCATTTTTTCGAGCGCGCTCGAGGATTTCAAGGTCAAAGTTTGCTAACTCGGTTTGCTGTTTTCACACCAGTGGATTTCATTACTGAGTTTTTATCATGTCGATTTCCATAATCTTCTGCAAATCTTGCAACGGTTTGCACGCCACTGACGTTGTTTCGTACGCGCACCTGAATGATCGTAGAAATTTCAACTACTTCTCCTGCAACTGAATATAGATGTGTTCTATGCCGGTTATCTGTGTACCGCGAAGCTAACCTCAAACGGTCAGCGTAGTTTTTCCTGTCTGTCGAGATCAGATGCCGGTCATCTCTGTGTAATTATTGAAATCAATATCTAAAAGTGACTTTTTTGGGTCAGAGATTTGCGAGAAATACATAACTATTCTCGCTCCTCCCTATGGGCCAAAGTACATCCTATTACGAGGCTAAAGACATATGCTAGTTCAAGATTGAGATGCATTCCACGAGGAGAGATTAAATCATATCCAGTTCCTGGTTCGAGCACTACATAATTGGAGCTTGTGGAATAACCACCTTGCCATGGAGCACATTCTTCAACTGGGATGAAAATTGGAGTCATCGAGACACTGTCTGAAACATCCGTCTGGAAACTATACAAACCATTTCTGGTCAACTGGCAGGCTATATCCTCTGGGACTTTCATTTTGTATCTGGGAGGAAGCTATCGACTCAAATAACCTTAAGATAAGTCCCTAGTGTTCTGTCTTACTTGGAAAATTGTACATTCCTAAAAATTGTTATCTGTAAATTGTATTTATACACCTCATTATATTTGTCAAAAACCGAAAGGAGTTTTGTTGCTGGGAAAATTGAGCCCACCCTGAGAGAATTAAGAGTAGAGTCTCATGCTCATTATTTAAAGTGGCACTTTGTCATGTTACAATCTATTTGTTTCAACCACATTCATAAACCTTCAATGTAACAAATTGATAAGGTGGATAGTCTAGGAGTTTTGAAGGGAAGCAAATTTCAGATGCTCATAACTGCTGAATTATTTAAGTGATTTGGCACAAAAATATATTTACGCCGATATTTGGACAATTAACCTTTTCTGAAAACATGAAAACTCAATCTCATCTTATTAGGATGAAAGAGAAAATACGGCCGATCGGACGGTGGGACATACTATAGTTTGACCCTGGATTTTTCATCAATCAGCCGATATATAATATAAATATAACAAAATAAAAAATTAGGATATTTGAAATATGATTCTCAATTGGATAAACTGAATGATTCAAAATTGTAATAAATTGAAGTACTTGATGGAAATCCCTAGTTACGAATACTGATTAAGACCCTCCTAAGAATGAATGATGATTGACAAAATGATTAATTTGTACTATGAGTATTATATTCTCTTTCACATTCGTTGAAGTTGTTACCTAAACATTGGGCATTTGGAAATTTCGAGAGATTGGCATAACTCTTGCCATCTAATGAATGAAGAATAAATTCAATGAACACGTGAAAGTTGTACAGATAAGTATAAATCAAATACAACAGAGCAAAGCACGCACGAGTTTTCGATAAGTTAATAAACTCTAACTCCTGAACAAGTTTCAATCCGATTTGAAGTTGGGTCGAGCAAAAAAACCCTCTGAGATAATTCCGAAGTATTTTAGCTTTCCGTCAAAAGGCAAAATTCTATTGCAATACCCGACTCGTATCGTTATAAATTCCAGGAAATAAAAAAATCTTTCGAGCACCTAATTCGATCATATATCGGGATTCCAAGGAGGGTGGCCTATTTAATTATTGTGAAACTATTCATTCCAAATGTTTGAAATTTTCGAAGTTCAATATAAGTTTATCTAAGGTACATTTCTGAATTACTTTCAAATTTTCGGTGTCTCTAGATGCATGAAAGTTTGGCATCAGCTTTGTTAGATTAAATGGGACTATTTTGTTTGATTGATTCTTCATAACAAATTGAATCAATATCTATTACTTTGCTATAGTTATCAATCATTAACCGTTTTTGAGTTATAAATTATTTTTGAATATTTCGAATCTTATTTTAGAGTCACTAAAAATATATAAATAATATTTATATAAAAAATATTTCGCTCAAGATTTCAGTTCGCAACTTGGCATGACCTTGAATAATAGTTTGATATGTGCCACTGTTTTCGAATCTTAGTTGCCACTTATACAGAGTTGTCAGTAATAAATTATAGTTCGTCGATTCACAAAATTATTAAATTGTTTCTTCAAATAAAACACCCAGTATGATTTTTTCATTTTCAGAATAAAGACAACCCACTGTACAATTTTTCTATACATTTCCCTAAAGCTGTCTTGTTTGGATTCTAAGTGTATTTATTGAATTTCAGTACATTTATACAAAAACTGTTAAACACTAGAAATACTTGTTTATTGCCGTGTCGACTTGAATAGTAGTTTTCTATGGATTGAGTTTAGTCATAGATTTGTAGATCTATAGATGACAAGTAAAGCCCAGAGAAAATATCAATAATATAGATTAACAGCATCTTGAATCAATACGACATTCGATAATCCCAGATATCTCAGACAAGTGACAAAAAATCGAAAAATAGCAACATGAGGGCCACAGTAGGTGCAAACAACTAATTTGTGTTTCTACTATATAATCTCCATTTCGGATAAAAAATAAGTCATCATCACGATGGAAGCACAAGCCACCCGTGTGATAGAACATTGAGATTATACAGGGTGAGTCTTCATTAACTCTTGCGTTAATTTTAACCATAGATTCTTGACGTCAAAAGAAACATTTTCTTCCCATAACATTTTTCCAAATTTGACCCCGTTCCAAAGATATAGGGTGTAGAAATTTCATATGAAAACTGCATTTTCACCTGCAATATTCAAACGACAATATCAATAGAAATGATCTTTTGTAGAAGATTTTTAATAGCAGTCATATATTTTGGCATCAATAGATTTATTCCATTTCTTGTTGGTTTGTCACTACTACTGTACAAATTGGTTAAATTGCATGAAAAAAAATATCAGTTCAACTAAAGATCCGTATCTTGTACTTCCTAGAATCATTAGTCTTTTTTGCATATAAAATCATTCATCTTCTTTTTTCCTAAATGAAACTCATATAATCATCTGATGAAACATGAGTGAGTGAATCATTTCTTAAAGGAAAAAGAAGTTATTTGCCCAATGTGAAAACTTAAAATGTATATAACTTTTTAACGCATCTGAATATGGAAAAACGGTACAGGAGAAAAGTGTTCTAAAAATTAACGCAGTGGTCAAACACTCACCCTGTATAGTAGTAACACAAACATAATGTTCGTACCCATTCTGGTCCCCTACCAATCGAAAACGTACGAATATATGTGAAACCATCGAGCATTGAAATTCCTGACGGACTTTTTGACATTTCTCCTTTCCGATTTTACGAAAAATTCGTATTTTCAGACGAATAATTTGGGGCCTTTTATATAAGTTTGAGGGGAACGGGGCGTGCCAAGAGATGAAAAAGATCCTCTAGTTTCTTTTCCGACGACCGCTCCAAAGTATCTAAGAACCAAGAGTCGACACGGAAAGTAAATGTCAACCTAATTAATTAGCATTAAATCTAACTCATTTCATAGATTGCATTTATGAATCGTTTAGCGGCTTAACTGTACCTGTGTATTAAGTCGTATCTGGTGTATTAAAATACAGATGCTGTTTTTCAAGTGAAAATTTATCATCAATAGGTCAATAAAATGAAAATATCGTTTTAATTTGAAGTATTCAAAATAATTGAGCAAACAACCTTGTTCATACATCATCCAATTTTATTATTTTATCACAGTACACAGAAGTAAAAACAATGAAATGAAATTTGGTGTAATTGGATTTATAGAATGTTTTTCAGTCTATAAATAAGAGTAGATTAGAATATAAATTTATTTGAGCTATTGTAACAACTGTTCCTCAACGCACTACTTTTACTTCATAGGATTTTTTGTGACGGATTGTATGACCTTTGATCCGAGTCTTCTTCCACAATTATTATTGAACATTGAAATGTGTTGATACTAACAAAGATCTGACTGATATATTTTCATCATTTGTAGAAGTATTTGGGGGATCATCTGGGAAGTTCTCTCCGATATCAAAGTCTGCTACGTCTTCATAATGAACTAATTCCAAATTGTGCAGAACACAACATGCCACTATGATATTCATGGTTGTCTCCATTTTCAGCCTAATTCCCATAGACAAACAAGGAAAACGTCTCTTCAAGACACCAAATGTTCTTTCAACAGTATTCCTCGTTTTGATCTGTGCTCTGTTGTACGCTTGCTCACCGGGGAGTTGATGGCCTCAGAAATGGAGTCAATAAATATGAGCGACAAGGGTAGCCACTGTCTCTCAATAAATAATCCCTGCGGGATCACAAATCACCTGAAACATTAAGAGAAAAAGTATCCCTTTCTATTTCTGAAAAGCTCACCTTGTGGACCTCCAGGTGACTGTATTTTTATGTGTGCAGTCTACACATCCAATCACGTTCGAAATGAAACTTATAGAATAAAATTCTGATTTGATTCTATTCCTGTTCATCCTCTGTTCTTGGCATAGATATGAACTGGGGTCGAAGTTCAGCAATGACTCTAGATACTTTTTAATTATTCCACATGCTGTAGTTTTATGGACCTCTTATATGGTCAGCTACTGTTATTTGGAATGCTCCTGTTGCAAAATAGCTTATTGTTAGAAGTACTTGTTCCAAGGCAGTAACTGATTTGTTCCTTGATGTTAAGGGCTTTATTTTATCCTCTATCATATCTGAAGTAATGTTATAATATCCTTGACAGTCTATACCTATTTTTGAATTCCACATCATTGTAGAAATCAAAAGAGTTCATTCTTCTCCTAAGAGTTCGTGGCCTTGGGTTCTCATCTTCGCCAGAATTACTAGACATGCTTATATCCAAGCTGATATCCATAATTATTATCTACAATAAAAAAAAATAGATTCACCAATTGTTGCAAAATGCTTGTTTTTTCAGAGAAACTAAATTATTAACGAAAACATATTACATCGCAAAATTGGAAAAAATAAATGCCTTTTTCATAAAAAATTATATATTAAAGACTATTAAATTATTTTCATACATACCGATAAAATTAAGATTTCCTTGGAAAATACATAGATTTCATTCATAAACAAGATTTCTTTCAAGTTAATTCGCCAAACAACACCGATTAGTTGACAAGTTCTTTGACACTAGTTTGACCACTGATTTAGCCTCTAATTTGCGTTTCGGAAACTCAAAATGACGATTGACATACACTTTACCTGAAATATTTGACCACTGTGTCAACTGACAGCGTGGTCAAATTAACCCAGTTGACCATCCTTTTCAGCAACTCAAATGGCAGTTGACCATAGATTTAACAGCTGATTAGTTGATTTCCTATGATGATCATCGTTTCAGAAACCGGCCGTTAGTGGAATATGTTTGTGAAGGGTTTGAGTCGCATAGTCAGACTGGATGTAATATACATGGACCTTAAAAAAGCATTCGACAAAATAAATCATTCGGTACTACTGCGCAGACTAGCAGAGGTGGGAATTCTGTAGTGATCTGCTTCGGTGGATGAAATGTGCTGCATACCAGTTGAACAGATCACCAACAGCTGCTTTGCAAGGAAAGATACTCAGTCAGTATTTTCTACTCCAAGACTGACTTGAGCAAGCTAAGAGGATTTGGGAGTAAAGTTTGGGTTGTGAAAATACCAAATTCAGGAGACAAACTCGAAAGCAGAGCAACACCAATGAGAATGGTGGGATATAGCGCAAATGGATACAGATTGTGGAATCCACAAACGAATAAAATCATTATTTCCAGAGATGTCAAGTTTGATGAGAATGACACGTCATATCAAGAATCTGATAACCATGTAAAGAATGAAGAAAACTATGTAATTGGAGAACTGCAAGAAGACAAGCAATGTGACACAGAAACAACATCACAAAGACAAACAAAAATACCATCAAGATTTAACGATTACGAATTATACCATGTTTATTGTTTTTTGACTGAAGCCGAAAATCCAAAAGACTATGAAGAGGCAATGAAAATTGAAAGGGATGGCAAAGATGCAATAAGCAAAGAACTTATGGCACATGAAAATTATGGAACATGGGAACCAGCTATCTTACCAGAAGGAAAAACTGCCATAGATACACGTTGGGGTATTTAGAACCAAGCAATGTGGAGTTACGAAAGCTAGATTAGTAGCTAAGGGATATCAAGAAGAATATCATTATAATGCATATGCACCTGTAGCAAGATATCAAACAATAAGATTCTTTATTTCTCATGCCTTAGAAAAGAACTGGGATATAAAACAATTTGATATTCCTACAGCATTTCTCAATGGAAAACTGAACATCGATATCTTTATTAAAATTCCTGAAGGTGTCAATACAAAAGGAAAATACAATTCATTAAAATTGAAAAAGGCACTATACGGTTTACGAGAAGCTCCATGACTTTGGAACGAGAGGTTTCAGCAATTTGCAGAAAAATACAAATTGAAGAGATCTAAAAACGATTTCTGCTTATATACTGGAGACAATGTATGGCTCTCAATATGGGTTGATGATATAATTGTAACCGGCAGAAATAGTGACTTTATTCAACATAAATTAGAACTAGAATTTAATGCTAAAAATCTGGGAAAATTTTTAGGAATTGAAATTATCAGAACGAGATCACAAATGGCTCATCAGCCAGAAGAAGTTGATAATTAAAATCATAGAGAAGTTTAATCTACATGTATGTAAAGAACACCTATGGAACCAAACTTCCAAGTTGAAGATCAAGAAGTTATTAAGGTACCATATAGGGAAATCATTGGATCTTACTTTATATTGCTACAATCAGCAGACCTGATATAGAATATTCTGTAATATGAAAACTTTGAGATAACAGCCTACACTGATGCAGACTGGGAAGAAGCGATCAACTAGACAGAAAAAGTGTAAGTGGTTGTGCAATATTTTTAAATAAAAATTTAGTGACGTGGATATCGAAGAAACAAAATGTAGTAGCTCAGTCAAGTTGTGAGTCTGAATATCTAACCAGTGCGGTGGCTGCTTCTGAGTTACTTTACTTAAAGGGTATTTGTGCAGATTTTGAATTGAACATTTCAAAGACAATTTTATTGATAGACAATCAAAGTGCTCTTAAACAAATTGAAAGCTTTGAAAATAGTAAAAGGTCAAAGCATGTTGACATTAAAGCTCACTTTATCAAAGACATTGTTGCAAAAGGCTTAATCAAACTATCATTTGTAAGCACAAGTGAAATCTCTACAAAGAGAAAAATTTGTTTATTTTAGGAATATGTTGAATGTAAAATAATTTTAAGGTATTAATATTTTTTGTTCGCAATTTAAAATTTGTTATGAATATTTAAATTGAAGGGGGATGTTGAACATACCCACCACTGACAATGACATAAAATATATCTCTGTGACTTAACCAACAAGTTGCACAAGTTGTCGTACGTTCAGACAGTGTGTGGTACTAGAATAAAAAGTTATAATGTGTGCACAGTTTTACTCAACTTATAACAAAAATATTCCAAATCCTAAATATAATTTAACAGATAGTGCTCCTTTTCCACTCAGATTGTAAAAAACTCTCAACCGTATTTTTACACGTTGAAAAAACATCTAATCAAGTGGGATTAGTGGGGATTCTGTTATTTTTTCCGAATCGTGTTGGGCGTTGATGAATCCTCCGTTAAATCGTCCATCCGATTTCCATCAACCTCTGACTGATCCGTAATATAACCTGCGTTGCCCAAGTAACATGGAATTGTCCATCAGACCGATTCATATTAGCTTCATTCGGGTTCGTATTTTCCTGACTGTTCTGGGACAGTCCTCAGGGTGCGCAGAACTGATGCGTAATAGCTGAGGATTTTTTGATCATTTTTGGACCATTCTTGGATAGTCAGAAAATTATCAGAGAAATGCAGAACCCGAACAGCAAAATGAGGATTAAAAATGGAGAGAGATAGGTACAGTTTTGGAGATTCTTTGTTTAATTGCGCCTGCCAGACAACAACTTTCAAGCACTTAGTTGTTTTTTCATTTGTGTTTACGAATATTCGTCAGGAAATGTTTGACAAATAATATCTTGTTTGAAGGTAAGGAGTGATGTTTCTGTAATAAGCTGTATTAATACGTTAATTATATTGTTTCCAGGCTTTCACTAACTGTGTGAATAAATAAGAAAAGCATTAGGAATAAGTGACAAAACTAAGTGTGGTTGGGAGTCGAGTTTTATTTTGGAGTTCTTAATCTTACAATCCATAAAAATGAATGACTAAATAAGATGGAAAAAAGAATTATTTGCACCTAGATGTTTAGAGAATATAAGACTAGGTGATATTTTCTTCCCTATTAAATGGAGAATAAATGCAATGGGTATTAGAAAGAATAGTGGCCAATTATCCTTAATGCTTACTTCAGGATAAACATCGGTATAACCTGCAACAAAATGGATATTCTCTTGTGGAGTGTACAGAAAAATATGCAGAGAGGTTGAACAGTTACTCAAAATTCATAATGCCAAAATATCAGCAAGTGTATCCATGTGTAAAATCTAGTCATTGTACTCCGTAGTGCTACTTTTTGCAATAATCAAACCTTTCCAATTTTTTCTCAGAGCTATTTTTTGTAAGATATTGGAACTTATTAAAAAACAATGAAATAATGATTGCAAAGTATATTTCAGCAAATCAATTTTGATATTAAAAATAGTAGACAGCATGTATAGCAATATATGTGTTTATTTTTGTGATTCTATTTAATCAACTGATTTAAAAGTTTCAAATGCTCTTTTTATTACATTATAACATAATTTTGATTTGTCATATTTGCAGTTTCAGGATTGTCGATTCCTAAAATATGTTTATTGGGGTATACCTAATTTTCAAGAATTGGATTCAAAACGAAAGAATGTTTATTTCAATCGACAAAAGTATTGAAGGTTGACAATCATAGTAAATTGGGTGAAGATATCTCAACATGTAATGTATGTTGAAAGATAGTTGAAAGACAACTCATTTCAACCCTGAAATCTGTTTGATAAATTACACAAGGGATCGAACACTAATGTAATGGATTTTGAAGAAACTGGTTGTTTGTATTTATTAGATGTAAATAATTGGTATATCAAGCTGGTAAAGGGATTGTGTTTGATCATCTGTAAAGTTTTTAGATTTTCATGTGAGTGTTTGACCTTGTCCAGACCTATGGGGGAGTGCTGAAATAAATTATTCAAATTCTTTTTTGTATGTGAATGTGTTTATATGAATCTGTTATCTATTTGGCATCAGTGCTTCAAATCAAGCATTGCTCTACAGTTTATGTATCGGAAGAAAAATATTTGATTATATGATATTTCTTGTTGATTATTCTGATAGTTTCTTGGTGCCTTATATAAGAAAAATTGTTTATAGAACTAATATCTGTTCTGTTTTGGCATGGGTACACTAGTGATCTATCATCACAGAGTTTATTTTCTTTGAAACTCGGATAGGTATGTGTTAAAAATTGAATCGAGCTGATACTGAATCTATATTTCCTAGAATTAATTTTTTATTGTGAATATTAGTCTATACATAACTGTGCTCTATTTGATAAAGAATCAATGAATAATTTTGCATTGTATTCAGCCTCATGAAATCAGTTCATTGGATTTATGTATTTCAAGATGAATCTCGTGACATTTAAATTTGTTGTATTACCCATAAATAAAAAAGCTTCTTCATCTTTGCAGGAAATCTTATTTCATACCCACTATATCAATGATGTGATAATAACTAGTTATACAGATCTGAACCTGAAAATATTTCTAAACATTATTGAACATAAAGTAAAATTGGTAAATCAGTTAACCATACAATTTACCTATATAGGTAAGGGATTGCTCTGAATTCTGAAGTAGTTTATATTTCAGTTTATACTATCAATAATATTCATGTGTTAATGCAACCACTGTCTGAATATGGGTGATGCAATAAAGAACAGAAACTAGATCTATCTTAATGTCTTGTTTGATACAGATTCACTGTTCAGTATTAATCAGGTGGGATTATATATATTTTGAGAATTTTAATTATGATAAGTAATTTGAATTGCGCTATTATAGTACTCAACTGTTTCTAACATCATTAAATTTTTGGTTTGTCGATGAAAATTTGATAAAACATTATTCTAACTATGGAAAACAATTTCATGCAGACGAAACTCTCAAACAGATAAAGTTCGCTAGGAATTTCATTGATATTCCGGTTGCTGATAAATAAACTGAGATTCTCATTTCGTTTCATCAAAAATTTGAATTTTTGAAATATACCTAGAGACATGCGCACATTACCTTTTTTTGAATATAATGGTTTTCAATTGTTAATTTAAAAGAATCTTTTAATGCAATTGATGTAAAGGGAAATCTTGATTTATTTCTCGTCTAAAATTACGAATTTACCACAAATTGCGTTTTCAAGTGATCGTTGTTTATAAGGGTTGGTAGCATTTGTAGTCCGCAAAATATCCTGAACTGATACCTGCTCTCGAGTAGGTACCGATTTTGACTGTACTGGAACTGTACTGGGATTGTACTGAAAAAACCCGAACAGCGAAATAATTTGAAAATTTGGTCCAAAGTTTGTCAGAGAAAAAAAACCCGAACAAGTTGAATTTGGCAAAATCAGAGCTGTGCTAAGCACCGAAAAAGTGCTTCGAGCACTAAGCCCTAAGCACTCGAAAAAGGCTTCGAGTCTCGAGTTCTAAGCACCGCTTTCGACAGAAGGCTCCGGATTACCGAGCACTTTTGCAAAGTAATTGAATATTTTTAGAGCACTAAGCACTAAGCACTTTAGTGGGAACTCTTTTATGTAATGTTGTTTGATTGAAATGAGAACTCTTTAGCTTCATCGACATATCTAAAATTATGATTTCGAGACTGGGAAAAACTCAAAAGCCATTTATTTGTTTTGTGAAACGCATGCATTCAATTTACATTCTGGTACTAGTTAATCTTATTCGTCGATCTGAATCGGAATGGCTGTTTCCTAATCAATGCATAAAGTTGAATTGATAATCTAGGACCAATTATTTTATAAGCGAGAACACATTACTGAAAAAATGTGGAAAGCACTGACGTGAGATCAGGAGCTTTACGCGCTTGTTCTAAAGTCTTTTCTCAGACTTAAAAAGAGTGCGATTCAAAATCAGCCAGCACAATGAGTGTGAAAGAATCAATAAACATATATCTTAAATGGAAGTTGAGTGAACTTACAGTTCAGCAAATTCTTCGATCTGGCATTCTTTCCACATTTCTATACCATATATAAGTTGTTGTAGTTGGAGTGTCATCAATTATAAACGAATTTCAGATTCATAATTGCTGAGCTATCGGACAGGTCTGGCCTAATAACTAACTTGACTTATATTTGGATAATAAACTAATTCTAATAATATGGAATTCTATCTCATCTCTTTCGGAAGATAGAGAATATTCAGCCAAACATTTTCAAATTGGACCACCGTTTCTTCATCACGAGTCAAATCCAACCGATGGCGATCATTTTCAGCTCGATATTCAGAAATTACAGACATTTGGGAAAAAAATAGTCCTCTTGTCGTGAAATTCATAATGACATTTCCATTCAAAATATGACAACTGCACACACCAGTATTTTAGACATGTTTGTCATAAAAATGAACCCACAGAATTAGTTTAATTTTGGCTCAACAATCACTCATTATGACAACTTGTCATAAAATTAAAACCACCATCAAAGAGATTTATAGTTGATGTGATGTGAATTCATAGATAGAAATATAATCTGTGACTTCATTTTCAGAAAAACTCTTATATCTTCTGGAGATTGTACGCTATGATGATGAAATTTTAAAATATTTTAGGTACCTATACCCTGCATAAATGCCCCTAAATTGTTGTGATCTGACGAATAACTTATGAGATATCGTGTATTGAAAAAAACATTTTGGGAATTTTTAAAAATTTTCTCGTGACGATTTTCTCGAAATTTGGCACACTCCTTCCTTTTTAACGCTATCTAGACATTCTCTAAGTTACGAATTGATAGGATGAATATTCAAGAAATTAATGTTATTAACTGCTAAACTATTCGATGGATTTGGCCCAATAACGAACTTGACCGAGATATTTGGAGACCTGACCTATTCTGGAAAAAAAAATGAAAACTCTAGGTCGTTCATAATAAACAAGGGATATGTTGTCTGTGACCAGCTGAGATTTCTTCCAGTGAACTGATTGAGGAATATTTGAATTGTATGTTGATAGGACATCTGGCAAATTAAATCAAATCGAATTTTGTATTTGGTTACGCTTAGTAGTTAACTAGACTACAGAATATCGCTTCATTTTCAAAACCACTTTCTGAAATGTCTTACTTATTTTGAGGTCTTTAATCACAGACTAAACATATTGAAACTTTATTTTCAGTATTCGGTATTCTTGGTACTGAACAAAATTGATTGCAAAACATTTTAGGATGAAATTTTCTTTATCACAGAGTGTTCAAATTGCATTCAATTATGATCTTTTTCCTTGAGTGCTTGTTCAATATTATTTATTAGTCCAGGGAATATTACCCAGAAGTATGGTTTCAGAAGATAATTACATTATAACATAATTTTGATTTGTCATATTTGCAGTTTCAGGATTGTCGATTCCTAAAATATGTTTATTGGGGTATACCTAATTTTCAAGAATTGGATTCAAAACGAAAGAATGTTTATTTCAATCGACAAAAGTATTGAAGGTTGACAATCATAGTAAATTGGGTGAAGATATCTCAACATGTAATGTATGTTGAAAGATAGTTGAAAGACAACTCATTTCAACCCTGAAATCTGTTTGATAAATTACACAAGGGATCGAACACTAATGTAATGGATTTTGAAGAAACTGGTTGTTTGTATTTATTAGATGTAAATAATTGGTTATATCAAGCTGGTAAAGGGATTGTGTTTGATCATCTGTAAAGTTTTTAGATTTTCATGTGAGTGTTTGACCTTGTCCAGACCTATGGGGGAGTGCTGAAATAAATTATTCAAATTCTTTTTTGTATGTGTATGTGTTTATATGAATCTGTTATCTGTTTGGCATCAGTGCTTCAAATCAAGCATTGCTCTACAGTTTATGTATCGGAAGAAAAATTCTTGATTATATGATATTTCTTGTTGCCTTATATAAGAAAAATTGTTTATAGAACTAATATCTGTTCTGTTTTGGCATGGGTACACTAGTGATCTATCATCACAGAGTTGGTTTTCTTTGAAACTCAGATATGTGTTGTTAAAAATTCAGTCGAGCTGATACTGAATCTATATTTCCTAGAATTAATTTTTTATTGTGAATATTAGTCTATATATAATTGTGCTCTATTTGATAAAGAATCAATGAATAATTTTGCATTGTATTGAGCCTCATGAAATCAGTTCATTGGATTTATGTATTTCAAGGTGAATCTCGTGACATTTAAATTTGTTGTATTACCCATAAATAAAAAGCTTCTTCATCTTTGCAGGAAATCTTATTTCATACCCACTATATCAAATCAATTTATACCTAAAATCTAAATTAATTCAATGATGTGATAATAACTAGTTATACAGATCTGAACCTGAAAATATTTCCTAAACATTATTGAACGCAAAGTAAAATTGGTAAATCAGTTAACCATACAATTTACCTATATAGGTAAGGGATTGCTCTGAATTCTGAAGTAGTTTATATTTCAGTTTATACTATCAATAATATTCATGTGTTAATGCAACCACTGTCTGAATATGGGTGATGCAATAAAGAACAGAAACTAGATCTATCTTAATGTTTTGTTTGATACAGATTCACTGTTCAGTATTAATCAGGTGGGATTATATATATTTTGAGAATTTTAATAATGATAAGTAATTTGAATTGCGCTATTATAGTACTCAACTGTTTCTAACAACATTAAATTTTTGGTTTGTCGATGAAAATTTGATAAAACATTATTCTAACTATGGAAAACAATTTCATGCAGACGAAACTCTCAAACAGATAAAGTTCGCTAGGAATTTCATTGATATTCCGGTTGCTGATAAATAAACTGAGATTCTCATTTCGTTTCATCAAAAATTTGAATTTTTGAAATATACCTAGATACATGCGCACATTACCTTTTTGAATATAATGGTTTTCAATTGTTAATTTAAAAGAAGCTTTTAATGCAATTGGTAGTAAACTTTGATGTAAATCTTGATTTATTTCTCGTCTAAAATTACGAATTTACCACAAATTGCGTTTTCAAGTGATCGTTGTTTAAGGGTTGGTAGCATTTGTAGTCCGCAAAATATCCTGAACTGATACCTGCTCTCGAGTAGGTACCGATTTTGACTGTACTGGAACTGTACTGGGATTGTACTGAAAAAACCCGAACAGCGAACCAATTTGAAAATTTGGTCCAAAGTTTGTCAGAGAAAAACCCGAACAAGTTGAATTTGGCAAAATGCGCAAACTCGTAGGACTATTTGAATCGGTTACAGCAGAAAATTTCAATTTAATTCTCCTGTTCATATAAGCCATAAATTGAAAGAAAAGCAAATAGATTAATGAATACGTCAATAATGAATCATAATGCACATTTTTAATATTGCCGATTTGTTGACGAGAGCTGAAAAAAATTAATTTCAATAAAGCTATTTTTCACATACCTACTTAAAAATAGTTAAGGAATTCGAAATGATTATTTAGAAAACTTGAATCATTGTAATAAATAGAGTTGTACTAGTTCTTGCAATTTGAATTGGACAACTCAAGGAAATAAACAAAACTCATAATTCTGCCCCCGAAAACCCCTTATAATATTAATTTATTATCATTTAACTTAATACCAATTCATTCACGATTTGAAACCATCTATGTTTAGATTTGTTTATATCTGTTAACGGATGCAGATAAAATTCAAACATTTCAAATTACGAAAGAAATTAGTTAACTCCTCCCTCCTAAGGCGGTTCTACGGCAAAATCCTAAAATGGTTCTGAGGATAGTCCCAGAACCGTCAGAAAATAATCAGAAAAAAATCCTGATATAACCCGAACATCGGACTACTCGGTTCGAAATTAGTCAGAGAAAACCCGAACACCGAACACTGAAATGCGCATGATTCTGATGGTTCTGAAACAGTCAGAATTTGAACCCGAATGAAGCTACTATGACACATCTTGAGCATGGATAGGTCAGAATTTGTGTTTTTTTGCAATAACAAGGGTAATTCTATTTATAAATATTGTCTATATGATTGATCTGTTACGGCCGTTCTCAATAACCTATGGAAGATAATGGATAGATAGCTATCACCGATTTGTCTTGTAATTCACATCAATCCCAAATTAGCTACAATGAAAAAGACGCACAGTAACCCAACACAGATGGCGCAACAAACCCAAACTGTCACACTGAAAAGACGCACATCAACCAAACATCGTCAACAGATGGCGCAATAGACCATATCTACCTCAGATAGTCGTGAGATAGCTACCCAGCACTGTCAGGAGATGGCGAAGCTGTATCAATCTCTCAAGAGATCCCGTGAGAGGGATGCACGCAGCACCGTCAACAAAAGGGTGCAGCAAATATATATCTACGTGCTCCCACGACATCCGATCTCATGGTAATAGGAATTATTTGTGTGAGTTATCAATTTTCTTCTAGTGTATTAGAGTTCTTAGTAGCTATCACACTTGCTCATCATTTGTTGTCATATCTGATTTTTATGTGAGTGTGTTAAGTCCATAATTGGTGTTGTGAATAATAAACCTCTTTGGAACATTAACTCGCTTTTTTTTCATTTTCCAAGGACGATCCGCATATTGGTTCAGTTTCTGAGGACGAGAACACACGACCATCCACAGTATGTCTATCTATTCTTGTCGCCATCTCTCTGTGCATAACATTTCACGATCATGGTTTAACTAAATCTATCCGTGGAAGATGATGGATAGCGACCTGCTCAGTACTGACCTCAGATTATAAAACAGAAACAGTTTATTCATATTTTGCGATTTGTTATCTACGTATTCTTGAAAGATAACATGAACATTTTCACCTTCGGTCTTTTCGGTATTAATGTTTTGTACCTATTCTTTGCGTTTGAAATTTGAGGCTTATAGATAGTTTGAAGATACAAAAATAAGTTATGTAAAATAGAAAACCCAAATCCTTGATGAATTTGGATGAAGGAACAAATTAAACAATTGTAAATTAATAATGTTAGGATTTCATTAAAACATTTCACAATTTCCTTACAAATAACTACATTTGATGCGAGTTCTTGTAAGAACTTAATGATCAATTAAGAAAGGAAAACAATTGGGAATATTGGACACTGTTTATAATCTTTTGTTTAATTCTCGACAATGCCGACGTTTCGAAAATTCAAGGTTAGTTACGAAAAAAATATTCTACACTTTTCAAAAGATTCAGACATTTTCTGAGAAATCAGAATTTTCAAATAGAAATTCTCGTATTCGATTAGTCCTCGGTATATTTTATCCTGATTTGGCACGTTTTCCATTGGTCAGAATCATTAAGTAGCTGGTTTTCTTTGTTATGACTCCACATGTTTTCGGTATATTTCATCTTTGAATCGGCATTTTGTAGTTTCGAATTTTTTGTTTGGGGAAATCCGATAGAGAATCAGACATCATCAACTTCCTCATGACCGTTTTGCATTATTGGAGTCATGAAACTGAGGGTTCATAATTGCAATTTATTACGAATATATCAATGAATCGACAAATACATTCATCTTATGTTGATTTGTGTAACAATCCCCTAAATTAATTCGAATTAACCAAGATGCCAGATGGGTTGAGCTTATGTTTCAATTGTCTTGGATTTGTTTGAGTCACCGTCACGTACTGTGACTAACAAGAGAGTAGCGAAAATATAGATTCTCGTCTTGTATTGGTCCTCGTGTTTTCTGTATATTTTATCATGATTGGGTACGTTTTCCATTGGTCAGAATCATTAAATTACTGGATTCCTTTGTTGTAGTACTCAGTCTACGTGTTCTCGGTATATTTCATCTTTGAATTGGCATTTCACTTAATGATAGGTAGCATTTTAAGCTCTGTTCGGACTCGAACCAAGGACCTCTGAGCGAAATCTAAAGAATGTTACCAATATATCATAACTGATACCTATTTATCAATTGTGAGACACAATGAAACGTATTATAGCAAGTAATTATCCAAAATTTAAAAATTATGTCGCCGGAAGTATTAGTTTCTCGAGAATAAAATTGATATCAATGTATTTGTATGGTAGTACTAGATCAAACGAAAAATTTTATTCAAGAAATGTAATTTGAGAACAATTGCTTTTTCCTTTAGTGCGATACTACAAAGCCGATTGGGTCGAATAAAGAACTCTTTCAAGATATTCATTCCTCAAACCTACCCTCAAGATTTCAGCTCAAGAATCTTCAAGAATCTGTATCTCGAACACAAAGTTTGAGGAATCTTTTCTTTCATCTTTCAGTTCGCACGTCAATTCTGGAACACCCGCTAAAAAAATTTCCTTGAATTACTGAATATTCACTAAGCAGCAACATCGGCAACGTTGCTCATAGAAGAATCTACTACAATTGATTAAATGTTGTATCTAGTATCTACTTCCAGTTGTTAGTTCGAAGCGAAGGCCAATAAAACTCGATCGTCAGTGTCTTATTTGAATGGAAATTGGGCATTTATATTCTGTAAGTATATCTTGAAATTGTTCCTCCTTTATAATTTCAACCTCAGTTCCGAAAATTCTTCGCGTTAGCTGACGTTCCCTTTCGCCTTTATTTACGAAGCAACTGCGTAAACGCGATTTAGTTTCATCATTTGATTAGAGGTGGCGCAATGTGTTCCATAGGAATATAGTGATTTTATACTAGTGGCAGTGACAGCAATAGGCTATAAGCCGCCAGTCGGCAAGAAATAATAGATTCAAATATGAAGAATAATTTTTTGAGATATCTTTTACTGTATGATCTTTCTACACAAAAAATAATGATATTGTGAAAAAAATTGTGTGAAAACAATTTGTAAGCCTTCTTTCATATGACATATTAGTCAATACCATAGACATATAAAGAGATAGACCTAGCATTTCATTCATAAAACTGTTGAAATTAATAGCCAACATTGAATTATTTCACCATGTGTCAGAAAAAAACAGGAATATATGCTTTCTAGCACTTTGGCAACGCTGCATAATGAAGTAGTCAAATACTCAGTGGCGTACTGATTTAATGGTTTCGTTTAATTTCTGAGGAACCTTCAAAATTAGAAATATTTGAGATTGTGATAGAAAACCTGTAGAATTAGCACTGTAAATCTAGTATAATCGATTTTAGGTAAATGATGCAAGACAAATTGCTTCACTATGATATTGGAATAGAGTCATACGATAATAGAGGGTATTTCTTTCGAAAGATTTAATGAAAAGTGTAGATATTATAATATTGAACTATAATCCCTGCAAGTACGATTATAATCGATATCTTTTATAGGTAGTCACAGGAGTGAAACTGCTAAGTCTGTTAAATTTTACCGTGTAGCAGTTTCATCTGCGGTAATAGAACATTAATAGAATGCCATGAAAAAAATAACCCTAGTTTTGACCAGAGCATAAAATTGTGTGAAACATGTTTCATCAAATTTGGGTAAAAGTTGGGTTAATGAAACAATCTTTCAATGTTTTATATTGATAATATAAATTCATAACAAAACTACTTAAAATGATATTTATGCATCTAAAACATAGACTCAACATTGATCTCTCATTCCAAAACAAAATTGTTTTAGTGTATATCGACCTAGCCCTGAATTTTTTCGAAATATCTGCTAATTTTCTGGTTTCATGATTGAGCCATGTTAATAACCCACCAAGACATTCGACATAGAAAATCGTACCAAGGAAAACTAAATTTTTTTTGTTCGGTATTGCTCGGAAACCTGCAATAAAAATTATTCAAGAAGTCGTACATGGTTGAATGATACAAATAGGGATTGATATTGATTCAGGTATTTCATTTTGGTTAAATGTATAACTTTGAAAGCTATTCAATTAATACAAACAACCTTTGCATGCACTTCATTCTACGACACTGATTGTTCAAATATTGACGCCAAAAGCATATTAACGCCTTAAATCACACTTAACGGCCAGTTCGTGTTGCACCGATTTTAAATGACCCTTAAATCGGCCATTAAACCAACTTTAGTTAATTGACCAACTTCCGTCCCTTAAAGCATATTTAACAAATTTAAGTAATTTTTAACCTATAAATCAAACAACATAAACAATTCAGTAGGATGGAAGGTTTTGATGAGATCCTTGTTGAGGATTTTTTTGAGGATGATATAGAGATTCTTGAATTTATTGAGATGTGCTATCCAAGAAGAAATTTTGTAAGACCGAATTATTACGAGGAAATGTCGCAAATGGACTTCTTCAAAAGGTTTAAGCTGACAAAGTGTTGTTCAGAGTGAACTTATTAGGTACTTCAGTCAGTTGTGATACCTAACACTGATATTTCATAAAAATCTAATGTTAAATCCCAGTTTGAATAAAATTAACTTCCATATAAGACGAAAAACAGTTTTTTGTGAATAACTCAGAAAATATCCACTTTAGGGCAAGGGTGTGATGCATACACTCACATTATTTTTTTACGTAGATTCAATATCTGCCTTAAAAAAATGGGGTTCTAATTTGAAAAATTGATTTTTCACGATTTTGTCATCCCTAACTTTGACAGCGATTTTTTCACCTCCTGTATCATGAATCGCGATTTCGATTTTTAAAGTGGATACATCAATCTTACATCTTGAAAAATCCCAAAATGAAAATTTTCCATCCAAAAACCTCAAGTTATTCTTGTTTCAGCGGTGCTCTATTTTCGATTTTTTTTCGAATTCTCCCGCTCTGAGAGAATTTTTCAACCAAAACTGAAAAATGTTACATCAAAATAACTTGAAATTTTCTAAGGAATCTATTTCTGCAATAAAAAATGGTGTTGTAATTTGAAAAACGGAAGTTGACGTCATTTCCGGAAAAAACGGAGGTGCTCATGCCTTGAAAATATTTTAGATTTCATCAGCATCGTGAAATACTTATAAGTGCTGAATTTCATGAAAATACGTTCAGAAACTTACCGGTGGAAAGAAAGATTTGGGTTCAAATAATCATAGTTTTTGCAAATATAACATTGTCAAACCATGTTTTACAGTTGAAAAACTCTTTCGAAGTCTGCAAAATCACAATAATCACTTAATTTTACTTAATTTTCACTTGTAAACAAATACAAGTTAACTTTCTAGCGCTTTGGCAACGTCACGTATATTATAAGCGGGAAATACGGTGAGTGAATTTTATGAATGAATATGTTGGCGCAGAGTTGTCGGTAGTATCACTTCTTAGTTTTTAGTTCTGTGCCGACGTCAACATGCTGAATATTTCACAGTTTCAAGAAACAACACATTATGACAACATCACAAAAGGGTTGTATGTGTATGGCGTATGGTTGCCAAACTACGTTTTCAATGGGAACTACATGATTTAATGTAAATAAATGGGTCTATCTCTATATATGTCTATGGTCAATACCAAGATTATTGATTCATTTTTGACAGTCGAAAAGCTCATATTGGAATTTTATTCTACCTATCTACCCTAAATATAATTAGAAAAATGTATATGAACTGAAAAATACTCATAGTTACTCGTTTTCAATTCAATATTATATTATATTATATTATATATTATCTAATATACAGAGCATTTCAATTACAACTATAAAATTCACATAATTTTGAAGGCGTCACTTCAAAAAACACCACAAAAATTAATTGCATCATTATATAGAAATCAATGGTGGTTAATTTGAGGATATTTTAAAATATTTAACTGATTAGTACATGAACAATATTGTTACTATATCAGTATATTGGAATTATACTTTTACACTTTAGCTCCTAACTGGTTGTATTTTCATTTTTCAATTCAGCTTTTTTTGTAATCTTTTTGTAGGAGGGAATCCACTAGTGCAGTGGTTCCCAATCTTATGTATCCCGCGGCGCAGTTACAAGTTTAATATTTTTTCACGGCGCCCTGTTGTAGTTATCTATTTGAGGAAAATTGTCGAAAGAAATAGGTACCTACAATAATAGTAGTTAGGTTAGGTCGATCGTAGCGAAAATTGAAACACCACAATATAAAATAGACTTTTTTATTATAAAGGAATTTGAACGGAAAACAACAAGAAAGACTTAAGAAAAAACAAAAATTAAGTACGACATTTACTCAGTCAAATCAATGTGAAGGGTGAGCTTGGTGATCTCAGCACAGTTTTTCAAAGCGGTGAATAAGACTTGACACTGGTACTCTCATTTCTTGCTCCACATTGATCTTTGAGCGATATTTATTCTTTATCGCAGCTACAGCTGAAAATCTAGCTTCACATAGATAAGATGTTGCAAATGGAATGAAAATGTTTAGTGTTTTGCAAGTCAAATTTGGATACTCATTTTGAATTGATAACCAAAACTCCATCAAATCGACACTCGCGAATGTAGTTTTTAGGCTGCTGTCGCAAGAGAGTTCAATGAGACTCTCTTCATCTTGTGACGTAAATCCTTGTGGACTTTGTGCATGGAAAGGGTTTTGATCCACGCAAATTTTTCAACATCATCATCTGCAAAAAGTACTTCGAAAAGTATTCGGTGAGCTTCGCTAGGTGTTCCGTGAAAAGGGCACTCAGGTTTTGTGAAACAACCAGTTCATTGGATGCCGCATAATTATACAATTGCGGAAAGCAATCTTGACCGCCGACTTCTTTCAACTTTGTTATCCACATCTGCAGTTTCTTTCTAAACGCCGCAATCTTCTCCGAAAGCTACAGAATGTGCGTGTTGTTGCCTTGCAAAGACAGATTTAAATTGTTTAATTTCTCAAACACATCGCATAAATATGCTAGCTTTAGCAAAAAATCAGGTTCAGTAAAATATTTGGCATTTTCTTGACGTTCTTGCTGTAAAAAAGTGAAAAAATTTCTTCTCGTAATTCAAACACACGAAATAAAACATTTCCACGTGAAAGCCATCGTGAATTACAGTAGTACAGCAGAGCTGTATGTTCAGCTCCCATATTTATGCATAGTTTTTAAAAAGTCGGGCTTTTAGTTGACCTAGTTTTTATGTAGTTTACCGAACTAATTACACATTCCAGTACTTGGTTCAGTTCAGAGCTCATGGCTTTTGATGCAAGAGCTTCCCTATGGATGATGCAATGGGTCCACATAGCATTCGGTGCTTTTTTACGAATAAGCGCTTGTAATCCCCCATACTTGCCAGACATCGATCGAGCACCATCAGTATATACACCGATACACTTTTTCCAATCCAAACAATTTTCTGTAAAAAACTTGTCTAAAATTTCATACAAGTCTTGGGCTTTTGCACTTCCCGTAATGCTTTTGCAGAATAAAAGGTCTTCGACGATGATATTGTCAGCCAGAAAGCGTACGTAGCAAATAAGATGTGCATCATCATTACTGTCAGTGGCCTCGTCAAGTTGCAAACCAAAATCCCTGCTTTTAATTTTTTCTATTAATTGGTGATTGAGATCCTCGGCAATGTCATGGATTCTTCGACTGATGGCATTGTTAGATAAGGGTATCTTGGAAATTAATTTTTCAGCTGATTCTCCCATCATAATATTCACCATGTCGCGAGCAGCCGGTAAAATAAGCTCTTCTGCAATAGTATGAGGTTTTTTGCATTTTGCCACCCTGTGTGCCACCTTGAATGATGCTAACATGCTACAGTGCGTTTATGGCTTCAACGGTTTCAAGCGAGAAGGCACTTTAGCGAGCGAACGAACGCAACGCGACGACGAAAAAAAATTCTACGACGGTATGTTCGTTTCCTATGTGAACACTCAAAAAGGTACCCGCCAATATTTTTGGTGTCCAAAATAAGAGGATCGAGTCACGGCGCCCCTCTTTACTTTCTACGGCGCACCACGGCGCCGCGGCGCACACTTAGGGAACCCCTGCACTAGTGTATAGGGTGTTTCTTTAAAAAATAAGCGTAGAGAGAGTGTTCTAGTTGTGCAAAAAGGCGTTTCCTTTATTACAATTCTTTGTGTGTTTTTTCATAAAAGTGGCGCCTTCAGAATTATGTGGGGCAGATAGTTTTTATTGAAATGTTCTGCATTAATCCACATTGTTGAGAATGCTATTATAACTCAAAATTATGGCAACAGAAAATAACCCGTGTGCAGATAGCCGGCAATGTTAGCTGGTAAACTATCCGACTATTCCCGAATACCCATAGGCGTCCGTCAGGACCTTAGGGTTGTGGAAAATATTTAATGGTAGAATTTGAGAATTTCACTGAACTACCGACAACTTTCAATCGGGAAAATATCCCACTTAGTTATTCCTAAGATCGCGTTTGTTCATTGGTTAAATGTAAAAAGTCCCTTGTGGTTTTAATTTCAAGAAGCAGACAAGCTCATCTTTTAAAAATTCCTCATTTGCTGAAAATTCCCGGTCAGTTATTATTGAACGAAGAAGCCCACTTCGTTTTTCTTAGTAGGACGGAGTTGAAACCACCCTTGAAAGCTATTTTTGGCTATTTTGGGTAGTTATCGTATTTTCTTCAAAAATTCCGAGAATGCAAAAAATCTTGCGTTTACGACAGCTTTCAATAGAGACTAGTCCCGTTTTCTTACGCAGGGGATAGCAGAGTTAAAACCACCCTTATGAGGTTTTTCCACTCTCAAGGGTTAATATCGCATTTTCTTCAAAAATTCTAAGTATGCAAATAATCTGCGTGGACGACAGCTTTCGATTGAACCTAGACTCGTTTTCTTACGCATGGGATAACAGGGTTAGAACCACCTTTATGTAAAAAATTAATTAAAATGTAGATATTGACCTATGTATTTTAGTTTTTTTTTGCATACTGGATCTAGAGAGTCCATTCTGTTTATAAACAAGTACATTTAAAAATGGAAGTTGTTTAGCTCTATCGATTTCCATCGTGAATCTAACAGATTTTTCTTGATTGCTGAAATGTTGAAGGAATCCATCTGTAGTTTTTATTCTATGTTCCCAATTGACATGTATCATCTAAATATCTATTCCATAATTTGGGTTTTAGTATATATTAATCGAGGAAACATCCAGAAGGTGGAAAAAATTAAAAGACAGCATGGAACTATCATCAATAGTAAAGGTAAAAGCTAGGAATCAATTTTTAGAGGCTCACGAAGCCATGGGCTCGGCTTTTTAGGGAAATAGCTCATGATGCACGCACTGGGATTTATATCCTGTTACCCCATAACCATGAGGTCTGATCGTACAAAATTTTCACTTTCGGTAACTTCAAATCGTAATACTTTATTGGTGTACTTCCAATAAGTGAAAGACTACTTGAATGCCCGTTAAAAATCTCAAGATCATTGTTATCTTTTAATATCATATTCAAATATTGCGATAAGATGTTGATATTAAGTTCATGTTTCCAATATTATTTTGTTGTTTTCAGGATAAGAATAGTGATCCAATATGACCGAAAACTCTATTTTGGCCGATTTTAAAATCTTACTTTCCAGAATGTTGAAAGAAAAAGGAATAGATGATTACGATGTGGATCTGACCGGAAATTCTGGAATTGGTGATGGTTATATGGGTGACATAATTTTTTTCAAGGTAAATAAATATTGCATCATCACATACATCTATAGAAAAAGATCCAATTCAGTTAAAACTCAGTTTAATAAAATTTCTGAAATTCTAATTATTCTGAAATATTTGTTTCGCTATATTTTCAGAGTAGAAGTTTTTATTTAAAAAAATTTAGAAAGCACTGACGTGAGGTCAGATTGCTTTGGCGCTCTTGTTGAGCTACCTGCGAGTAAATATTCAAACCTTAACAAATCTATAAGCTCTCTGATCGGGTGAACAATAGTCTTTTTCCGTACTATGGGACGATGTGATGTAAATATGAAAGCCTAATGAAAAAACAAACCTTTATCTCAATTTGAAAATAACCACTCATAATTTTCACCAAATTTGATGAATTCTATGAAAATTTTGATTGATATTACGCCAACTGACACTGATATCTGGGTCCGCAAGTTGTCAAACGAATATCGATCTGTGATGGCAAATCTTTCAATGACAAAGCTCGGACTTCATGACATTTCTATTTTTCTCTTGAGTAAATGAAAAAAATGATCATTTCTTCAGAAGGGGGAAAGCTACGCCTATGAAATTTGAGGATGAGTAAGATATCGGTAACCCCAATGTATATACGGATTTTTATTCAAATCTAAATGAAGTCTTAGGAGATATTGAGTACTGAAAATTTTTTTTTTGGGAATTTTTTAAAAATTTTCTAGCGCGACGATTTCTGCGAAATTTTGCAAGTCGTATCGTTTCAGCCTCCCTCAATAACATTCCAAGTATCAACTTGATCGGATGGATATTCTAGTAGTTATTGAGGAAACAAAATTTCAGATGCTCATAACTACTGAACCATCCGACGGATTTGGCCCAATAACGAACTTGACCGAGATATTTGGACAATTAACTTATTCTGAAAATTTGAAAACTCTAGCTGATTCCTTTTGGATGCTAGAGAGGATACGGCCGGCCGGACAGACTCAACTTTCGCCACGAATTCTTCATCAGGGAGTCGAACCCAATCGATTGAGACCATTTTCGGCTCGATATTCCAAAATTACAGACATTCGGGCAAAATGATAGGCACTCTGTTCGGGTGAACAAGAGCGCCAAAAATGCTAAGTGAATTTTTTCCAAAAACTAGTAGTTTGGAAGCCCTAGTGGAAAATTTGGAGTTTTTTCTAGAGTGTGTCAAATTAATACAGTGTGAGGCAAAAGTCAGTTTACAAAGTCTAGTATTCAAGCATGCGCTTATTCTCAGCCAGGGCAGAAGGAGGCAGCTGAAACGTAGCGAATTGAGATGTACTCGTGTAGTAGTGTTCTTATGTTTGAATAGGGAAGATGGGGTAAGTGATACCTCATTTAAAAGGTATTTTTATACTGATAAGAATGCTCGGACGTGTCGATTTCTGTTTCGAGGGAAACAACTTAAGATGTAGGTTACGGACGCATAGCGGTTCAACCCTTGCTACCTCAACCCTCACCCCCAAATTTTGAATGAAGAAGATGAGATGAGTGATACCTCATTTGAAAGGTATTTTTATACTGATTTCAGCACAGTAATTGTTTTTCCATTTTATGCATTAGTTCTCGAAATATTCTTAACTAAGTATTTGAAAATGAAGTGGTGTTTTCTTTTTTTGTGAAAAATCGACATTTTGAGCTTCAAAGCAACCATGACTGTGGCTTCCTTTCTCCAATCCACTGACATAGAAATCTTTAATCAAGATGTCGAACAAACAAAGCGTATCGCGAAGGAGCTCAATCTTGCTGAAACTCAATCTAAATTATCTTCGATATAATTTGCAGTGTTTCCAATAACATGCGGTAACACTTGATCGATAGAAATCTCCAAAAAGTCCAAAAACGTACATATCTCTAATCAGATTACCAGATAAGAAAATCAAATCATTAATGATGCGACAGAAATATTCCAGTCCCAATTCGCGAAACGATTTCCGACTTAATTATGAAGTGTTTTCTCAGTTGGCTTCAATATGTTTTCATTTTGTTGATTATTGAATTCATATCTTTTCAAAAAAATGAGAATCGATAAATTTTATTTATTACGAACAGATCATTAAGTTGGCTTACTGGTTCTTTGACATGTGAATTATTCTTAGTTCGACATGGTTTATTCAATTGCAGAGCGGGTGGAAATAATTTCACTTTTTTTACAAACAATCAATGTGCGAATAGAACCGCAGAATTCTTCAATCAACGACATTTAGATAAACATGTTAATAGGAAGTATGTTTTGGAATTAGCGTCAAAGTTTCAAGAAACCGGGTCCGTGGTTAATAAAAAACGAAACATGGAAAAAATGAAGCAGCTGAAGTAGCTGTTCTTGGACAGATTGCTCTGAATCCAATGACGAGTACGAGGCAGCTAGCACATGAATCTGGTTTTACACGAACTCGAATTGCAAATATTTTGAAGCAACATAAATTCCATCCTTACAAAATCCATCTTTCACACGCACTCAACGAAGATGATTTTGACCGTCGTGTTGAATTTTGTGATACAATGAGTGAACGAGTAACTGCTAATCCCAATTATCTGTAAAATGTTTGTTTCTCCGATTAGTGTTCGTTCTTTCGAAACGGCACAGTATATCGACACAATTGTCGTTATTGGGCCGATGCTAATCCGAGATTGTTCCACGAAGTTTATACTCAACAACCATAAAAACTCAATGTTTGGGCTGGAATATTTGGTGACAACATTGTCGGCCCGTTCTTTTTACCTGGTAATTTTACTGGAGATATATTTGGACTTATTGGAAAATCACATTGATCCAATTTTGAAGGAAATTATTGAAAACAATGCTGGAAATTATGTGGAAGATCAGATTGTGTTTCAGCAGGATGGAGCTCCTCCACACTACGCCTTACCTTTTCGAGAATATCTGGATCAAAGATTTCCAAATCGGTGGATTGGAAGAAGGGATCCCACTGAATGGCCAGCCAGGTCGGCAGATCTTTCACCACTAGATTTCTTTCTTGGGGGCCACTTGAAGAGTAAAGTTTACTTTACACAGCCCGATTCCATAGAAGATTTAAGAAGACGTATAGTGAACGAATATCGTCAAATCACTCCAGAAATGCTGCAAAATGTGCGCCATCGTTTCCAACAAAACTTATTTCATTGTATGGAAGCTACTGGTAAACAATTTGAATATTTAATTAATTGATGTGAGTTTTTGATAAATTATTTACTTCACTTTGAAAAGTCTTATTTCTTAGATCAATACTTCAAATCGTTCTGATACCGTACAGTTGGAGAATGATTTCAGTGAATGAAACAGCTAGTCGAACATCTGACCTTAGTAACATTAACACGTACGGTATGACTTCATTTGCCCAGCGGTAGATGTTTTGCAATTTCAAATACAAGTACGGAAATTTTGGTGTTTCGGAAGCACGAAATGTCAATTATTCGCAAAAAATCAATTTATGTGATAAAATTAACTAACCCATGAATATTTCGAGAACTAATGCATAAAATGAAAAAACATTTACTGTGCTGAAATCAGTATAAAAATACCTTTGAATTGAGGTATCACTCACCTCATCTTCCCTATTCAAAATTTGGGGGTGAGGGTTGTATTAGCAAGGGTTGAAGCGCTATGCGTCCGTAACCTACATCTTAAGTTGTCCCCCTCGAAACAGAAATCGACCTGTCCGAGCATTTCTATCGAAAAAACTTATTTCGTCTGTAATCTCGTCTGTTTCGTTTTCAAATGGCCACCCTGTATATATGAAGGAATATTCTTAATCTGACAATTTAGAAGAAAAAATTTTTTTTCAATTTCTGAATGGAATAAATTATTCCGCATATATTTAGGTGGAATTTTATTATTATTTATTGATACAAAAAGATTCAGAAATATGAAAAAAAAAAATTTTAATCTTCACTGGATATGATATCCATCGTTTAAAGATGTTTCATTAAAAATTTTAACCGTAGCATAAGCGTTATTAGATTTTCTTCGAACTGGTTTTACTCTACGATACTCCAAAGTAGTTATATTATACATTCTCTCAAAGTATCTGGTGTGAACTTTTTAATTTTTTCACATGTTTCTTTCTCACACAGTATACATTTCACTGCTATATTGCTCATTATTACACTGCATATAAAATTGATTGCATTGAATTAATAAAATTATTGTAAAACATAACAAATAAATGAAAACAGTATGGCGGCTGTAGTGTGGGGATAGTGCGAGAAAGTGAAATATAAAGAAAGAGTGAGAAGGAAACAGAGGCACGGAGTTTCAATTCAGTTCTCAGCAGCTGTACCCACCACACTTTATTTATGGTTTAAGCTTCATCGCCCCATGAAAATCGTCAGATAATTTTTATTCTCTAATTCTTACAGAATTTCTTTCAAAATGAAAAAAAAAACCCGTTCCTTTATGCCACGCTAAAATCATCAGATTATTGAAATATATTCTGTTCTGTACGTATTTAACTTACCTAACCTTAATTTGACGCACTCGAGTTTTTCTGAGGATTCATTTTCTTTACTAATCTGGGCTGTCCTCGGAGCACGCCCTTATATGAAGGGTTTGTATATGGTAGGAGTACATTACAAGGAATAAGGTTTCTCCTAATATAAGGTTTGTTCGCTTGGCAGTTCGGAACTGTAATTTTTGGTAATTTGTGGTTCCCACCCGTTCGTCTGGGACGGAACAAGAGTTCCTTATCGTTTGTGTGGTCGGAACACTTGATTTCGGAACTGTTCGTTACTGTTCCTGATCTAGAGATGGTACAATGGTTTAAGGTACAACAGAAGAAGCGGTTAATTCAAATCATCGGTGATCCAAATTTTCAGTAGTTCTAATTGGCAATTAGGATTTCGCATAGCTGTTTTTGAGTATATTTGATGTTGTGTGAGTATAAATTTTTAATCAATTCGTTATAATAGCTTCTCAAAATTTTTGTTATCTCAAAGAAGAGGAAGGTTCATTCGCAATAGATGAATAAAATAATTGCATAGTTGTTGATCAAAGTATGGAAGATAATTATTTTATATTATTTATATATACGATATTTCGTATTTATATTTCTTATATCTTGATTTTTTAACCACTCAAAATGTATTGCAAATTTAGGAAGGAAACGGAAAAATGACCTCTTTCAAGAATACAATGACTTGTTAAAACAATTCTTATCTAAAAAATAATTACAAAGCTATGAAAGTTGTCAGAAATTATTTTTATTTATTTCCCGAATGCCACCAGTTCCATATACAATTACATAATTCTATTATATAAAATTTTCTGTACACAGTTTCCACCAAAATTACAATAAAATAACAGAAGAATTCACAATTTACCCAGATATGAACTAACAAAAATAATTTCTCCACTGATGACCACAACTACATATATTGAAATTTTAAATTATAATTAAATTAAATAATTTATTTGAATATTTCATTACATATAAATTATATTTATAGTTATTTATATGGATATGTTGATACAAATTGAAATATTTCCATTTATTTATTACAAAAAAAATGGTTCAATTTTAATATTTGTAATTTCTAACGTATTTCCACCGTATTAACAACACAAAGATATTGAATAAGTTATTCAATATCTTTGTAACACTATCCATGATATGATCCATGATCAGAGATATAGAGAGATATCTCTGTCCTTGATGTACAACATAACCTTACTTTCACTTATCTATGCACTTAACGAAATCGTTTTGAAATCATCTGTTCCCACCTGTTCTCACCCGTTCACCTGGTTCTCTGTGACCCCAGAACAACTGGGAACTACCACGCGAACAAACCTATAGTTTTCTGACGCGCTCGAGTAACTCTTCAAATCCCCTCTTGGCTCCCGTACTATAATAGCGTCTATCAATAAGCTAGTACAAAGTACAATGCTGACATCCAATGCTTTGAATATGGATAACCTCGATATATAATCAAAATGAATATTATATGGTATACTAAGTAATTGAAAATAGAGTTTTGGGAAGAATTTTCCACGATATTCTGCAAACCAAATTATTTCAACCTCATTGAAACATCTTCCTAGTTACAAATTCCTGATGCCCATAACTGCTGAACAATTCGACGGATTTGGCCCAATAACGAGATATTTTACCGGGATATTTTTTCAGTAATAACGCAAACATGCATAGTTTCCGGAGGCTAGAGAATAATCAAAATATTGAAACTTTGCTAGTTTCTTTTTCTTAATTATTTTCCTAGAAACCTCTCATCCGGTTATTCCGGAAATTGATATCATGTTATGAATTTTCAATGGAAGTACTCTACTTCCTTCTTGAGAATAAAAAGCTCTCCAAACTTATTGAGTGGTTGTAGCACGTGACTTTTCCATGAATCGTTTTTGCCTTCTCTATGCTTTCGCTGTTAACTGTTCTGATGGTAATCGAAAAATGTAGGTAAATACTGAGTTGCCAAAAATATTGAACGATCAGTGCTAATCATTTAATGAAATCAAGATTAATTATTTGCACTTTACGAATGTTAAATGGAACAAATCGAAAATTCATACATTGTGTAGTTTGTGAATCGTTATTTCTAATTAGGCATATTTCTCAGCTCTTCCTATCATTCAAAAAAAAATATTAACCTTTCTAAAGGGCGCATGAGAAATAATATCTTACTCGAGAATTTACGAAAAAACTTCAATCAAATTGGCAAAAGAATGCAATCATACCCTATATTAATTCATCTGGTTAAAGATCGAAATCTAGTATCTAGTAGTATAGTAAAACTTATTATTATGTATTATGTGTAATACTTCATATCTTTAGATCTTTAGATTTAACATGAATGCATTATGAGTTGTATTCATAACGATATATTTTTTCCTCAAAATATTCGATTTCATATCATAACATTGGTTATGTGATAATATTATTTTCAAAATATGTACTCGTCAGTATATTTAAAATGTGTTTCAAATGTTATATTTTTTCATTGGAATATTTTAATTAAAGGTAAAGTTTTCAGTTCAAGAATCGTATAATCAAATTTTTATTTGATTAATTATTTCATCGGAATATTCAGTAAACTCTTCTCTATTTTTTTAAGAATTGTTTTTATTAATTGTCAATATCCACCATCCATCTCCAGGTAACGCCGAAAAAAGGTGGCAAAATAATGAATCTTGTGATGAAATTAGCCAAGCAGAACGAAATCCTCAGGAATACCACCAATCTAGAAGAAAATTTCAGAAGAGAAATTTTCATATACAGTACTGTATTCCAAGCTATTGAATCATATTTCTCCCAAAAGAAACCAAACGTTAAAGTACTGGAATATGTACCAAAACTCATTTGGTCTTGTCCAGAAAAAAGAAAAGAAGCTTTAGTGTTTGAGAATCTCAAAACACAGGGCTTTCGAAGTTGGAAAAAAGCAACACCCCTCGATTTCGAACATACTAAACAAGTTGTTAGGAACCTTGCTAAATGGCATGGGGAAGTTATGGCTTTCAGAGATCAAAATCCAGATGTCTTTGATAGTTGGATACCGAAGCTTCAGAACATTAGGTAAATATCAAGAAATGATTATAACTGTCAACACACTTCCACAAGTATCATCGATGAAAAAGCATTTTCGTTCTAGAATCACCCATTCATGATAACCAAAAAAGAATATGATTATTTATCGCAATGCAAATAACCACTGAAATAATTATCACAAAATACACACTCTTTTACAATTATATAAATAATAATTCTCCGTTTTATCCAAACAGTATGAAAGGTTCAAGAGAATAACTGTGTAAGTGATTTATTTCATTAACAAAACGGTTAGTTATTGGGTAAAATCGACTTAGTAGTTTCACAGTTACAAAAAAAGTAATAGGGGAATTAGAACATGAACAGATTTTGTCATAGGAACTCAACCTGTGGTATGTTTTAGAGTAAATTTGATTTTTCTCAAAACATATGCAGTGCCCTTGGATGTTTGTTGCACTCTGGTCCATACCCATCAACACTTTGAATTTTTTTAATTAGAAAAGTAGTACTTTATAAGCAAGGTATTTTCTACTCATACGTGTAGAAATTTTCACGAATTATTTTTTTTTTTGAAAAATTATTAAATACAAAGAAGTTTTCAGTATGTCCACATTATCATGATTCACCGAATGAAAGTCGACCATTACAGTTTTATTCATGCGCAACTTTTAACCCCTTTAAACCCCCTCAAGTGAAAAATCAGAATTTCATCGAAAAATTTCAATTTCAATTGAAACGCACTAATACAATACTAATTATGAATACAACTGAAGCGCAGGGTTTCACATATTCTAATTTTTCACGATTGAAAGAGGTTGAAAGTAAATGAGAGATGACAAAGTGCATGCACAAACAGAAAACCTCTTTGGAGTAAAAAAAAATTTTTCTTGAACAATTTTGCACACCTGCAAAGAAGATACAAAGACAAAGACCTTGCCAAAATAATGGAACCACATGACCTACTGTCCCTATTAAAAAAAATTTAGAAAGCACTGACGTGAGGTCAGATTGCTTTGGCTCTCTTGTTGAGCTACTTGCGAGTAAATATTCAAACCATAACAAATCTATAAGCACTCTGATCAAGTGAACAATAGTCTTTTCCCGTACTATGGGACAATGTGATGCAAATATGAACGCCTAATGAATGAACAAACCTATATCTCAAATTAAAAATAACAACTATATACTATAATTCCCGTTTCCTATTTTTGATAACGTATATTATTTCAGCCACCGAGATTGAATTCTATCTCTATGATTTCCCGTTATGAAAAATTTTGATTAATATTACGCCAACTGACTCTGATTAATGAGCCCGGCATTTGTCAATCGAATATCGATCTGTGATGGCCATCGTTCAAAGAAAATCATCGGGACGTATGTCATTTCTCTTTTCTCTTGAGTAAATTAAACAAATTATCATATCTTTAGATGGAAAAAAGCTACGACAATGAAATTTGAGGATAAGTAAGATATCGATCACCTCAATATATTCACGAATTTTTATTGAAATCCGAAAAATATCTTATGAGATAGTGAGGATAAAAAAATTTTTTTTTGGAAATTTTTTAAACATTTTCTAGCGTGATGATTGCTGCGAAATTTTGTGAGCTGTTTAGTTGCAGCCTCCCCCAACAATATTTCAAGTGTCAATTTGATCGGGTGGATATTCTAGTAGTTATTGAGGAAACAAAATTTCAGATGCTCATACCTATCGAACCATCCGACGGATTTGGCCCAATAACGAACTTGACCGAGATATTTGGACAATAAACCTATTCTGAAAATATGAAAACTCTAGCTCATTCCTTTTGGATGCTAGAGAGGATACGGCCGGACGGACAAACTTAACTTTCGCCACGAATTCTTCATCAGGGAGTCGAACCCAATCGATTGAGACCATTTTCGGCTCGATATTCCAAAATTACAGACATTCGGGCAAAATGATAGGCACTCTGTTCGGGTGAACAAGAGCGCCAAAAATAGAGGGTTGATGGTGATGGTACAGGGTGCAACAAAAATTGAAATTTCAGGATTTTTCTTCTGAGAAAATGAATTTGTTCCATAATTTTGACGCGCACTGTATATAGGGTGACCCAAGATATCCAAAACTTACAATATATCGACTCTCAGATAAGGTAGAAAGTTCAAACAAAATATATTGAATGGCATCAAAAACTCTAGAAGATTGCTTCATTGAAATTCTGTGTTTAATTACCACAACTGGAAAAAGTACCCCCAAATAATATTTTAAATGACGCCCTAACATTTTTTTACATTAAAAGATTCCCCATTGTAAGAAGAAATATGTTTAATCAATTTTTTATTGATTCGCATAAATTCAACTCTTGAAAAATTTAGCAAAGGTACTGGCGAGAGGTCAGAAACCTTCGCGCGCTCTTTTTCCGTAATCTGGAATCATGGGATACTAATACAACCACTACGATCAATAAAGAAACTTACATCTCATATTAAAAATAACTATTCATAGTTTTTCTTAAGTCAAATTTACTACTTTTTTTAGTTTCATTTCAGCCTAACGGCTGTATTTTGAACTTGTTCAAAATGCACTTAAATTTCTCCAACATAATCATGAAAATTGATCTATCGGTAAACAAGATCTTCTTCCATCATAATACCAGAATTTCGGCCACCTAACACTTGTCCTTAGAAATACCTTACATGTTCAAATCCAAATTACACAAAAACAAGGATTTATCGGAATCCAATCTTCTGAACTTCTATTGCATGACTTTTAGAAGCGTTGCATCGATCTCTTTCAGCACAAGAATTTGGCTTTTCAATTTTCACAACTTCCCATTAACTGAAATTTCTGTGCCTGCCCTTGAGTAAATAAAAAAAATATCCTTCGGGTGAAAGAAAGCTACAATAATGAAATTTGAGAGTATGTAAGAAATCAATAACGTTCATACATGCACAATTTTTTGTTGAAATACGACAGATTTCTCATGAGGTATTAAGTGTAGAAAAAAAATTCGGAATTTTTTTAACGGGTCGATTTGACCGAATTTTTTAAGGCCTATTGTTTCAACTTCTTTCAAATACTTTCCTAGTTACAACTTGTTCTCATGGATATTTTAGGAGTTACAGAAGAAACCAAATTTCATTTACTGATATTTCCTGAACATTTGGACGGATTTGGCCCAATAACGAACTTAACCAAGGTATATGGACATTTAACTTATTCTGAAAGTATGAAAAGTCTTCTCTTCGTAAGATAGAATCGGAAAGACATACTTGAGTTTCACCCTGCATTCTTCCTTAGGAAGTCAAACCCAATCGATTGACACAATTTTTAGCTCAATATTCAAAAATTAGAGGCATTTGGACAAAACGATAGCACGCTGTGCTATATATATAAGGATGCCATTTGAAGTAATTTCTGGGCTACTTTATTCAGGGACAGTAATCAGAAACAAAATTCTAATGACGCAGCCTGTCAAAGTTTTTGATGCCATCTAAAGTACTTTTCATTTCAACTTTCCACCTTATCTAAAGGCCGAGATAACATCTTAGCCACATATCATTGTTATATCAAAAGTAGTTTTCTTCAAATGAATATTAATTTCAGGTATGAGTTGATAGTACAATTGGGTCTCATGAGACATGCCCTGAAGCATTATCGAAATGTGGTGCAGATATTCAAAGCAAGAGGTCAGCTCGATTTGGCAGCTAAATTCGAAGCCGAAGAGAAGAATTTGGATCTTCATGCTCAAGTTGCAGAGAATGAAAATGATAGACTCGTAATAACCCATGCTGATTTGTGGATAAATAACGTCCTATTCAAATTTTCTGTAAGTGAATATAGATAGTAAATGGAAAAAACGTATGTTTATCGCTTCAAATTAATTATATTCTGAAGGAGATTCAATAAATATTGAAGAAATTTGACGAGAAATTGTTGATGATGGAACTCGTATAGAATTATTATTTGGGCAACAACCATCATCTATTATTGTTCTTGTAACCAACGTTTCCACAGACATTTTCTGTCGTTCTCAAGGTAAAATTAGCTTTTACAAAAGCTGGTGATTTTTTAAAAGTTGTCAACTTTCAAAAATGTCTAATAGACAGACTACGGTTTGTTCAAAATGTTCTGCATAATTTGAATTCATTCGTATTCTTCATCACAAAGATATAAGCAAAAAACAATTTTGTACTCAAAAATATATGGTTAAAAGTAATGATAAAGACTCACCCTGTATAGTGTTTGTGAAAAGTTCATGAACTTGAACAATTAGAATTAATAAAATATCCTGATTTTCAAACAACAACCCTCAGTTTTCTTTATTTTTTCAATCTACCTATTAAAAAAGCGGACAATTTAAACAACATGAAACACAATTTCTAAATATTAAAGAATTATAGCAGCAAGAAACTGCATCTCCGGAATTAATTAAACTCATGATTGCTGACAGGGGCCGCTGTATATAGAGTCGAAATCAAACTTGGTGATGTCATTAAGAACCTGAAGCACTCAGAAACTGCTAATACGGCATTTCCTCAGATCTCAGGGGATCGGTGGGAACCCCATGGGTGACCAAGTTGCGTTTTCTCGAGAACTATACATATAATCGATTTCAAATTTATTGGTGTTATTGAGGACCCATAGTATCCGAAAACTTCGTATATCCCATTCACTCACACCACCGGGAATTCCATGAGGGCCAAATTTGGCAATTTGGAGGCCTCCCATCAACCCTTCTGAGGTTAAAGTAAATAGCGTATATTTTCGGGCGTTTTATGCCCTCCATAATACCACCAAATTTGAATTTATTATACAGGGTGGCCATTTGAAAACGAAACAGACGAGATTACAGACGAAATAAATTTTTTCGATAGAAATTCTCGGACAGGTCGATTTCTGTTACTTTAACTTAAGATGTAGGTTACGGACGCATAGTGCTTCAATCCTTGCTACTGCAACCCTCACCCCCAAATTTTGAATAGGGAAGATGGGGTGAGTGATACCTCATTTGAAAGGTATTTTTATACTGATTTCAGCACAGTTTTTTCATTTTATGCATTAGTTCTCGAAATATTCTTAACTAAGTATTTGAAAATGAAGTAGTGTTTTCATGGCACTTGTAGTGTTTTTTTGTGAAAAATCGACAATTTGAGCTTCAAAACAACCATGACAGTGGCTTCCTTCCTCCAATCCACTGACATAGAAATCTTTAATCAAGATGTCGAACAAACAAAGCGTATTGCGAAGGAGCTCAATCTTGCTGAAACTCAATCTAAATTATCTTCGATATAATTTGCAGTGTTTCCAATAACATGCGGTAACACTTGATCGATAGAAATCTCCAAATACGTACATATCTCTAATCAGATTACCAGGTAAGAAAATCAAATCATTAATGATGCCACAGAAATATTCCAGTCCCAATTCGTGAAACGATTTCCGACTTAATTATGAAGTGTTTTCTCAGTTGGCTTCCATATGTTTTCATTTTGTTGATTATTGAATACATATCTTTTTCAAAAAAAATGAGAATCGATAATTTTTTATTTATTACGAACAGATCATTGAGTTGGTTTACTGGTTCTTTGACATGTAAATTATTCTTAGTTTTGAATCGAGACTTGTATGTGTTCTAATTCATTGTTCGACATGGTGTATTCAATTGCAGAGCGGGTGGAAATAATTTCACTTTTTTTGCAAACAATCAATGTGCGAATAGAACCGCAGAATTCTTCGATCAACGACATTTAGATAAACATGTTAATAGGAAGAATGTTTTGGAATTAGTGTCAAAGTTTCAAGAAACCGGGTCCGTGACTAATAAAAAACAAAACATCGAAAGAAATGAAGCAGCTGAAGTAGCTGTTCTTGGACAGATCGCTCTGAATCCAATGACAAGTACGAGGCAGCTAGCACATGAATCTGGTTTTACACGAACTCGAATTGCAAATATTTTGAAGCATCATATATTCCATCCTTACAAAATCCATCTTTCACAAGCACTAAACGAAGATGATTTTGACCGTCATGCTGAATTTTGTGATACAATGAGTGAACGAGTAACTACTAATCCCAATTATCTGTACAATGTTTGTTTCTCCGATGAGTGTTCGTTCTTTCGAAACGGCACAGTAAATCGACATCATTGTCGTTATTGGGCCGATGCTAATCCAAGATTGTTCCACGAAGTTTATACTCAACAACCATAAAAACTCAATGTTTGGGCTGGAATATTTGGTGACAACATTGTCGGCCCGTTCTTTTTACCTGGTAATTTTACTGGAGATATATTTGGACTTATTGGAAAATCACATTGATCCAATTTTGAAGGAAATTATTGAAAACAATGCTGGAAATTATATGGAAGATCAGATTGTGTTTCAGCAGGATGGAGCTCCTCCACACTACGCCTTACCAGTTCGAGAATATCTGGATCAAAGATTTCCAAATCGGTGGATTGGAAGAAGGGGTCCTACTGAATGGCCAGCCAGATCGCCAGATCTGTCACCACTAGATATTTTTCTTTGGGGTCACTTGAAGAGTGAAATTTACTCTACACAGCCCGTTTCCATAGAAGATTTAAGAAGACGTATAGTGAACGAATGTCGTCAAATCACTACAGAAATGTTGCAAAATGTGCGCCATCGTTACGAACAAAACTTATTTCATTGTATGGAAGCTAATGGTGAACAATTTGAATATTTAATTAATTGTGAGTTTTTGATAAATTATTTACTTTTCCTTGAAAAGTCTTATTTCTTAGATCAATACTTCAAATCGTTCTGATACCGTACAGTTGGAGAATTATTTCAGTGAATAAAACAGCCAGTCGAACATCTGACCCTAGTAGCATTAGTAGATGTTTTGCAATTTCAAATACAAGTACGGAAATTTTGTGTTTAGGAAGCACGAAATGTCAATTATTCGAAAAAAATTAATTTAAGTGATAAAATTAACTAACGCATGAATATTTCGAGAACTAATGCATAAAATGAAAAAACAATTACTGTGCTGAAATCAGTATAAAAATACCTTTGAATTGAGGTATCACTCACCCCATCTTCCCTATTCAAAATTTGGGGGTGAGGGTTGTAGTAGCAAGGGTTGAAGCGCTATGCGTCCGTAACCTACATCTTAAGTTGTCCTCCTCGAAACAGAAATCGACCTGTCCGAGCGTTTCTATCGAAAAAACTTATTTCGTCTGTGATCTCGTCTGTTTCGTTTTCAAATGGCCACCCTGCATGTACAGCATGAAATTTACTGCAAGAACTATAGAGGGTGTAACTAAATAAACGTGAAATATTTAAGGAGGTGATTCCTCATCGAAAAAAAGGTAGGATCTTTCATATAAAGAAACTTCATTGGAGCATCCCTTGTTAAGATACAGCCCTTCAAAGGGAGTACATAAAATTTGTATAACAATTTTTTTCACAAGCACCAAAAAATTTACAATATTGAAATTAACCTAACGTTTTCTACTAGCAAAAAGACATTTATCCAGTTATTTATTTGTTTTACCCCATGGTTGTAAGAGTGGGAAATGCAATGATGATGTACCTATCTCTGTATTTGTTCGTAAAATAATTTTTGCTGCGAACTGGTTTATTTTGGGCAAAAAACTCAGGAGACATTTTTTGTTTAGAAAGAAACAGGCTATCGGAAATAACTTTTTAAATGGTAAACAATTAATAAGACAAAAAGTTACATTGGAAATAAACTTCAGGGTTTGCGTTTCCCACCCTTCCAACCATGGGGTAAACCAAATAAATAACTGAATAAGTGTCTTTTTGCTAGTAGGAAACGTTAGGTTAATTTCAATATTGCAACTTTTTTGGAGCTTGTGAAAAAATTGTTTTACAAATTTTATGTACTCCCTTTGAGGGGCTGTATCTTAACAAGGGATGCTCCAATGAAGTTTCGCTATATGAAAGTTTCTATCTTTTTTTCGATAAGGAGTCACCTCCTTAAATATTTTACACTTATTTAGTTACACCCTGTGTAAAAAAAACTATTCATTGTTGTTGATTTGAACATAATATCATTAAACGATGAAAAAATCGAAGGTGACAGTCTTCTAACGAAAATTTCCTTTGCTTAGTTTTGTAGCTGCATGTGAATAGTCAATTCATATCCTTAATGAATTAACTCTATTTATTTGCCAATGAATGAAACATTTAATAAGAATAATTACTACATAATGTTTCACTTCTTCAGGAAAATTCTCCAGTGGCCACCGAGAACAAATATTTTGATTTTCAAGTTGCAAACATCAATACTCCAGTTGAAGACCTCACTTTTTTCATTTATGGACATTGCGATGAAGATGTCTTGGACAAAATCGATCTCGTGATCCGTGATTATTACGATACTCTGTCGGAGACAGTGAAAAACCTAGGAAGTGACATAGAAAAAATATTCACATTCGCTGATTTAGAAAGGCACTGGAGAAAATATGGAATGTTTGGTGTGATTTCATCCATCGAGATCATAAAACTACAACTTTTGCTTGATGAAGAAATAACCAACAGCACATCAGCATTTGAAGCGGGAGTCTCAAACCATTTCGACTTTGTTATGCAGAATGAAGAGCTATATGTGAAAAGATTAGTTAGTTTATTCACACATTTTGGAAATAAGTTCCTGTAAGTATTTTACTGTTGATCGAAAATGTTTTCATACAATCATAATTAAAGGAATGAAATATGTTTAGTATTTTATTTACTCCATGAAATATTTTTAAAATAGCTTAAGGGTCGAGTAATTTTTCCGAAGCTGGCTTGTTTAACTGAAATTGAAAATACTTAGTCAAAGCTTACATTCCCTCGAATGTTATGAACCCTCTCCTTCTAAACTTAGATTTCAATTAAGCAAAATAAGCAAAAATAAAAAGCTTTGAAACGCAATTACATGTAGGTACTGTTAGGAACTTTTACGAGCTTAATCAGTAATTACTATAATACTAACACGAATTTATAAGAAAATAGAAGAAGTTATATTAAAACTAAGTAGAAAATGCTCACACGAAGTGCTATCAGCATCATAAATCATTAATTCAATGAGAGAGAGTTTATTGGTGATCTTACAATCTCATGAATTGCTTTCACAGGTCCTAACTAAAAAAATCATTACTATATTACAATAACAAAAATACACCAAAAACATAAATATATAGGAGTTTGTTGCAAAAGCAGTGTGCACTGAAGAAATAATTCAATACAGTTCAAAACACAGCAGATTAACAAACAGAATCAGTTCCGTGAACAAACCACCACACGAACATAATTAAATATAGAGAAAAAACAAAGAAATCTCCAACAATGTATATGTATATAAAATAATAAATTGACTGTGTATAAATAAAATAATAAATTAGGTGTATATATAAAATAATAAATAAAGGGTATATATAAAAGAATAAATTAAGTGTATAGAAAGTGTGTATATATAAAAAAATAATAATAATAAGTTAAGTGTGTATATATAAAATAATAAATTAAGTGTAAAATTAAAGTATCTACAGATCAATATGTCATGGTCACAATTTGTACATGACCACACACTCAAAGACAGTCATGTTTTCCAAAAAGACATAAACTCCTCTACCGAATAAAATACATTTTCAACCAGTATATCTTTCATTTGTTTTTTGAATTCTAATTTAGGTAAGTCTCTAAACTTAAGGGGTAGTTTATTGTACAGAGTTATAGCACAATAGTCAGGACTTTTTTGAGATTTATTCAATCGAACAAAATTTTTCCTGATGTGGTTTTCCTCCCTTGTATTATAATTGTGAATGTCGGCCTGCAGACAGTAATTTCCAGAGCTTGTGTGAACATACAGCAAGTTTTCCAGTATAAATATAGATGGTAACGTTAGTAGCCCTAGTTTCCTGAAAACAAGTTTACAACATTCCCTATAACCCAGTCCACCCAGAATCCTGACTGCTCGCCTCTGCAGCCTGAAGACCGCACCACGTTGCGAAGAGTTTCCCCACAGTATCACCCCATACTTCAGCCTTGATTCCACCAAAGCAAAGTAGACCGTTCTCAATGTTCTCTCTGATAAAGAGTATGAAAGTACCCTCAGGGCAAATATGTTTCTGCTGAGAGTTGATGTCAATTCATCCGTATGAGCATTCCATGTCAGTGTAGCATCAAGATGCACGCCCAGAAACTTCACTATATTAGTGTTATCTCTGTCTCTCACCGATCTCAGACTCAGCAACATGGACTGTGTTTTGCTTTCGTTCATGCTCAAACCATTAGCTGTGAACCACTCTAACGTCCTCACCAATGTAACCCTTGTCATTTCAAATAAAGGCTCAATCTCTTTGGATCGTAATTTGATGGTTGTGTCATCCACAAATTGTGTCATCTCCACTTCTGGAACATAATCAGGCAAATCATTGATAAAAACTAAAAATAGAGTAGGTCCAAGAATAGAGCCTTGTGGTACTCCAATGGTTATATCTCTCATGCCCGAATAGGATCCATCCACCCACACCACCTGCTTTCTATCGCTTAAAAAGGAATCAACGAGCTTAATCGCTGAAGAGTCGAATCCGTACCTCTTGAGCTTATAGATTAGTTTGTCTGCCGCAACACAGTCAAAAGCTTTCGAAAGGTCCAAGAAAGAGGCCAAACAATGTTCACCCCGTTCGAAACATTCAACAGTGTAATCAACAAAGTTGATAATTGCCTGAACTGTGCTCTTTCCTTTCCTATATCCAAATTGACTACCCGAAAAAAGTTGATTCACCTCGAAGTAATTTATCACTTGTGTAGCAATTATCTTCTCCATAATTTTGGAGAATAGGGAAATTGGCCTATAATTTCCTTCATCGTTACGATCCCCTTTTTTGTAAATAGGTATCACTTTAGAGATCTTCAAGCAATTCGGGAAACATCCTGTTGTTAAACATTTATTTATTAGTTTAGTGAGAGGAAGAATTATTTCATTTATATTGGATTTAATTATTCCAACTGTCAGACCGTAGTAGTCAGTGCTTTTACTATTCTTCAAATCTTTCACCACATCTCTTACCTCATTGAAACCTATCTCATGAAACTTGAACTTGACATCCGGCGACATTTGTTTATTAAAGGATTCGTCAAATTCTATGTTACTTGTTGGGAGATGTGATACTATTTCTACAGGAATTGTGGAGAAATAACTGTTAAACACATCTGGAGCTATTTCTATAGGAGCTGAAGTCTTCATACCAGTTAAATGGTCATTTACTATCTGCCAAGCAGTTTTACATGTATTATTCGACCGCTCTATTTTCCCTTCGTAATAAGAAATTTTAGCTTTCTTTATCTGCCGTCTATACCTTCTAGTCAGATCATTTCTAGCTCTCAAAAGATTACCTGTCTTAAATGTAGAGTACAATTCCCTAACCTGCTGTAGAGATGATCTCATTTCTCTAAGCTTTCTTCGAGTTATTTACCCTTTTCTTACAAACAGGAAATGACCTCCTGAATATATCCACAACTATGTCGTGGAATCTTTGAAAACACCCACTGCAATCAGATTCCGCATCCATAAAATTCCAGTCAACATTTTCGAGTTCGTGATGCATAAAATTAAAACCTGTCCTCGATAGAGGCCTCACTGTCCTGTGGACATAATTGGATTTCACTACAGTGCCACCTACCTGCAAGAACTGTGCATCATGATCTGAAAATTCTGTCATTATCACACCCTTAACTTCACCATGTACCTCGAAGTTTGTGAATATATTGTCAATACAATTTTTATTTCTAGTTGGTTCAAAAATTTTCTGCTTAAAACCAAATGTCATCAAAAGATCAACAACTGCTTTTGCTTCCCTATCTAAAACAAAATCCACATCACAACTTATACTAAACTTAACATTAAAGTCCCCACAAATTATCACTTTATCTTTATTAACACTAAGGCAATTGAGGACTGACTCTAAGTTTAAAATAAACTCATCAAAATTTCTGGAAGGTGATGAGTAAATACATATAATAATCAAGCCTGTTTGAAATAGTTTCACACAAGACAACTCACAATGTACATTAACAGATTTTTTCCTGATAGCTTCAGTGATCGAACACTCTGAGCAGACCATTTGAGAATTTACCAGTATCATTGCTCCCCCATGTCTTGCTTTCTGCCTTGTGAAGGCATGTCCTACATACCAATCATCAATACACAAACCCTTGACCTCCTCCTCACTAAGCCAATGTTCAGTAAGGCATATCACGTCATATTTTACAGATTGAGAGTAAATCATACCCTCCAAGTCATTAATTTTGTTTCTCATGCATTGAACGTTTAAATGCATCAAGTTCAGGCTGTCCAAATTTTTAAAATGACCATTCAAATTATTATTATCGGGCTTGAATACATTATGTAATTTATCATAGAAAAATATACGTTAAACCTTCCAATAGAATCTCATATAATTTCTATAACGAAAGTTTAAATCAATCTAATCTCAAATTAGTATAAAAAGCATAATCTTCGCCTCATCTTTCGATGCTTTCATGAAGGACTTTCAAAATGTTAATTGATATTAAATATTATGTTATAGTTATTATGGGATATTGGATATTTACAAGGTTAATGAGCCGCCAAGGATTGAAGTTGATATTATTGTTGACATTTATTGTATTTATGCCTGTTTTCTCAAATATCGGTCGGTGATTTACCAGTCTTATGTAAGCGTGAATAACCGCTGACGACTTCGTTGTTGAAGTTGATATCATTGTTGACATTTATTGTATTTATGCCTGTTTTTCAAATATTGGTCGGTAATTTATCAATCTTATGGAAGCGTGAATAACCGCTGACGAATTCGTCGATACGCGTGGAAAGGGAACAGGTTTTCATTATTACGTTCCGAAGCTCTGTAGCGAAAACCTCGCAATGTTAAGAGAATGAAGGTTTTGCTCACAAATGTAGTTTTATTACAACCAAGTTGTAACAATTACTTCAAATGCAGGGTTAATTTTTAATGGTGTGATGATTTAGCACCCTCACTTACAGTTTTGTATCGTTTCGGGCCACAATATCAATCGGAAATTGATTTCGAAAAGAAAGAAACAATACATTAACATCAGAAGATGCTAAAAAAGGGCACTGTCCCAAACTATACCAGGCTGTTATTGAGAACGATAACACTTAATACAGGGTGCGTCTTCGACCACTGCGTTAATTTCAACCATAGGTTCTGGAGATCAAAAGAAACACTTTTTTCCCATACCGGTTTTCCATATTCAGCTGCGTTGAAATGTTATAAGCATTTTAAGTTTTCCCATTGGGCAAATACCCCTCTGTAGTCCAGTTTAGTTTGAATGAAAATTATTTTCCACAGTATCCACTATTGAATCTGAATTATTTAAAAACATTATTTTCCCTCTAAGAAATGATTCACTCACTCATGTTTCATCGGATGATTATATCGATTTATTTCCTTTCAACTTCAAATATCTCAAGGAAAAGAGATGATGAATAATTTTATCTGCAAAAAAGACTAATGATTCTAGGAAGTACAAGATACGGACCTTTAGTTCAAGTGATATTTGTTTTTTATGCAATTTAACCAATCTATACAGGGTCTTTCACGAGGAACCTCACCCATATTTATACGGGAAACTACTGAACGTATTTTCATGAAATTCAGCACTTACAAGTATTTCACGATGCTGATGAAATCTAAAATATTTTCAAGGCATGAGCACCTCCGGTTTTTCCGGAAATGACGTCCACTTCCGTTTTTCAAATTACAACACCATTTTTTTATTGCAGAAATAGATTCCTCAGAAAATTTCAAGTTATTTGTTATTTCGATGTAACATTTTTCAGTTTTGGTTGGAAAATTCTCTCTGAGCGGGAAAATTCGAAAAAAAAATCGAAAATAGAGCTCCGCTGAAACAAGAATAACTTCGAGGTTTTTGGATGGAAAATTTTCATTTTTGGGAATTTTCAAGATGTAAGATTGATGTACCCACTTTAAGAATCGAAATCGCGATTTATGATACAGGGGGTGAAAAAATCGCTTTCAAAGTTAGGGATGACAAAATCGTGAAAAATCAATTTTTTCAAATTAGAACCCCATTTTTTTATGGCAGATAATGGGTGTATGCATCACACCCTTGCCCTAAAGTGGATATTTTCTGAGTTATTCACAAAAAACTGTTTTTAGTCTTGATTTTCAGTTATTTCATTTCCCTTCACGCCAAAATGATGAAATTTTCAGGAACTGTTACTTATACCATGTTTTAGATTTTACTACCCTAATATACAAGAGAAAAAAGTTACAGGTTGTTCCTAAATAGATGGCGAATTTGGATTCGAATTTGTATCGAAAATCTCTTTATTTCAACTAATCGGCCATCGGTTTTCTCTCCAGTAATAAATAAATAATTCCTTATGAACCATATGCAAAAACTTACCATGTTTTACATTCTTTTTTTTAATGATAGATATCATTAATTACATCTGCCAAATTCCTCTTTATTCAGTAGCATTTTGTTTTTACTATTAATTTGGTGATAATTCGTATTAAGTTATAAAATCGATCACTATGCCTAATTTTACCAATTAAGATTATTTAAATCTCATTCTACTTCATGGAGAATGTAATAAACTTGTAGATAGAACGATTCGACTGTTCATGGAGAGGCTTCCTGACTGACCCAGACCAACGAGAGATACCATTAACAGAACCATGACAAACTTGAGAAATGTCGGATCTTTCGTTAAGAAAACTATACACAGAGAAAAAAGTTTAGTAGAAGTTGAGAACAACGAAATTACAGTTCTCGCATATTTTCGTGTGAATCCTCAAAATTCTCTCAAAGATGCCGAGATTGCTCTGGGATTATCTCAATAGAGTGTTTGAAGAATATTAAAAAAATATAAAATGCGCCCTTATAAATTATATATTCATTTGAAGGAAAACTGATTTCGTCAGGAGAACAGAGTTTTGCAAAGCTATGATGATTCGATTTCAAGAGAATGAAAACTTTTTGGACTGTATAATTTGGACAGATGAATCTAAATTCACAAAGAATGGTTCTTTCAATAGGCATAACAGTCATTATTGGGATGAAGAGAACAACCACCACTTCAGACAATGGAACTTTCAAGAGACCTGGAGTTTCAATGTTTTTTGCGCCATCAAAAATAATGCAATTCTCGATGTTCACATTTATGATGGGACTTTAACTGGTGAGATAGAACACTACACATGTTTGCATTATTTAAAGAATGTTTCCTTTAGGAGATAGATATTCTGACATATTGACACAAATAATTGAGCCGCTAGTACAGAACCATAATGACTTATGGTATCAACAAGATGGCACGCCTCCACACAATTCACTCAATGTATATCCTATACAGGCTATTTGAAGATCGATGGTTGGCGAACAATGGTCCACATCTTTGGCCACCACGTTCTCTCGATTTAACTCCTTTAGACTATTATGTTTGGGGTAGGATAAAAAATATTGTCTACTCAACTCCCCTGACTGATAAAGAGGACTGCATAGAAGGAGTCAGAAATGCGTTCAGGTTTGTTTAGATTTTTAGATTCATAGTTTTGAAACTCAATTTGGTTTTTAAACACTTTTGCAGATCTCTTCCTCCCGATGAAATAAGAAGAGCAAAGCACGAAGCATTCCTGAGACGTATAAATAAATGTCTGGAAATTAAAAGTCAAAACTTTGAGCATCTCCTCTAGTTATAACTGCGAGAGTTTGCCACGGTTTTCCTAATAGTAACTTGAAGTCGGTTTCAAGAAGGGGTGAAAAATCTACAGCATGGTTCAAATAACAGTTCCTGAAAATTTCATCTTTTTGGCGTGAAGGGAAAAAAAATTACTGAAAATTCAAGACGAAAAACAGTTTTTTGTGAATAACTCAGAAAATATCCACTTTAAAAAAATGGAGTTCTTATTTGAAAAAATTGATTTTTCACGATTTTGTCATCTCTAACTTTGAAAGCGATTTTTTCACCCCTGTATCATGAATCACGATTTTGATTTTTGAAGTGGATACACCAATCTTACATCTTGAAAAATCCCAAAAATGAAAATTTTCCATCCAAAAACCTCGAAGTTATTCTTGTTTCAGCGGAGCTCTATTATCGATTTTTTTTTTCGAATTTTCCCGCTCAGAGAGAGTTTTCCAACCAAAAATGTTACATCAAAATAACTTGAAATTTTCTAAGGAATCTATTTCTGCAATAAAAACTGGTGTTGTTATTTGAAAAACGGAAGTTGACGTCATTTCCGGAAAAACCGGAGGTGCTCATGCCTTAAAAATATTTTAGATTTCATCAGCATCATGAAATACTTATAAATGCTGAATTTCATGAGAATACGTTCAGTAGTTTCCCGTATAAATATGGGTGAGGTTCCTCGTGAAAGACCCTGTATAGTATTAGTGAGAAACCCCCAAGAAATGGAATAAATCTATTGATGCCAAAATATGCATGACCGTTATCAAAAGCCTTCTACAAGAGATAATGTCAATTGATATGTCGTTTGAATATTACAGGTGAAAATACAATTTTTTTTGTGAAATTTGAATACCCTATATCTTTTGAACTTTTGGAAAAATGTTATAGGAAGAAAATGTTTCTTTTGACGTCAAGAATTTATGATTAAAATTAACGCAGTGGTCATAGACTCACCTATATATGATTGCAACCCTTCATATTGAATATTAATGAACGGTACAGGCTGAAATCCAATTGTTGACAAAATATCAATCACCTCCAGATACCGGCTATCTCAAATCTCAATGATAACATGTTATCCGGCGAGAGGCCTAGGTACAAGGAAAATCGACATAACTTAGTGAAGCAACCTCAAAATTTTTCCAAAAAGCCGCATTCTTAAGTACTTACGGTCCCAATTTATAATTGTTTTTTTCAATAATGTAATCTGTAATGTACCACCTCGGCAGTGGTTAAACTGAACTAATAAATCCGACCGATGTCTATCGAATACACAGCTATGAGAACGTCGAGCATTGAGATTTCTGACGGATCCTTTGTCATTTATTTTCTCTGAATTTACTATAATAAAATATCATATTTACAGACTTCTAATTTGAGGCTTTTTTTATAAGTTTGAAATAATTGACAGGTGTCCGGAAATCGTAAATTTCCAGTAGTTTCGTTTTCGACCGCAACTTCAAAGATGCAATAAGTCAAGAGTCGAAGGGAAGGTAATTAATAAACATTTACTTTAACTTCTGACTGCTTGCCCTTAAGTGAATGAAAAAATCATATCTTGTGAAATTAAGCTACCACAATGAAAATCGGGAATATTTAAGATATCAATAACGTACATACATGCACAAATTTTTGTTTAAAGGTGTCGGATATCTTATGAGGTATAAAGAATTGAAAAAACTTTTTGAGAATTTTTTTAAAATTTTCTTTCGTGTCGTGAAATTTTGCAAGCCTTCTTGTTGCGAGTTAATTCAAATATCTGCTTCTTCTAATAATATGAAAATCATATCATCTCTTTCGGAAGAGATGCCGATCGAACGGACATACTGAAGCATTAAGTCCGAACATAATAAAGGGTGTTTTTTTAGAGGTATAAACTTTAAATTGCAATAAAACAACGATGGATTATTCGATTGACATGAATTTTATTTATTCCCAAGATGATCTTGTGGTATAACATTTTAAATATGATTTCTGGCATATGGCCGCCACGTCTGGCTCGTATGTAGTGCAATCTAGACTTCCAATTTTCGATGACTTTTTCCAACATTTGTGGCCGTATATTTTCAATAACACGGCGATTGTTGACTTCCAAATGGTCAAGGGTTTGCGGTTTATGTGGCATATGGACAGCTGTTAAATCGGTCGCCATTTTGAAAAGTAATGCCAACTTAAAGTTATATACGTCGAAAAAAAACACCCGTTACAAAATGGTGGCCTTCGTAAAGTTACATATATTATAATGACAATGTGTATCGGTCTTGGCAAAGCGTCTTGGTGTTATGGATGCGGACTCGAATTGCGGTAAGGTGTCGGGTTAAAATCCCAGCGTCTCCCGTTCCCAACTACCACGAAGAATAAATCCCCAGCGTCTCTAGCATTTTTTTTCTACAATAGTTAACAATATACCATTAGGATTTCATAAAATTCAGTTGTTAATGGCACCTTTTTGGCGCTCTTGTTCACCCGAACAGAGTAGCTCAACAAGAGCGCCAAAGCAATCTGACCTCACGTCAGTGCTTTCTAATTTATTTTATTTTATTTATTTATTTACAAGGGAGTACAACACAGGACATACCCAAATTGTGCACCCACTGGTATACAGATTTATAATTAAAATAATAAAAAATATTTATATTCTAATTGCAAGTTAAAAAACTAAGTCTTAAGTCTAACATATTTTTACATTAGTAAGCTAAAAATCAGCAATAACCTCATGAACAACAACCTCAACTTATTTCTGAAAGTCATAATGGAGTCAGCAAATAAGTCAATATCTACTAGATTTGAAACAGCATTAAAAGATCTCAAAGGGGAGTTTAAATGATAATTTGTTGAACTCTTGCTGACATGAAATAGAAATTTATGTCTTGTGCGGTATAACGGCACATTGAGAGTCATCATGTTAAGAAGTTCTATTGAATCTAAAGAGTGGAAGATATTATGAACGAATTCAATATCTCCCAACATACGCTGATCTGTAAGAGCTATCAGCTTCATCTCCCATATGATCTGAAGAGGAGTCCTTGCCACATCCCTATAGTATTTTCCAATAATATGCTTTATAAATTTGTTCTGAACTTGCTCTAACCTGTTAATGTATACATTATAACAGGGATTCCATATCACGGATCCAAAACTTATTATACCGTTCACATATGCCATATATAATGCTCTGATAGATTGAGGACTTTGAAAATTTTTACATGATCTAGTTATGAATCCTAGCATCTTTTGAGCCTTTCCACAAGTATAATTTATATGCTGGTCAAAATTGAGCTTAGGTAGGGCTGCCATAAATGTTGGAGCATCTACCGGGACAAGTGGCACAAAAATAAGTTAAAATACCGTACAAAAAAGCTCATTTTGTAGGTGTTATATATATATGACTTTATATATATTTATCTAACAGACGTGTTCAGTCCCGATACATGCGACAGGCTACCTGAGACCCGTATGATCCAGATGGTTTTTGCGTGTATATAGGTGGAAAACCTGCTTTAAGGAAATATAACTCCTCAGGCAACTTTAGAGGGGAAAAATTTTTTTTCATTCGAAAAAGTGATATACTTGATTCACGTTTTGAAGCCCGATATCCTAAACCGACTTTTCATTCCCACATATACGCCGACGGAATGTTCTACAAACCTTTTCAGTCCCTGCGGTGTTGTCAGATCGTTGGGACTGACCGCGTCGGTTAGTTATACCGCAAATAACTCTAATTGCATATCTTATGTTGAGAATTGACTGACGAGGATCTTTTACTTTTTTCAATAGAAGGTCACATGAAATGTATAGACTGAATTCTCCCAAAATCTATCGCTTCTAACTACTTATACAATCCCAATAGAGAGAACCGTCGTATAGAAGATTGCTTTATTTAATTCTTCGAACCGGACCGATAATCAAATAACTCATCTTCACTGGTATTTAAATCTTCAACAGAATCATCATTGAAGTTCATAAAAATCGGATAAAATTGCTCATCGTCAGACAGTATGTAAGAAATTTTCTGCATAAAAAAGTTTTTTTCGATAACAACTGACATATGAATCATATTTGAAAAACTAATATAATAGAAATTTCAATCTATCTCTAAAGGTTTTCGTTAAGGAAAATTTTCAATATTTTACGACATAGTAATAATATAAAACTTTTTTCATTATTGAAAAACAAAAATTATGAGTAATATTTTTTACAATTTTGGGCTCAATATTTGGAACACACTGTGATGTGTTTGAAAATTTCAGTAATTAAGAAATATTTGCAGTTTTTCAGTTTGTTTCCGATATTTTGTAAATAAATTTGACGAATGCCGATATTAAACTAGATCTATAAGATAACATTTACGAAGAGAAAACATCAGAGAGATAACTTCTTCTAATTACTCATTTTTTTACCTGGATAACTAGAAGTATTCGGGCTTCAAGAAAATTCAACAGGTGTTAAAGTTTTTTAATGTTCAATGTTTCAAATAATTTAAGTTCTTCAGAAGTGCTTTATAGGCACTCGGAATGCCCTATTCCAAAGCTGTATCGGAAAAAAATGTTTCATTGGGATAAAATTAAATGACCTTATTTATATCTTCATGAACCCAATCGTCAATAGTCGCAAAGTTTATCTATTTTGGTTGAACATTAGCTTGCTAATCTACTTGGAACAACCAAGCAAAAGTAATAAGCCCAAATCTCATTAATATCCTGAAACCAAATGCAATAACCCTCGTAATTCTTTTAGGACTTATCAGGAAGATCGCATCAAACCGTTTGAAATTTGCATTTCTATAGGGATATCTCACTCTACTGAGACCAAGAAAGTTGTCATAAATGTGAAATTGTATTAAAAAAACAGAAATGGTTTAACATCTCATAATGATACGTTGGTTTTTGTGACCAGCATGTTGGGATATATTGAATTTTAAAACTCCGCGTTACAGGCTAGAGCGCTGACCCTTGGACCCTGAGTAGGTAGATGATTAACAAGGGATAAATAGAGTTCAGTTTCACCCGTATTTATTCAAAATTTGAAAAATCATATTTCGGAAACTATTGGTTTGTCGAAGTCGAGAACGGTATTGGTGTATACGCCTGATAAAATTGCACTATAAAAAATTTTTTATTTGGAAAATTTTATTTTGTTACTTCGAAACTATTCTACCGATTTATCCGAATATCGAACTCAGCCGAGATATTTATAACTCAAATCTACTCTGAAAATTTCAACTCTAGCTCTATCGTATTCACGGAAGTATTTGATATTCAAGATTGACGGAGTTTATCCTCCTAGAAGATGTGATAATAATTATCTTTATCAGCGACTGAATTATCCAAGTTTAAGTCTAAGAATAACTTTAGGATCAGTTATGGTTCTGTACAAAATCTTAAATAATAAAATCGACTGTGCCGAAATTCTCAGTAAATTAAATTTCCACCTACCATGTTTCAATTCGAGAAATGCTTCAGTTTTTAAATGTGAATGAGCTAGAACGAATATCCTGCGTAAGGTTGCAATAAATTTAATGTGTAATAATCATATTATAGTAGCTGTACCTGTTGTGATATTTTTTCGTGCTCTCAACAAACTTTTATGAAAATTGCACTTGAACATCTGTCCGATTCATAGTAAAATTTTGATTTTGTGTAATATATGTATGTAGGTGGTTATGGAGCAGTTATTCTTAATAGTAACATTTATATCCGTGTATAGTGACTTGTCCTGTAAATGGATTTTCTGTTGGACAATAAAGCTATTATTATTATCGTTTGTTCAAATGCCAGTAACTTTCGAATCTCGATAGATTGTCCATTGTCCAAATATCTGTGCCAAAAACTTCGGATAGTTCTGCATGAATTATGCATTTGGAATTTCGTTTCCTCAACATTTCCTAACATACTAACATATCCACCAGGAATCCACTAGGAAGATGTGCGGATAGCGTTTAAACAAAGAAGTTTGTCAAATTTCATAGAAACCGTTCCTAAAAACTTGATATCTCGTAAGATATTCATCGGCATTAAGAAGAGCACGCTGATGCTCATGACCTCACGTCACTGCTTTTCTAAATTTTTTTAGATCCATCCAATATTCTTGTACATTTCTCAATTAAAATTTTGTCCAGATGCATTTCATTTCGGTGAACATAAAAATAATTCGGAAAAGTCGAATTCAGAAAAATATCGAAAATTTTCCGTAACGACTCCCTATAAAGGCTGATTGAAATTTCCATGACTCTTATGAATATGATTCGTAAGTCAGTTGTTATCCAAAGAATGATAATAAAATTTTCCAGGTAGTTTTCTTCTAACGACGAGCTATTATACCCCATTTTTATGACTTTCAACTATACTCGTTTGAAGAATGAAATATCATACTTTCGGTCCGCTTGGAAGAAATGAATAAACTATCTTCTGGAGGACGGTCCCCTATATCGGGTTTGTATAAGTTGTAGAAGAACGAGAATTTTGGGTTTATACACAAGGCACAGCGTTGACAGATTTAGGGATTGGAGACGTTGATCGAGTATACCGTTTACATACAGCAAGACGAGGTCGCCTGAAGCGCCCTCGCACTGGCCGTTTCCCGAAGTATTTCTGTATAAAATATGATGTTTCACCGACTTTTCGGACCCGGCTCAAAACACCCCTGACCCCCTGATTATGATTCCATTGAAAAACGTTGTCAGACCCGGAGCCGGGTCTGACAACGTCACTTTTGGACCGAAAAGTCGGTAGAGTATACCGATTTGGGTCTGTGTAGGCGGTCAAATAAATCTATTTATATATATATATATATATATTTATTTTTTGTTTGAATTTCTTGTGCTTTGATATAAATATTTCTGTTTAAAATTTTCTTGGGTGTATAGCACTTATTTTACTAATAAATGGTAATTGTTAAATTATAATTTTTTCATTTTTTTTCCAACATATGTTTCGGCGTATCTACGCCTTTTTCAAGGAATATAATACAGTCGACAATTTCCTGTAAATTACACAATAATAAATACACAAATATATCAACAAACAACAAAAAGCTTTTACGTACTTCATTCAAATCGTCCGTCAAGATATTATTTTCTCCTATAAATCAAACTTTAAAAAATCTCCAAATATTAAATATTTTCGTCAGCCATGAATGAAATAATGTGACGATGATGCGCTGTCACGATTTTGTTTTTCCAACTTCTTATTCCAATTTAATGCTGCGACACCTGTACGAATTAATAAACAAGTGACAATCCCAAATCTGAGTTAGAATTGGTTTTTTCAATCTAGATGGAGTTGATAGTAGAAGAATGAAAATTTGTATTTCCTTATTTATGTTATAAGATAAAAGTAAATTTGGGTCAAGTTTTTGATGTCTGTTTTATCGTTCATAGCTTCTTCTTCTTTTTTAATGTGGATAATTTCTAGTATATTTCTAGTTTTGTTGTATTTTCTTTTTCCAGGATAGAAAAGTTCTCAAAATCCATTTTATTTTTTTCTGTTTGCTCATGCTTTTTAAGTGCGGTCATATTTTTGCAAAATTTGTGCCCATTTATTCGTTCCTTTATATATTGTGTTGCCAGTCCTATATACACTTTAGGGTAATCCATACAATTTATTCGGTAGACACAATTCAAAATTTTATTATTTTGGATTTTTGAATTTTGTGTTTATGAATTTCAAATTATTTGTGTTTTTATGTGCTACATTTATTCCATAATGCTTCATTGATGCATTTAGTCTTTCTGATAATCCCTGTTTATATGGTAAGGAAACATATTTTTGGGTTTCGATTTCGGTTCTTCTAGTTTTTCGTTGTTCTCAATTATAAAAGCTAGAAATTTTGTCTTTGAAGATCTTGTCTATTAGTTTCAGAGGATAGTTATTAATGGCTAGTATATCTTTTGCTTTTTGTATTGTTTGTTGTTCTTGTTAATCTTGATAATGACCAAATTCAAATTACTGACCGGGACAATTGAATAACTGACGGGGACATCGGGACTCAATGCTTCAAACCGGGACGTATGGCAGCCCTAGCTTAAAGTCAAAAATAATGCCCAAATCTTTAATCTCTGATGTTCTTGCCAGAAGTTTTTTGTCCAATTCATATTGACAATGAATAATATTCTTATTACGAGAGAAAGTAATGAGATGGCATTTATTATTATTGAGATATAACTTATTTTCTCGGCAAAACTGGGACAATCTATCTAAATCATCCTGCAGTGAAATCGAATCAAGCGAACTAGAGATGTGACAGAAGATCTTCAAATCATCAGCGAACATAAGAAATTTGGCGAATTTGAAACACTTATAAATACCATTTATATACAATAAAAAAGCAATGGTCCCAAATGTGATCCCTGGGGTACCCCAGAACTTATTTTCTATATTCTAATTTTTATTTTTAATTTTTCAAACCTCAATTCCCCACGCGCAAGAGTTTACTTGCTTACCTATAGGTAACGCCGTCTATTCCCGAGTCGAAAGCTGCGTCAGCCTCTCGGTGCCGTGAATAATTATTTATCGTTTATCTTTTAATCTATCAATTTTATCAGAATATTGTTAAATGCTGTTGCTTCTATGCCAGTGATTTTATGTATAATTAACATTTTTGAATGAATATGCTTTCAATTTGAGTGATTTTAGTTGCAAATATCGTGTCATGTAATTTTTAGATATTCCCAAGAAAGAAAATATTGTAAAGATACTCTACCCTACATTTTTTGTGATATTTCGAACAATACAGTGAAGGATCCTGAGCCTCATACATATAGCATAACGTATACATATATGTACAACGTGTAGCTCAGAGACGAAACGATATATATACATATATGCAGGGTGAGTCTTTGACCACTGCGTTAATTTTAATATATATTCTTCACGTCTAAAGAAACATTTTCTTTCCTTTAACATTTACCCAAATTTGACCCGTTCAAAATATATAGGGTGTTGAAATTTCATTAAAAAATTGCATTTTCACCTGTAATATTCAACCGACAGTATCAATTGACATGGTCTCTTGTAGAAGGTTTTTGATAACACTCATGCATATTTTGGCATTAATAGATTCATTCCATTTCTTGTGGGTTTCTCACTACTACTGTACAGATTGGTTAAATTGCATGAAAAACAAATATCACTTGAACTAAAGGTCCGTATCTTGTACTTCCTAGAAAAATTCTTCATCTCTTTTCCTGAATTGCACCATTTTCGAGATATTTCAAGTTGAGAGGAATTAAATCGATATAATCATCTGATGAAACATGAGTGAGTGAATCATTTCTTAGAGGGAAAATAATGTTTTTAAACAATTCAGATTCAGAAGTAGATGCTGTAGAAGGTGATTTTCATTCAAACTAAACTGGACTACAGAGGGGTATTTGCCCAATGAGAAAGTTAAAAATGCTTATAACTCTTCAACGCAGCCTTATATGGAAAAACGGTATGGGAAAAAGTGTTTCTTTTGATCTCAAGAACATATGGTTAAAATAAACGCAATGGTCAAAGACTCACCATGTATATTCTTTTGAACTTTTGGCTTACAATACAAATGTCAGCTGGGGTTGGGACGGGGTGCCATACACTTTGTTGTATGACATGAAAGAGAAGGGAAAAACCCCAGTAAATAAGCTCAAATATATTTGAAGGTCTTCTTTCTTCAAGAGTGGTCTTCTATTAATGAACACAGAGACTTCTTCAAATTGCACATATCGAATCTGAAAATAAATAGACAAAAGCAGAAAAAAACTGAATACAAAAAATACGTATCAAATTATCAAACCCATTAAAAGATGGAACTGAGTTTTATCTGAAATGTATGCTATCGGTGCAACCATGCCTGTTCTCATACGATTAAGAACTGTCCAAATTGTTCTTGGAAGATCAAAACCCGGAATTTTTTCAGAAGGATAAGAAATGGAATTTTTATTGAACATTTCATAACAATCTTACATAATTTTTTATCGCTAATGTTCATATTGAAGAACGTATTATACCAGAATGGTTTACATGACCTCAATCTTGAAATTCTATTTTGTGGAATGTTTGAAATAATTGGAAATAAATTAGGAAAAGAATGATATTTGCTACTAAAATTCAGCGCTGCAGTCTGCCTGCGAATATAGGAAGGGACAATGCTAAACAAAACTGGTAGCCAATGAACTTATGGTGCCACTAACCATTCTCATGGATGTATTCAATTGTGCATCGATTTTTTGTGTATGTGCACTATTAAACCAAACAGAGCAACAATACTCTGCTGCAGAAATGACTAAGGATAGAGATGCTGTGCAAAGAGTGGAAGCATCAGCACCCCAAGATGATCCAACTGATTTCTGAATAATATTATTCCTAGTTTCCAGTTTTAGGCGCAGATTGAGAGAAGAATCTAATTCAACTTCTAAGTATTTAGGAAAGAAACTAGTAAGCCAGTAGATCCATAAGCCTGTAGATCAAAAAGCCCGTAGATCAATATAGGCCAGTAGATCCATAAGCCCATAGATCAATATTAACCATAGTTAAATGAGGCCCGTAAATCAATATAGGCCAGTAGATCCATAAGCCCATAGATCAATATGGACCATAGATAAATGTGGCCCATAGATCAATGAAGCGCACACAAAAAACACGAAACACGGCAAAAAATCCGTTGAAAGCAAAGAAACACGAAAGAACGCAAAAAGCCCAAAGGAACCCAAAAAAACTCGAAGGAACGCAAAAAAACCGTTGAAAGCAAAAAAACACGAAAGAACTGGAAGAAACACGAAAGAACACGAAAAAACACGAAAGAACGCGAAAAAACACGAAAGAACCCGAGAAAACACGAAAGGACCCGAAGAAACACGAAAGAACGCGAAGAAACACGAAAGAAAGCGAAGAAACATAAAAAATCGGGAAGAAATACGAAAGATCGCAAAAATCTCAAAGGAACCCAAGAAAACCCGAAGGAACGCAAAAAAAATCCGTCTAAAGAGAAAAAACATAAAAGAACTGGAAGAAACGCGAAATAACACGAAAGAACCCGAAGAAACACGAAAGAACGCGAAAAAACATGAAAGGACCGAAGAAACACGAAAGAACCCGAAGTAACACGAAAGAACGCAGAGAAACACGAAAGATCGCAATAAGCGCAAAGGAACCCGAAAGAACGCGAAGGAACGCAAAAAACCCCGTCGAGAGCGAAAAAACATGAAAGAACTGGAAGAAACACTAAAGAACTCGATGGAACACGAAAGTACGCGAAAAACACGAATGAACCTGAAGTAACACGAAAGAACGCAAAAAATCCAAAGGAACCCAAAAAATCCCGAAGGAGCGCGAAAAAACCGAAAGGGCGTAAAAAAACTCTAAAGAAGGCGAAAAACCCCGAAGGTGGACAAAAAAACCAGAAAGAGCTCAAAAAATACCAAAAGAACATATAAATCGCACACCCTGTATGACATTTTATTGATCTAGCTCCCGTACGCGGAAAACACGAAAACTTGAGGAAAACTCTGGTGAAAGTCAGCGCTAGGAATGCGCAACTCAGGTGTGACACCCTGTATATGAATCGAAAATATTTTATCGAATTAAGAAGCCGTAAGCAGAAACAGCCGAAATAACTCGGTGGAAGGTGGCTGTTAGAAATAGGCAACGCAGTTTTACGTCTAGAATATGACATATGAATCTACATAAGATCAGAATGTCAACGACAATTGTCATTTAGAGTAGGAATCGACAGGGGTGAAATGAATTGGCTAGGGATTGCAAAACTGATTCTATGCTGGGTAAATTTTTGAATTTCATAAATATATATCGTAGACTGTTAAACTATAAGAGAATACCTCACCAGGGCTCTTACGAATCGTATGAATTGAAAAATTTTCAAAATATTATTCGGAGTATGGATTAAAATTGTAATTGAAAATATGTGACAATGTTCTGTGAACGTCGGACGTGACTGATGATCTGGAAATTTGTGTTTGAGCCGAAGTAAGCTATTTTCAGCAATTAATTTAAAATATTTTTGCTTGCGATTGGAAGATATGAATAGCCCTATCCAAAGGTCCGATTCTCGGGGAAGACACATATGAAAACGGCTTTTCCTGATTGCGTCAGTGGAAAAAGCCTTTTTCAATTTTACCGGACCATCTTTCGCGAAAAACCGGGAAATCGGTGTTTTAGATAATTTTTTTGAAAATGTTAGCGTGGTCGTAAGGGCATGTGAAATGCACCTAACGAAAGTCCGTCTTATGAACTTTACGGTGCTCGCTTCGCTCACGAGATCGCCTTCCCCTTTCTACCTCGAAATATCGCATTTCTAAACCCCTCGCCGACCCAAAGTTTTTTGATCTCCTTCGGTGGTTACCTGTATCGAACCATCGATTACCACAGAAATATTCCTTATTGTTTTTAATATATTGGGATGGGATGATGTTCGATAGGATAATCATTGAAAGTTACAGCTAATCTTCTATATTTTTCATGATTATTCTGATGGAAACAAGATACCTCTGTTTTGTTGGGATTTGGCCATAATCGCCACTCAATGAAATAATTCTTTAAAATTTCAAAATCACATGAAAGTATCTTTTCCAGAGTATGGAAATCCTAAAGCTGATAAGCAATAGCAATGTCATCAGCATAAACAATTTTCTGAGATCATGTTATGGATAAATCACTGAGTTATAAATTGAAAAGTAAAGGAGTTAGAACTGATCCTAGTGGAAGACTGTTTTTCAATGTTTTGAAATTGCTACTCTTATTGTCAACAGAAACACAAAACCTTCTATCAGATAATTTACTTTCTAATAATCTCACCATTTTCCCACACAGATGGGTATAGAGTCCACATAGTATCATATACCGAAGATAAATCAATGAAAGCAGCTCCTGTTTTCAACCTATCATTGAAGCCTGATTCTATGAAAGTAGTAAGGCTGAGAACCTAATCTGAACAATTTCTATTTTCCCTGAAGCTCCCTGGAAACGTTGTAGAGCATTTTCTAAATAAATTTCAATTATAAAAAGAATTAACCTTGTAATATCTTGAAAGGGACACTCAATAAACTGATTGGCCGATAACTAGGATCACAAGGATTATTATTGGTTTCAAAATACCTATTACTTTAGTTTATCAGTTGCAATATTCATTCATATCATTAGTTGAGTAATTTGTAGAGAATCGCATAAAAAAATTGAGGTGGAATAGTTTTCTGTACTCCTGCGCCGATTAGACCTAGACAACTAGGAATGTAACGATTTGAACCGAAAGGTATTTATTATTGAATATTTTATCATTTCCAAACAAATTTCAAAATGTTTCAACAGATTTATTCTGAACTCTGCATAACCGGAAGCGCTCAGACATCCAGAATATATTATTCATCACGTCGAACGACATTATAATCCCCATTTTCAGATTTCAAATAGGTTCATTTCTCCAAACACAGTTAATAGGGGCACGAACCTGAAACTCCCTCTATAGACCAAACGAATGCCTTTGAAAACACGATAGAACGTTAAAATTTCATCTTCCAAAATTGAACAGGTACATATGCTGGAACACGATATGATATCAATAATAATACGATATACTGTATATGGAAAACAATGGCACAAAGGCTATAGATAAAATGCTGCAACTGTAATGAATAGGCGATTCAAATAGTTCGACTAAAACGACGTTTCCATGAACGGATTTTATCATCTTGTTGAAGATCAAGAACAACGTGGCTGATTTCATCTGCTTTCAGTTGTTCTTGAGCCTGAAGAAGATGATAGAAGTTGCTGATGGGAAGGTATTTAAAATATTGTAATATTAAAATAAATCCTTCGAACAAATTGAGTTTAAATCAGCCAGAGACGCAAGAAATACCAGGAGATGTTTTCAGCAATCGACGGCAAACGCAAAGATTCGGCGGCTTTTTTGACGTATAATGAGCTAAAAACACTCATCGACGCTTGCGACGAGTTAATTCCTCAGGGCCTACAAAAAAATTTTTTTGTTGTCTTACGAACTAGCATGAAAAAGAGGAAAAGGCACAAGGGCACATATTAGTGTTTTGTGGCTTCAAGCTTAGAATCTCCGGTTTTGGACGAATACCAAAGTATCGCACATAGAAAACCTATAGATCGGAACCTCTATCACTAAATATTTCGAGAAATGGAGCCGAATTTAACTGCTTCAACAGCCGCATGAGGCGCTCGCATCTCTGTTTACGTTCCTCGCTGGGCCATTGTCGCCATTACGAGATATCATCCGCATTAAGAAAGTGCCTAGTTTATTTCATTTTTACAATAATTTATTTGTTTTCACAATCATTTACCAATACATATTTATGTATAATTAAATGTGAAAAATGCCTACTTTGAAACCTAAATGTAACCAAATTGTGAGGATAGATGCTCAAACGTCATCTAGAAAACTATCCGAGTCTGTTCAATGTGTGGTTGGATAAAGCAAAAAATCCAATTTTGGGGAAAAACACATAGTCAAATTAAATATTTGTGTTTTGTATATATGTATATATTGTATCGATGTTTATATGTATGTATTGTATCAACGTTATTAGATTGCCTCTTCCACTTGTGGTTCACCTTCTCAAATCCTGAAATTGTTCAGGCGATTCTAAGGAACAAAGCAGCCCTCTTAGGTAATCCTATTTACCGTTCCATTAAAATCCAGGACGACAAAACCAAGGAACAACTATCCAGACTTACATCTTTGAGGTCGGAACTGAAAGAGAGTTAGCTACTGGCGAGAAAGATCTCACCATACTTTTAGTGTTATTTGTTTATGTCAGCTTTTTCCGTTCTTGATTCACATTTTAGTTTAATACTAGTGTTTTGCGTGAATATTTCTCCCATTATTTAAAAAAACAATTTATATTGTACTTATTTTTTCAGTTTTGTGTATATGTATTATATTGTTAATTTTGTGACCATTTTCCTTTTACTTTTTGTTTCACTTTTCAGTTTTATATTTTTTCAATCTCCTTGAGATTCAAAAAACTTTTTTTTTATGTGAATATTTTCAGTTTTGTATGTATATTGTGTTATTCCCTTTGTTAGATTTTTTCACTGTTGAATATGCAAATATAATGATTTTATCTTATAATTTCTGTTTTTCTGAATGCCTAAATATTATTAATACGCATCCAGTCTTTTGAATATATTATGGTTGTATCATTCTTCGACAAAATTGGTGGAAGAATCTATCATTCTGCGACAATTTATATGTCTCAATTCTGATTGTGAAGTCTTCATTTAAATTGAAAATATTGGTGGGAGACTTATTTGAAATTTTTACGCCTATTCGTTCAAAATAATGCCACGATCTTTCGAAAATAACTTCATAACAGCCGCATGGGTGCGTCTTAAAATCAAACATTGAAGGAGGAGTTTCCCAGTTAGGTTGTCTATCGCCATAACCCATAACCCTAACCTAAGTAAATATAAATGTAGAAGTTGATCAATGGATCTTTGAATATAATCAAGAAAGTATTCATGGGCTGTTCCGCAGAAACTTCTTCTCAATTTAGGAAATATGTTTAAACATTCATTGTGGCGTATGATCTCACATAAATGCTCTTCTCGATTTGTTAGCCTACAACAGAAAGAATTGTATTTAATTTATCTCTTCTAAGAGAGAGTGTCCAGGCAGTCATATTCGATGGACAGTTATCGAAATTTAATTATTTTGGGTAATTGAGCTTACTACTATTCAGTTGAATGTTCTGAATCTATAAAAGGGACAAATCTATATTTTTTATTATATTTGACAGAATTGATTATAACTTCTTCAACTCTTAACGCAGATCATGCTTTTTTAAATTTAAACTATATGAAATTTTTCCTAGTTTATTGTTCTAGTGAAATTCATTTCATTTCAAAATTAATTACTGCGAAAGAGAGAACAAAAATACATCATAGATGATAACTTTTTTGTGTAATCCTTTGTTGAAGATAAATATCCCCGCAGACAAATATAGCCCGGTAGAGTTAGAAATAAAAATGATGATCAAATAACAAAAATTTCGACAGAGCTAAATTTTTATGGAAAGCTTGGGTTGACTATCAGGAAGGAAACTGCAAAAGTCCCAATCGATCGCTTGCCTGCTACCAAAGTTATTCGGGATCAAAGACCAAAAGTTTTGTTTTTCAGATTTTTCTAGAAAACACTGAGTTTTATTTGAGCAATATTTGAACGTTCAGGACGAGGAAGAAGAAGAAAAAGACATTGAAAAAGAGATGGCTATTGATGAGGACTTGGAAGAGTCTGAATGAAATTGAAACAACGAAAACAATCAGATTTGCTCAATATTTATTTATTGTATATCTTCAGTTATGTATTTACAAAAGTCTTTTCTTTTAAATTAATATAATTACGATTCGTGGCCTACTCGGAAAACCACAGTAGAAGAAAAATCGCGCCAAGTAGACTACCTCACAGGAAGCGTAGAAATGTGTGCATATCATGTATTACCTCACTCTTACAATCGCGATATCTCAGAACTGGTGACTCTTAAAAAAACTCAGTAGGACCATTTTAGTAGGTAATATTCAAGTCCACAAATTTTGTCTGGAGTTGATTTTTGATAAAACTGAGCGTTTTCCGAAAAAATCCAGAAAACACAAAATTTGGACCTTTGACCCCGAATAACCTTGATAGCAGGCACTGGATCTATGGGGACTTTTGAAGTTTCCTTCCTAATGGTGAACCCAAGTATTCTACAAAAATTTGACTCTGCCAGATTTTTGTTATTTCAAATGTCCGGGTTAAATAACGGAAGATGAATGTTGTTACATATTATCTCCAAACTTTCATCCGAAAGGTAGATAATCCAGACTGCACTGTACACAGTGGTCTAAATTAGACAATTTCGATAGGAAACACCTATTTCTACAGGAGTTAGAGAATAACTAGCCTACATGCTACGGCAAATGAATGCCGAAAATTTTATTCTAACTCTTTTGGAAATTTGTTTCCTATTAAATGTGTCAAATTTTGAACACTCTGTACACTGTACTTCTACAAGGACAGCATAGAAATCAGCTTCTTTTTATTTATATGCTCTGATAGAACCAGTGATGGTCAACTCGCAAAGCCTTCCTGTCCACTTCTCACTAAGAAAGAAAAAACTCCTTTGGTCTCCTCATAACCCCGAAGGTGTTGTTAATTCCTTCATCCACTAAATGGATTTCGTTCAGTAAATTAAGTTGGGATAAACAGGCACAATGAACTACCAGGAGAGTAGAATTCCTCGAGCTACAAGCAATCCCGAAATATCATCAAAGAAAACTTATTGTGTTCAGAAATTCACAGTTAAGAATGTAGTTATACTATATTTTCTTACTCACATATGATATCATTGGCAAATTCCAAGCAGCTGCAACGAGAGCTTCTGAATAGCACGTATCATCTGGACCAATGAACGCCAAAGTTCCGTTGTCCCTCATCTCCGTCATGAATTTGATTGCCTGAGCTGCTAGAGAAGATTTTCTTCTCGCCTTACTGGAACTTGGCGAATTTGTTCCTATGTCTCCAGCCACAAAATTCAGTCGTCTTCCAGGTAATAGAGCTGAAAAAAATTTAGATTCATTTATTCAAAATTAAGTTTAGGGTCCGTTACAAATAACACATGATAAAAATTGAAATTTTTTTTCGAGAGAAGTCCACTGGTGGCGTAGATTGCCGTATGAGCGATTTGCATATTTTTGAAATGAGACATCTGGTGGCAACTTTCGCCATAATGGCTGAGATAACATTGTAATTATGTTTCAAAATATGATTCACAGAAGTTTTTCAATGTTTAGGGGATATTTTTGTGGATTTGGTCTTAAGAAAGATTATTGTTGAAACATCTTTCGGATTCCAGAAGTTCAACATTAATGATTTCTCTAAAAAAATGAAGAAAATGACGACCTGGAAAAAAATATGGTCATGTATTCAATATTTACTACTTTTCAATTGATTAGGAAATTTTTCATCAATTTGACTTCTACGCTATTGAACTACTAGTTAGTAACTTTTTGACAGTCACTATTACATTCATTATTATACACTGTGTACATAAACTATAGAACAAATTCATTTTTAACACGCTTATATTAGCTTCACTTGTATGTATGTATGGATCTAAGTCAGGTTGTAACTTTCATTCTTTAAGCGCGAGTGGCTCATTAGTAATGTGTGTGAAGTTGGCCCCGCACTTTTTGATTTTCGAAAAATTTTTTGTTGTGCTGAATTGTGCTAGGTTTGTGCTGCTTTGTGCTGTTCGAATTTTCTCGTTATTTCAAGTAGTTTTCGAGATATTTCACTAAATGCATAAAATGGGCCAGCCCCGCACTTTTTGAAAATTGGAGTTTTAACCACTGAAATGAATTGTGCTAGACGTATACTGAGTTGTGCCGTTCGAATTTTTGAGATGGATCTCTTAATTTCCCAGAAAATGGAAAATAAAAAAAAAAGTTAGCCCCGCACTTTTGTTTTTTCTTATCGGAAATGAGTGTAAAAAGTTGTGCTAGGTTTGTGCTGAGTTGTGCCGTAAAAATTTTCATGGAAATACCTCACATTTTCCGGAAAATCCCGAAAATCCATTACAAGGCTAGCCCCGCACTTTCGTTTTTTTTCAATCGGAATATGTGGAAAAAATTGTGCTACGCGTGTATGGAGTTGTGCCGTTCATATTTTTGAAAAATCGAGTTTTTCTTCCGAAAAAATTGGAAAATTCGAAAAAAGATAGCCCCGCACTTTCTCTTTTTTTCCATAAAAATGATCTCATAGAGTTGTGCTACATTTGTGCTGACTTGTGCTGATAATTTTTTCAGAAAAAACTTCAAGTTGTCTTTTTAAACGGTGAAAAATCAAAATATCAGTAGATTGATGGATGAATTGTGTGAATGGCAACACTGTTGTGAAGTTAGCCCCGCACTTTTTGATTTTCGATAAAATGTTCGTGGTGCTGAATTGTGCAAGGTTTGTGCTGCTTTGTGCCGTAAAGGTTTTTTTTTCAAATGGTACGATTAATAAGATATTTCACTAAGTGAATAAAAGCGAATAATGTAAATTTTCATTTTTTCTTACCGTTTAACGGTCATTTGATAACCGAATCTCATTCAACAGTGAATACACTGATTTGTGCTTTTCGAACTTCCTCTCTTCAACTTTTCAAATTTCAGATTCAGACATCTAATCTATTCGATGGATTTGGACAAATAACGAACTTGTCCGAGATTTTGGACAATCAACCTATTCTGAAAAAATGAAAACTCTAGGTGATCTCCTTCGGAAGATAAAGAGTATACGGCCGGACGGCCGGCTGGCCAAACATACTCAACTTGACAACAGATTCTTCATCAGGAAGTCGAACCCAATCGATTGAGACCATTTTCGGCTCAATATTCGAAAATTACAGACATTTGGGCAAAACGCTGTTTCTCTAAGAACTAGCACGCAAAAACAAAAGGGCTGTGTTAACTTCTTCTGAATTTTCCATTTTCAACGTAATTAAAAGTACTATCTCGAAAATTTCAACGGCACAACTAAGAATACTTCTAGAATTCTGGAACAATCTTCAGTCGTTGAGCTGGCTAACTTTCTACATTTTATGGAAAGTCTGAAAAACTTCAGAAAACCTTAGCACAATTCAGTAAAAATAAAAATTTTCTAATTGAGAAACATTTAAGACTTTATTCTTACTTCAGTGGAAATTTCATTATGAAGGAAATGAAACTTTAGTATCAATATTTTCTTCTCAAAATCACAATCCGGCAACTTTTTCTATCCACGGCTATCCACCTGGAAGTAATAAAATTCTAGATGAGTCATACAATTTTGTTTACACGGTCGCACCACGGGGTAGCATCTAATTCCATGAACTACGTTGCCTTCTATCAAGATTTTTCAGTAATATACTGATTTCTCCAATTTTTCCACCTTTTGAGAAAAAATTTCATGTGAATTTTGAAAATTAGGTTTGAACGAGTTTGTACAAAAGTAGCACAAGTTTTGGTGATTTCGATTCGGAAGAAGAAAAGACAAAAAGAATATTGAAAATTTTTTAAACTCGATTTTCCGGTATATCAGAGTTTTTTTCGAGCAAGTTCGAAAAACACAAATCAGTGTATTCACTGTTGAATGAGATTCGGTTATCAAATGACCGTTAAACGGAAAGAAAAAATGAAAATTTACATTATTCGCTTTTACTTACTCAGTGAAATATCTTATTAATCGTACCATTTGAAAAAAAAACCTTTACGGCACAAAGCAGCACAAACCTTGCACAATTCAGCACCACAAACATTTTATCGAAAATCAAAAAGTGCGGGGCTAACTTCACAACAGTGTTGCCATTCACACAATTCATCATTCAATCTACTGATATTTTGATTTTTCACCGTTTAATAAGAAAACTTGAAGTTTTTCTGAAAAAATTATCAGCACAAGTCAGCACAAATGTAGCACAACTCTATGAGATGATTTTTATGGAAAAAAAAAGTGCGGGGCTATCTTTTTCGAATTTTCCAGTTTTTTCGGAAGAAAAACTCGATTTTTCAAAAATATGAACGGCACAACTTCATACACGCGTAGCACAATTTTTTCCACATATTCCGATTGAAAAAAAACGAAAGTGCGGGGCTAGCCTTGTAATGGATTTTCGGGATTTTCCGGAAAATGTGAGGTATTTCCATGAAAATTTTTACGGCACAACTCAGCACAAACCTAGCACAACTTTTTACACTCATTTCCGATAAGAAAAAACAAAAGTGCGGGGCTAACTTTTTTTTTTATTTTCCATTTTCTGGGAAATTAAGAGATCCATCTCAAAAATTCGAACGGCACAACTCAGTATACGTCTAGCACAATTCATTTCAGTGGTTAAAACTCCAATTTTCAAAAAGTGCGGGGCTGGCCCATTTTATGCATTTAGTGAAATATCTCGAAAACTACTTGAAATAACGAGAAAATTCGAACAGCACAAAGCAGCACAAACCTAGCACAATTCAGCACAACAAAAAATTTTTCGAAAATCGAAAAGTGCGGGGCCAACTTCACACACATTCATTAGTGTGAAAAAATCTCATTTCAATGCTTCAATGTTTCAATGCGTTCGTTGGCCGAGGCGCGCGTCTTCTGTGACGTCAGCTGTTGGATTCATGGATCGTGGGTTCGATTCCCCTTCACGCCGAAAAGAAGAAGTTTTTTCCTCCATATTCTAAGATTGTAGAATATTAGAATTTTAGGGATTAATTTCGAAACCTTGATGCGTGAGCTGTGAATGTGTGTAACTTTGAGCTGCTTTCGGACGTGCAATCATAACTTAATGATTACCATTGATATTTTTATGACAGTCACTAAAGAGTAAAATATAAATATAGTTTAAAAAAACTGAGAAAACACGCTTATAAAGAATATCGGACTGAAAAAGTTAGAAATAATTTTAAAAATCAGTTTATGACAATAGTATATAGAACATACTAGTAAAATTGCGAAAGAAGCGTAGGGTGCTTTGTGCCATAATTTTCGTATATCAAGCGCCACACGCTTCTTTCTCAATTTTACTAGTATGTTTTATATACTATTGTCACAAATTGATTTTTAAAATTGTTTTTAACTTTTTTAGTCCGATATTCTTTATAAGCGTGATTTTTTTTTAACTATTTATTAGCTAAACAGACCATTTTGAGAAATAATCGTGAAAAACGTTATTTTTTTATTTTAATTTGCCGTATTTTAAAATAATAATCTAATATACAGGGTGAATTACTTTCGAGTAATGACGTCACCGTCATTTTTTTAACGGAAAGCCCCCATTTCGTCTTCATTTTCGGATTACTTTAGCTGAGCTGATTCCAAAAAAGTATCACATGTTGATTCCAATTGGTACAGGGCGGACAAAAATACAATAGTTTTGTGTGTGCCCATAAAATTGCGCGTAACATTTTTTATTGGTCAAATTCACAATATCATCAAAAATAGTGATTGTCTAGCGGCAATTGGGTTAAATTTAACACCCTGTAGTTAGTTACACAAAGAAAAAAAAAAATTGTTTGTTTGGGTTACTGTCAAATTGAGCAAGGGCTGCAGTTCGAACATTTATAGTCACGTATTCTATCAATAATATTATTATTATCATATTTTATTTTTGTCCATCCTGTACTATTTGAATCAACATGTTATGCATTTTTGGAATTGGCTCAGCTGGAGTAACCCGAAAATGGAGACCTTTCATCGATTAAAAAAAATACGGTGAGGTCATTACTCGAAAGTAATTCACCCTGTATATTAGATTATTATTTTAAAATACGGTAAATCGACGTGTTTCAGGATTATTTCTCGAATGGTCTGTTTAACTTAAAGTGAATTTGTTCCATACTTTACGGACACTGTGTATATGATTGATTTTTAGGTTGCCAAAGATATAAACGAGTTGTACAGCTTGCAATTTTGGCATATGAGGATATTACACATATCTACCATCAATGATGACTAGGATAGATCCTCTCAAACAAGTTGAAAGGAGCTCTGTCCATGCAGAGAGCAGCATGTGGCAAAAAAATTAAATGATAAGATCTAAAAGAATAGAAGATCAATTGAAGATTATGATGTATATATTCTAGTTGATCTAACTTAGCAATCAAAAAGTATTCTAACTTGTTTGTGATTCTGATTATGACAACAACTTCTAGAATAAGAAACCCTCTTTGAATATAATGAATTCTACAAGGTTGTATAAATATAGTGAGAGCCAAGACCTAGCAATTGAGTATATTAACCTACATTGATCAGGTCTTTCAAGTGAACCTAGTTAGTATTGAAAGTTAGATTCAACCAAATGTTGAATCTTTGAATGGTCAATCAGACATTACAAAAACAAGAACTTTGGCGAGGAAAAATGTGAAATTTAATAATGTGTCATTGTTTCTGAGACAGAATTTAAAATTATTGTAAATTGGCTGCGGTATAACAAACTGTCCATTTAGCATTCTCAATTTATGAATCTGAACAGCCAAACCTGGGGTCCTTGAATGTCGGAGATGTCTGTATAAAGGAGTCGGAAGCAGTAAAATATTTGGGAGTTATTATGGACAGGAATATGAAATGGCATCATCACTGCAACTACATTGTGAAAAAACTTCGCGGAATGGTGCGGAAGTTCAAGTTCTTAAGAAGTCATCTGGATATCAGGCACCTTAGGATGTTGTACATTTCTCTGGTCCAGCCTCATTTAAGCTACGGAAATGTAGCATGGGGTGCTGCATACGATTCCCACCTGACACGAGTTCTGGTCATCCAAAAGTGGACACTGAGAGTGATATATAATACCCACATTCCCTAGTGACGAGTTGTTCAGGATATCTGATGTCCTGGATGTTCGTCAACTTTATTGTATGAAACTGCTTGGCCAAGTATACACCAATAAGATAACTATTAATCAGGTTGATCACTCTCATTTTACCAGAAAAAGAGAGACAACACATTTAAGAGAACAAGAAGTAGGAAGAGCATCGGTCAGCGTTGTTCTTCATACCTGGCACCGAGAAAATATGGAGTCTTTCCTGTTGGCCATAGAACCTTGAGGCCCATGTATAAATTCAAAAGGGCTGCTCGACTCTGGATCTTGAGTGTCTGTCGTAAAGTTATAAGTGGCTTCATAAACCAGTGCTAGACTATTTAAAATGCGAAATTCGCTGATCAGAAACTCGATCGTGAATTGATTTTTTTTCGGGAACGGGGTGCGCAAACATTTATTAGGGTGAATATTGGGAGGGAACTGATGATTTTTGTATTTTTTCTGTTTGGGTTTCATGTATCTTTGGCTAAGAACGTGTATGTTCAAAATGCAGTTTAGGAGCATACACGCAAGATAATTCTTATTATCAAGCCTCTGCTACCTTATTGTTTATTTGTTCATGTAGTATGCCTTATACAAATAAACTATTATTCTTTGATAAAAAAAAAGTATACTTGAGTTATGCTTCTATGCTTGTAAATATTGTGATGATAAAAAAAGTATACTTGAGTTATGCTTCTATGCTTGTAAATATTGTGATTTCACATTGAATTCCTACCCTACCAATTGAAAATAGAATTTTTAACGATTATATGTATTTGATTTCATTCAGTTTTCTGGTTGTGAAAGTGAAAGATATTCATTTAGATATTATTTGAGTCGAATAACAATATTTGCATGAGATTAGACAATAGATATAAAATTTCAATTTCCATGATTAGCAAAATCTGAAACGGCATGATTTGAGTTTGTAGTAAAATAGTAACTACAAAAATACACCCTAACGTTTTCCTTCTATAAGCGATTTATTCCATCCAATAACATATCAAATTAACTTTAATAAAAAATAACTTTAATTTCACAACTTGATAACACTAATAACATTTGAAATGGCTTATTCCATGAATATTCTCATGAATTGGGTCATTATTTATATTGTGCCTTGTAACACATCTGTAAAAGTATGATACATCAGTCATGGGCTTTTGCAAAAGATCATGTCAACATGTATAACCAAATTATAATATGTCTGTGCCACTACTTTTTTGGCATAAGCCTTCTACTTGATCAGGCTATTTTATTTTTCGTATTTTACCATTTCTTAAGTGAATTTATCCACTTTTTATAACCGTAAAATAAGTAGAATTAGACTAGACATAAGTAACTGAAATTACATTACCTTTGGACAAGTATTAAATATATTCTTATCAAGTTCAGTACTATTCTCGTTTTCTATGAAATATTCACTGCCTATTTGATCTTTGGGTTAGCATTATTGGGAAGTACCATATTCCCTGATAGTTTTGTATGAATAACGTTAAGAAAATACCTTTCACTCAAACAAGATATCCTTACCGAATTTTCCTCACTGTATCTTCCAGTTTTCTCTCATGTTCCACTTTTTTGAAAAGAAAATTTTATGAAAATATTTGTATTAAATTATACATTTTGACAACCAACTACAAGAAACATAATACGTGAATTTCGTATTTGATTGCACGTCTGTATCCTCATTCACAATATTATGTATTAGTTATTGAAAATAGACTCACCTCAAAAGACGTCACAAAAAAAAGAAATTTCTACACCAACCCATCGTTGAAATGACAGTAAACTCTTTTTATTTTCCTAAAGATGTTGCCTAATTTCGCCACAAAAACATAAAGGGTCTTTTAACAAGAACTTTGTTTTTTGCCGTATTCGTAGTAGATGCTTTCGCAATTGCTACAATGAATTCGATTTCCACGAAAATCGCATTAAAATAATTAAAACCCTATATGAAAATGGTGGTTCTGTTTAAATTACATTCTTAAAATTTTCGGACAACATAATCGACCTTCAGAGAACGTTATTAAGAATTTGGTCGACAAATTTGAGTCGACGAGCTTGGTACAAAATGTACCAACACCAACGTGTGTTCGACCAGGCCGTTCAACTGAAAACATGGCAGCCGTGAGCCACAGTGTTGAAGAAGATCCAAATTCGTCAATTTCGCGACATTCTCAACAACTGGGGTTATCCCAAACCACCACATGGCATAGATTCGCTCAATTCATTCTGGAACAACCCACTGGTTTTTCTGAAAAAAAATAATTTTTTCAGAAGAAGTCCATTTTCACTTGTCAGGGTACGTCAACAAGCAAATCCTAGAACGATTATTTAGAAGCCTTTGCTGACTCAACGGGTCACTGTATGGTGCGCTCAGGAGCTGGAAAGTACCTTACTAAACAGCCTGATACTGTTTTGGCCAGTAATAACGTGTACCAAAGGTGCCAATCGAAATAGACCAATCAGAAAATAGAATGAAAAATTATGAAAGGAAACAAAGAAATTTCTTACTCAATGGCGGACAACAAATCATGAACAATAAAACTTATTGTTAGTAATTTGTGCATTGTGCAATCATGCTATGAATATGTACTTTCACGAAATAACGGTCCTTTTGGCTTCTGAGTTATTGCAGAGTGAATCTTTTGAAACTTCATCATTAAAATTCAAATTTTGAAACGGGTAACAAATGTGTAACCTGTGTTGTTCCTGGACGTTCATCGAAATATGGCAAAAAGTGTAGTTTCCATTTCCGTAGATTTCCACTAAGTAGGGAGATGAGTGTAACAAATAATTACAAACTACCACAAACTGTTTATTTTAATATACTAAAACTTGTAGTTATCGGAGAAGTGATTGCAAAAAAATTTAGAAAGCACTGACGTGAGGTCAGATTGCTTTGGCGCTCTTGTTGAGCTACTTGCGAGTAAATATTCAAACCTTAACAAATCTATGAGCTCTCTGATCGGATGAACAATAGTCTTTTTCCGTACTATGGGACAATGTGATGCAAATATGAAAGCCTAATGAATAAACGAACCTTTATCTCAATTTGAAAATAACTACTCATAATTTTCACCAAATTTTGTTCTCTTCTCCTAAGAACTTCTCATTGCTTTTCTGAGTTTTGACAACGAACTTACGTCATTAATATGTCTTTTTTCTAAATTTTGACAACGTCATCGACATCGAATTCTGCCTCTATGAATTCTATGAAAATTTTGATTGATATTACGCCAACTGACACTGATATCTAGGTCCGCAAGTTGTCAAACGAATATCGATCTGTGATGGCAAATCTTTCAATGACAAAGCTCGGACTTCATGGCATTTCTATTTTTCTCTTGAGTAAATGAAAACTTTTGAAAAATCATATCTCGAGAACTATTAGCTTGTCGAAGTCGAGAGTGGTATTTTTATATACGTCTGATAAAACTGCACCATAAAAAATTTTTATTTGAACAGTGTCATTTAAAAAAATTTTTTTTTGTTACTCTGAACCTATTCGGCCGATTTGAACGAATAACGAACTTAGCCGAGATATTTATACCTCAAACCTATTCTGAAAGTTTCAACTCTCTAACTTTATCCGTTCGAGAGTTATCGTGTTCACGGAACGGACGGACGGACAGAATCGATTTTGACCACGGATTATTCATCAGTAGGTCCAAACAAAACGATTGATACCACTTTTGCCCAAAAATTCGAAAGTCACAGACATTTGGGCAAATTGATAAGCACTCTGTTCAGGTGAACAAGAGCGCCAAAAATTGGAAGACCGATTTGAAGGCGAAATCCCAAAGAAATCTTTACGACAATTACAGGATTTGTGATAAACATTTCAGGCCTAAGGATTTTTTTCCCTTTTAATAACAAAGCAGGAATTAGTAATATGATGATGATGATGATGAAATACAATTGATTGTAAATTGTTAATCCTTCAAGTGTAATGGAGTAAAGGTGAGAAAAGGTTATTTGTTATTTCACATTTATATATGCCAATTTTTTTTTCATACTATGATAATTGTAAGGTAACCTTATCATGATTTATTTATACGGACATGCCAATATACATAGTACTATAAGGATGAAGAATATCTGTTAGAATATATCTATGTTGGTTTTCCTATTCCAGCCTACTAACGCCATCTCTGATGCTCTTTTGTTTATTTCGTTAGTACATTCACTCTAAGAGATCTGTAAAACATTTTATGTATAATTTAACACATGTATAAGCCTTGTCGAGGTGACGATGACATATTGTAATACAGTCTGCTGATGAATACATGTTAATAAATAACCTAATGATTTTATTTCACCAAAGAACAAAAATTCCACATATTTTCTCTTGATAAACCAGCTTATAATCGAACAATATTACATTATTTTTGGAATCTATAACATTAACTGTGTTTTGAATACATTGTATATCATTCATAATTTCAGAATTATTCACTCTAATCCTATTGTTATTTTAAGCCCAGAAATTTCGCTTATACTAATTAAATTTACAATTGAGATTGAACTAGTTTGTATTTCCCTATGACAAAATAATTTAAGGAATCCATTCTAATTGCATTTTCTTTGAACTTGAATTATTGAAAACTTTCGTTTCCAACTTAATTAATTCCAACCAGGTTGGAAATGAATTAGTTTCCATTAACTCAAGTTCAGAGAAATATGCAATTGGAATTTCATAATTTCGAATAGCCCGTCAATACCCCTTATTTACCCCCTGTCACCAAACCCATCGGCTCCAGAGAGTGCACAAAGTACCTCCTCGGCTAGCTCTAGAGCTGAGACTCTTATAAAGGGGCGCCAATCTCTTTTATGATAATACAAAGAAAAAATAAAAAATTTAGAAAGCACTGACGTGAGGTCAGTTGGCTTAGGCGCTCTTGTAAACCACTTACAATTATTTAAATTTTGAAAAATCATATCTCCAGAACTATTAGCTTGTCGAAGTCGAGAGTGGTATTTTTGTATACGTCTGATAAAACTGCACCATAAAAAAATTTTTATTTGAACAGTGTCGGCCGATTTGACCGAATAACGAACTTAGCCGAGATATTTATACCTCAAACCTATTCTGAAAGTTTCAACTCTCTAACTTCATCCGTTCGAGAGTTATCGTGTTCACGGAACGGACGGACGGACGGACAGAATCGATTTTGACCACGGATTATTCATCAGTAGGTCCAAACAAAACGATTGATACCACTTTTGCCCAAAAATTCGAAAGTCACAGACATTTGGGCAAATTGATAAGCACTCTGTTCAGGTGAACAAGAGCGCCAAAAAAGAGGAAAGTACACTAAAGATCTCAGGGTCGCAAAGAGAAAAATAACGAACGCACTCTCAGGATGCCAAACGAGTCCGATCACACAAGCGGGAGGTAGTGGCTGGTAGAAAGAATATAGAGCAATTATTTAATAATATAATGAGCCCAAATGAAACACACAATGTCCCTCAAACGATGATATATCTTACAGAAGGTAGATCACTAACTAGTTCTTACTTCACAACCCGAATATTCGATATAATGCTTTATCTCTTACTAAACAAACAGTAATATCACCCCAAGGTATATACTTAGAGCCTCGATGGTAATCGTTACAAATAGCTCTTTACTTATATCTAAGCAACCTTCTCGATAGGTCGGGTTTTATGTACTAAACAGTATTCACTAAATTGGGCCTCTTTGATACTAATCAATCTTAACTAAATTCTACAGACTAACCTTCTATAACAGTCTAGGTCGTGGCTTGACTGAAGTACAAAAGGATATAGTTTCTCAACCCATAATTATTCGCACAGTCTCGTAGATGGAAACTGGGCTCAAATATATTCCTGGGCCAACGCAGTACAATTTCTCACAGTAATGCGCCCTGGGTAGACGACAGGTGTGGTATCTTAGATGGCGAAATCTGGTGGAGATCCCCAAAGACAGCTCCCACGGCAGCTCGAAGGTAATTCAAATTCGAAGACATTGACAACCTACGTCAAACATGATGACAAATAACTCCGCTAAAGCGCACCACCGACAACGACGTTCATCGAAACTTCTGTTAAATCCTGAGATAAGCTTGGCAAACTATTTCGACTAACGCCACCAGTTCGGTTTGACAGGTACTAACTGGAGCGACAGAATTTTGAAACCGTGACACCCCACCAAAATTTTACTGCGACTCCCGCCACCAGTTCGGTTTGCAGTACTAACTGGCTGACACCAGCATCAACCGCTGGTGTCGCGTTGTCGTAAAAATCGGCGAGAGTTTCCGATCTATATACTTTTCTTTATCTATGGGTGCGTTATGTAGTCTGGATCACGCAATTTATTGCAAAACAAATTTGCTGATCTCATAATTTCACGAAATTCAGCTGTTAAATAGCCAGCCAGATCGTATGATTTAACACCACTGTATACACCACAAAATAGAACAATGTGGTCTATTTGTGATGATATTAGAGGTAGGGAGCATAGGAATAAAAACAATATTTTTAGTGAAGGTCTAGTGGATGTGGCTGAAAGATATAATAATTTTTTAGTTGAAAAAATCCCTAATATGTTGAATGGTTTGGATAATAGGATTTTCTCTTGTAGTTTACCAGGTAACCCTAGTTCAATTGATTTGCAGCCAACTACTCCTGATGAAATAGTTGAAATAAAGAGAAAAATAAAGAATAAATATTGTAGTGGAGATGACGGAATACCTGTTAATATTATGAAAAGTTGTGCTGATGAGATAAAATATGTTATTTCGTACATAGTGAACAATTCTTTAAAATTTGGAATAGTTCCAAAACATTTGAAACTGGCATTAATTAAACCCATTTATAAAAAAGGAATGAAACTTCTTTCGAAAGCTACAGGCCCATCAGTATTTTGTCCAGTTTTTCCAAGATATTTGAACATGTAATGTGTAGGAGGCTCTTAAATTTCATGAATGAGTGTAATTTATTCAATGATTCCCAGCATGGCTATCTGGAGGGTAGATCGGTTCAAACTGCGTTATATCAGTTTACGGAGAGGGTTATAGCGCTACTGGAGGATGATAAACTTGGCTTAAGTTTGTTCATTGATCTGGCGAGTGCTTATGACTGTCTATTCAGACCTTATTTGTTGATGAAACTTGAGAAACTGGGAATTAGAGGTAAAGCGAAAGAATGGATATCTTTCCGGGCGTTTGCAGAGGGTTGCTATCGTTAAAAATGGTAAAACTGTAAAATCAGATTTAATTGAATATGATTTTGGGGTTCCTCAGGAAGTGTTCTGGGTCCCATCCTATTCATTATTTTTATCATTGATATATGTGACATTATTGAGGAAATCATAAGATTATTAACATCTTTTGTCGATGACACGAACTTGATGATAGGAGGAGGTAAAGCCAAGGCCGTTTCAATCTACGATCAATTGAAAATGTGGTTTGAGAAAAATAAATTAATTATGAATGAAAGCAAAACAACAGCAGTATTATTTAGCACAAATAGATCACAAAAATTTAAGGAAAGTGTTTTGAAACTACCTGATTGTAACATCAATATAGAAGAATCTGTTAAATTTCTGGGGATATATCTGGATAGCTTCTTGAAATGGTCATATCATATTGATTACCTTTCCGGGAGGTTATGTCGTGTAGGATTTGCTATAAGAACGATGTCAAATTACTTGAGTCTAAATAACTTGAAAACTATATATTTTGCCAATTTTGAATGCCTGTTGAGATATGGTATCATATTTTGGGGATCGAGCTCAGATGTTAGTAGGTTGTTTGTTTTTCAAAAGAGGGTTATAAGATACATGTTCAAGATGACTTCTATTCAATCGTGTAGGGGAAAGTTTAGGGAAAATAAAATGTTAACTGTTTTTGGTATTTATGTATTTGAATGTTTGATGTTTTTCTTTAAAAATAGAGTCATGTTTTCGCTTCATACAAGTAGAAGTAATTATGATTTAAGAGCACAGAACTTACATTACCCTGTACATAGGTTGTCATTATCTGAAAGACACCCATCTTATATGTGCATCAAATTATATAATTATCTACCTAATAGGATTCAGCTATTAAATAATATTAAGATTTTCAAAAAAGATGTCAAGGAATACTTGGTTGATTTGGAACCATATTCTTTGCATGATTATTTGAGGTGATTTTTTTCTTTCTTTTTGACACTGTTCCTTTTATGTGTGTACATACCATGGAATAAAGATTATTATTTTATTATTATTAATTAATTTTCTGTGGGACTTGAGGACAGAGTATATACAGAGCCAATCGAATCGATTGCAGCCTTAAAAATCAAAATCTATGATGTCAAAGCCGAAATAGATCCGACATTTTGCCAAAATGTTATTAAAAATTTCAATGAAAGACTTTACTTCTGTCAGCGTGGTCGTGGTGGACATTTGCCAGATATCATTTTTCATTCATAATTGCCGAACTCTTCTTTTTGTAATACATTAAATATTTTAATCATCGTCATCAAAATTTTAATGTATAATGTTTTAAAAATCAAAGTTCTTGTTGAAAGGCCCTTTACATATATGAAAATCGCTTATCATGGAGTTTTGGGATACCCTGCATACATAATCATAAAGTAATACCTGAATCTTTATTGACTGCCTCAACCGCTAAGGGAAGTGCTCCAAGGACCACCTGTGTTGACCCATATGCTCCAAGAAATCCAATAGTAATAGATTCGATATCACTATCTGGTTTTCCCTCTTTCATCAAATGATTGTATAAGGCCCTCTCGCTCTCGTTGCTGCAAGCTTTATCCAAACTAGCAACACCTTTGCGATCTTGTAAGTTGTCGACTAAACTATCTGAGAGGGAAGATGTGATAATGGTTTCGAACGATCCTGTAGTATTACCCATTATTGAAGTGATGCCACTTAAAAAAATGAGGCATCGAATTCTTGCCATGTTGCTCTAGCTTCAGTTCCTTAGGTTACTATCATTTCTGATACAATTTCCCTGAAATTCAATTATGCAGATAAAAATCGTTCGAACTCAACTGTTATCCTAATATACCTGGTGTTAACAAAAAATTTATAAGCACTGACGTGATGTTAGATTCCTTTGAGAGCTAGTTCTGTTAGTTAAACGAACCATACAAATTTGAATCAATGTCTTTGTAAATGGTTATAAATGCGAGGATGGCTCTGAATTTATATTTGCCATTACAACATAAAGGTAAGTATCAAACAATGGTATTATTATGCTGATGGCAACAGCCAAAGTTAGTCCACTTAGAAATGTTGTGTAATGTGTAGCTTAAAATATATCAGAAATAAATAAACAAGTATAAAATTGAAGTTATGAGAAGTGTACAGGAAGAGGAAGAAATGTTGACTTCTAAGTCGCCAATCGTCGTTGGTTTATCAACATAAACCAGTGACTTATCCCCACAACAATTAGTCCAAAATAGTCAATCACACGACCTAGAAGGCCAATTTACTGGTCCATTACTTGATATGATTTGGCTACTACAGGGTGTCTCAAGTTCGAGTGCCTATTAGACGTTTCTGGAGAACTAGACATATTTGAAATCTGCAAATTGGGATTATGATATTGTTCGAAGTTCTCTACAGAGCTAAAATATTTTCGAGGCCTAAAAACTTCCGGTTATACAGGGAGTGAAAATAAATTCGACGAAAAAATTTTTTTTCAAGTTTTCCATTCCTGGTATAAACGAGTATTCAATAATGAATACATTTCTGTTAAAAGCATTGTATTAAATCGAATAGTTTTCAAAATATGTAAAAATAACTGGAAAAAAAGTCAAATATGTTCAGTCAGTAATATGTTCATTATTTTCAATTTAAATATCCTGAGCGTAAACCGTTTTTACAACATCGAAGAGGAAGGATGTGAAAAGGTCATGCATCTTTTGGATTTCAAAAATATCATCACAGGGTGTTTCAAATTTTGTGTTGAAAATTGTGATCTTAAATTGGCCATAACTTCTATTTTTCAAATTAGAACCCTATTTTTTTATAATTGTGTTGGATTCTGCGGTCAAAAATAATGATAGTTTTCTCAAATGAATATTCTCCTAAATTCAATAATTTTTAGTTAGTTGAGATTTTCTGGATTTATGTAGTACGTAAAGTCAAATTATTCGAAACTGATTCATAAGGATATTCTGTGAGCATAGAAGATAAATCATCCCATTTATAATTCACAAGTGTCAGACAGGTCTTATTGTTAGTCGTTATGAAATTTTTTGATTTCACAAAATGAATCGTTGCTATTCTAATGATGAGATTTTGGATTTATTTCTTATATTGTATTTTCTTCAATTGTATACGCAATACACATTCAAATGCACTTAATGATATTGTTTATTTCAAATCCATGGTGGATAACACAAAATGTTGAGTATCCAATGAGAAGTATCCTCATTTTTTTTTACAATTTCTGAAAACATGTTTCAAACTTTCCAAATTTTGAAATCTAAGAGCCCCTAAAGAATACAAAAAAGGGCAGTTGATAAAATTAGTATTTAGACTTATTTCGAAGCGAATGAGAATTCATCTCTTCGATAGGAAACACATTAAATAGATTCGCTACTTCAATGGGAGATTCATAGACTATGTTTTTTATTCTACCCCATAAATATAAATCTAAGGGAGTAAGATCAGAAGATCGTGGGGTCCAAAACAGTGAAGAAAGGCGTCCGATCCACCGATTACCAAACATTGCATTCAGTTCTTCAGACACCTCGTGCGAACTATGTGCTGGAGCCCCATCCAATTGATAACATGCGGTAGTCGACATACTTCACGGCAGTTCATCCAAAAACTCAGAAACAAAATTTCTCAGGATTTCCAAAAATTTTTCTGTATTTAAATTTTCTTCATAAATGTAGTACCGCACTTTATTGTTCATCAAAAGAGCAAACACATTAAAACTAAATTTGTTCTGGGGGTTTCTTTGTCTTTTTGTATGAGGATTTTCACTTCTCCAAATGTGGCAATTCTTTCTATAAAATAGTCCTTCATTATTGAATTTTGCTTCGTCTGTCCAAATGATCAAAAAATTTTCATCATTTTCAAGTTTTTCTAATATTTCTCTACAAAAATTTAACCTTTTTATGTAGGTACCTGGTTCTAATGCATGAACTTTCTCATATTTGTAGTCATGCATGTTGTGTTTTTTCAATATTCGGTGCACTGAATTTCTGTCTAAATCGATTTCATGAGCTGCACTTCGAATAGATGCATTTTCATTCGCTTCGAAATAAGTCAAAACACCAATTCCATTTTCCTCATCATCAACTACCCTTCTTTTGCATTCTTTAGGGGCTCTTGCACATCCAAAACTTTGGAAAGTTTGAAACATATTTTCTAAAGATCTTCTCCGTCGTGGAAGTTAAATGGGGATACTTCTCGTTGAAGGTCCGGCAGGTTCTACTAATAATTCTGTCACATTCCCCCTGTATATAAAATAGATCCAGAATTTCGTAATTAGAATAACGGTTCCTTTTGTTAAATCGAGAAATGAAGATAACGAACAACAATAACACCTGACACTTGTGAATTATTAACAGATAATTTATCTTCTATGGGTACAGAGTGTTCCCATGGTTTCGAAAGAATATACGTACTACATAAATCCAGAAAATCTCAAATAACTCAGAAATTATTGAATTTAAGAGCATAATCATGTGAGAAAACTATCATTATTTTTGACCGCAGAATCCAACACAATTATAAAAAAATAGGGTTCTAATTTGAAAAACAGAAGTTACGGCCAATTGTTGTGTGTAAAGAAACACACTTCCTTTCAAGAGTGGTCTTCTAGTAATAATCACAGGCTTCTTCAAATTGCACATATGGAATCTGAAAATAAAAAGACAAAAGCAGAAAGAGGAAAGAAGAACTGAATACAGAATGTACATATTAAGTTTGTTTAAACTTTATAACCGTTTCCAAGAAAGAATGTGAAACATCGGGAATTGTCCTAAAACCACCTTGAAATTTATATATGGGACAATTATTGATGAAATGAGGTATTGTTTTTTCTGCATATCCACATTATCAACTTGCGCTAGGAACTGAGTTCTATCTGAATAGCTATTGGTACGACCGTGACCTGTTCTCAAACGATTAAAAACTATCCAATTTTTTTTGGAAGATCAAAACTCGGAATTTTTTCAGAAGGATCAAGAATGAGATTTTTATTGAACATTTCATAAGAGTTCTACAATCTTCCATAATTCTTTATCGCTTATGTTCATATTGAAGAATGTATTATGCCAGAATGGAAAACGTACTTTAATCTTAGAATTGTATTTTGTGGAATGTATGAAATATTTGGAAATAAATTAGGAAAATAATGATATTTTGCACCAAGAATTCAGAGCTGCAGTCTGTCTGCGAATATGGGGAGGGACAATGTTAGACAAAACTGGTAACCAATGAACCGGTGTAGATCTTATATTGCCAGTAATTATTCTCATGGATATATTGAATTGTGCCAACCATTTGCAATTAGGTAATTTTTGTAATTGCCTGCAGAATGATTCGTAATATTTGTTAGCACTTCCTAAAAATCGTCATATTCTCCACTGACTTTCGACAAATATATACCCAAGCGTTCGAGAACCGTTAAAGTTGAAAAATCCTAACAAAACGTTCTAAATTCAATGATGATGAACCACATCATCTTCAATTATTGTATTATAACCCTAACATATGCTGAATAAACCTTCAGTAGTTAATCTGAAGAAATGGTAGTATTTTCTACGTAAACCTGTAGTTTCATTTGAATTATGTAACAATGGGAACAACTCCTTTCTCAAAAGTCGAGAGTTCGCGGCGCATGCGCACTGCTCCCACGGGGTCCAATGTTTTCGTTCATTGTTGAATATTATTTTTCTATTATTAAAACTTGAATGCCATCAGTTGTCCTGAAAAAAATAAATCGTACTTGCAGGGTGAGAACTATCCCAAACTAATGAAAAATATAAAAAGACTATTTTCACATATTCAGCAGATAACTGTCAAAATGATATTAATGATTCTATGTTCTTCAAAATGTGAATTACCCTGAACTGTTAAAAAAAGCAGCATACTAGACGAAATTTGAATAATTTTCCGCCAGTTCGTTCTAATCCTACCAAGTATGGCGGCCGATTTGTATTGCCAAGAATTAGTTAGAAGTTTTTCATTTCTTGTTTACTAATGTTCTATGGATAAATACTATAATTAATATGTAATGATTTTTATATAATAATAAGTATTATCTAAATTCAATCTTTGAACCGACCACGAAATTGGTCATCTAAACAGCACACAGGTAACTTTTCTCATTGGCTGTGATATAAGGGATGTGAAAACATATTCAACTATGACTAAAAATCCTTCATCAGGGAGGGAAACCAATTCTTTCATTCCCTTTTCCGCTTGATATTCCAGAATTACAGACATTACAAATTGAGTATTTCGAAATTGCTATGCCACACATTTCGAAAGGAAGGAAATCGATTAACAAATCCCCTTCCCCAATTCTTCTTTAATGATGAACTTTATGACATGAAAATTTCAATAATTCCAGTATGATAACGATTGACCCTCACGTAGCAACGCCTATGGCATTTTTCAATTATTGTCGTCTAAATCAGAAATAAAATTTCTAAGCGTTCTCTATCATCACCATCAACCCATTTCACTTCGGTTTCGAAACATCGAATCCCTTCGATATTCGATAGGTAGACTTACTGAAATTCAATAATAACAATCATCTGACGTTATTCTTAAGCAACAATGCTGTTAGGGTTTCTGAAAATTACTTTGCTGATGAAGACGCGGTTAGAGCTGGCTATGACAGGTTAAAATTAAACAAAAAATTGATTCACAGGTTATATTTCAGAATGTACCCTGTCTCTGTGCATTTTGTACCCCAATTTTGCATTATACATGGGGTTCAATAATTCGATGCTAATTCACATGGCGGTGTGAATCATTGAGCGATGTCCTAAAGTTCTAAACTGAGCCTCTGGATGTTAAACATTCTAGAAGATTTGACGCATTTGTTTCAGTAGAAGACGGTGATAATGTTTTGACTAAATATCGGCAATTTTCCAGTATTCTGCCAGAAAAGATCTTAAGTGACTGGGTACGACTCCTAGATAATGAAAACGAAGTCAAAGTCAGGGGGTGGGAACTCGCCTACTACAAAGGTGGTCACGTTTTTCTTCGACGAGCGGTAGAGACATCTGTTGTCGTCTCAAAAGCTCGGATCGGTAAACTAGGACTTCTCAGTAGTGATCGGTAAAAACGGATTTTATCGGACCTCACTCTTGGTGGACTTTATGAAGAGTAAGAAACTATTTTATGATGAGCATGAACTGGTTGCTACAGTGATAGTAATATCAAAAGGTATGTGTTGCATTCATATAAGTAGTAGTTTTGGATTAACTTATCCCAATATATTAAAAACAATAAGGAATATTTCTGTGGTAATCCACAGAAGGAGATCGAAAAACTTTGGGTCGGCGAGGGGTTCAGAAATGCGATATTTCGAGGTAGAAAGGGGAAGGCGATCTCGCGAGCGAAGCGAGCACCGTAAAGTTCATGAGACGGACTTTCGTTAGGTGCATTTCACATGCCTATACGACCACGCTAACATTTTCAAAAAAATTATCTAAAACACCGATTTCCCGGTTTTTCGCGAAAGATGGTCCGGTAAAATTGAAAAAGGCTTTTTCCACGGACATGATCAGGAAAAGCCGTTTTCATATGTGCATTCCCCGAGAATCGGTCGTTTGGATAGAGCTATTCATATCTTCGAATCGCAAGTAAAAATATTTTAAATTAATTGCTGAAAATAGCTTACTTCGGCTCAAACACAAATTTCCAGATCATCAGTCACGTCCGACGTTCACAGAACATTGTCACATATTTTCAATTACAATTTTAATCCATACTCCGTATAATATTTTGAAAATTCTTCAATTCATACGATTCGTAAGAACCCTGGTGAGGTATTCTCTTATAGTTTAACAGTCTACGATGTGTATTTAGGAAATTCAAAAATTTACCCAGCATAGATCCAGTTTGGCCATCCCTAGCCAATTCATTTCACCCTGTCGATTCCTACTCTGAAATGACAATTGTCGTTGACATTCTAATCTTATGTATTGTAATCGCAACCAAACAATAAACAAATCAGAATGAATATTTCGCAGGTAGGGATTTGCAGATAGCAGATTATACTTTATTCGGGTTGTACATTTCAATTTTCACTCCACAAAGAAATTTAGGAACGACCGTGTTAAATTCATCGTGCTTGGTTGTATGTATTTATATAAATGAATCTATCAAAATATGACTACCTATATTAATCATTCGTAATCAATGGATATTTTCATAAAAACCTTTTTGCAGGTAGGATTTCCTCACGTATAGTGTAATCTTTCTTTTAATTCAGTTCAAACGGCCTCAGAAATCACCGAGAAACGAACTATATTTCTAAAATAGTGTTTTTAAAATTCCATTTCTTCAATTTTCATCTAACGTAATCTTGACATTTCTGTTATGTTCGGGCAGTAGAAACCCATTTTCATAACCAAGTAGAGAGATAAGACCGAAATTTTCCGTTTTGAAAGTCGAGAATTATTCCATTCTGTCACAATTTACCACGAAGAAACCCGAACGGGTTTCGAGATCAATCGTCTTGAAAACATAGACCTTGCATTGTATAGAATCACAGAATAAATCCGGGTCACTCGGTTTATGCGGGAATAACTGGAAATTGAGTAGCCTCTATTTATGTGCACATCTTTAGAGCTTTATCGAATAATAATAATTTATTTATTCAACTTTAGTAAAATTCACGGAAGGTGAATCGATGCTGGAGTTGAATTAATTTTATTTTGTTTTTTTTTTTTTTTGGAAAAAGCACCCATGCGAATCAATTATATACTGGATGTCCCATATGCGTTGCCTATTATTAACAAATACTTTCCGAGTTATTTCGGCTGTTTCTGCTTACGGGTTCTTAATTCGATAAAATATTTTTGATTCATTTACAGGGTGTCACATCTAAGTTGCGCATTCCTAGCGCTGACTTTCACCAGATTTTTCCTCAAGTTTTCGTGGTTTTCCGCGTACGGGAGCTAATTTCAATAAAATGTCATACAGGTTGTGCGATTTACATGTCATTTTGGTATTTTTTGCGCTCTTTCGGTATTTTTGTACTTCTTCTGGGTTTTTGGGTTCCTTTGGATTTTTGCGTTCTTTTGTGTTACTTCGGGTTCATTCGTGTTTTTCGCGTTCTTACGTGTTCCATCAGGTTCTTTCGTGTTTCTTCCATTTCTTTCATGTTTTTTTCGATTTCGACGGGGTTTTTTGCGTTCTTTCGAGTTTTTTCGGGTTCCTTTGCGCTTTTTATGATCTTTCATGTTTCTTCGAGTTCTTTCGTGTTTCTTCCGGTTCTTTCGTGTTTTTGGCGTTTCTTCGTGTTTCTTCCTGTTCTTTCATGTTTTTCGCTTTCGACGGGGTTTTTTGCGTTCCTTCGAGTTTTTCGGGTTCCTTTGCCCTTTTTGCGATCTTTCGTGTTTCTCTGCGTTCTTTTGTGTTACTTCAGGTTCTTTCGTGTTTCTTCGGGTCCTTTCAAGTTTTTTTCGCGTTCTTCCTTATTTTTCGGGTTCTTTCGTGTTTTTTCGCGATTCTTCGTGTTTCTTCCAGTTCATTCATGTTTTTTCTCTTTCGACGGATTTTTTGCGTTCCTTCAGGTTTTCTTGGGTTCCTTTGGGATTTTGCGATCTTTCGTATTTCTTCGCGATTTTTGTGTTTCTTAGCTTTCATTCGTGTTTCTTCGCGTTCTTTCGTGTTTCTTTGGGCCCTTTGTGTTTTCTTGGGTTCTTTCGTGTTTTTCGCGTTCTTTCATGTTGCTTCGCGTTCTTTCGTGTTTCTTCCAGTTCTTTCGTGTTTTTTCGCTTTTAACGGTTTTTTTTTGCGTTCCTTCGGGGTTTTTGGGTTTCCTTTGGGCTTTTTGCGTTCTTTCGTGTTTCTTTGCTTTCAACGGATTTTTTGCCGTGTTTCGTGTTTCTGTGCGCTTTATTGATCTATGGGCCTCATTTATCTATAGTCTGTATTGATCTATGGGCTTATGGATCTACTGGCCTATATTGATCTACGGGCTTATTGATCTACGGGCTTATGGATCTACTGGCTTACTAGTTTTGGATTAACTTATAACTCAATAAAAATGTACTGTGAATTAATATTTTCTATAGCAATTTCATATTCGTGTAGTGATTTCTGATTAGTAAAAATTTGGTACAGTTTCTAACACTGTTTTCTTTCTAGGTTTTTCACAAGTTGAGGGTGTTAGAAATGTTTGGTTGGAAAGAATCAGAAATCGATGTCTTCATTGATCCAAAAGTGTTATTTGCATTTCCATATGGATTGTATAGACCCTCATGGAAAGCTGAGAAGATTTGCTCTACCAACACTTCATTTGCCAAGTAATTCATTCTACTCCCTATGATTATCATTTTTGTAATTTCAATAATCTTTCAGATTATGTAAGCATATTTTGTCTACCCTCCAGAACTCCTGAAGAAACTTTGAGGCAACAAGGTATTTATATATAAGTGAACTGCTCATGATCATTGATTATAGTTTTGGGTATTCCACTTATAGTAGGTTTCATAAAAATCGTCTATCAGAAGATTCCTAGAATACTTCAACGGATATGTGAGATTTACCGTTGAAACGCCAAATTCAAGGAATTTCAGTTAATAAGTTTATTGATTTTGCCATGATATTATTTATGTACTTTTATGACAGAACTATTTATAAAATTTTATCGGGAAAAAAAAAACAATAAGATCCTATGATCCAATAATGAAGATGGCATCCGAAAAAGTATCTAAAAGAAAATAGACTTTTAGAAATTGTTTCTGTCATAAAAGTATAAATCTAATGCATTTCATGCTTAAATTGATGTATCTGTCACTAATATTCTAATTTATTCTTTCAATGTATTTTCATAACTTGATGAGTAAGTAATTGTTGCATAATTATTATTGGTTCGTTTATTCTTTCCCTCGATATTGAAATTTTTGTAAATTGATTATTTACTGCATTATATATATATTTCTAAAGTTTCTTTTTTGTTTATTTCCTTTCATCCTCTAAAGATTAGTATGTTCTTTGATTTGAAAGGCAGATATATTTGAAATGACCATAATTCTTTTAATCTGCTGCAAATTGTCACAATTTTCTGATCAAATGATATTTTTTTATTGAAATTGTGACAATCTACAGCAGATTAAAAGAATTATGGTCATTTCAAATGTATTTGTTTTCAAATCCAATAAAAAATATGGGATTCAACCTGCGCTTGCGTGGAATCCTATGATAACTCTTATAAAATGCACTAGAGGGCGCCACGAGACGGAACGTTGTGCGAATGGAATCTGTAATCAACTCTAAGATGACGAAAGATGGCGCTGTAGGTTGAGCTCTAAGCCGGGACCAAAATTCATGCCAGAGTTGCCTATCTATAGGTAGTCTATGGTCAAAGTTCAGTTACTCGTATATGCTTTACAGCATACATCATATGTGTTCAAGGGGTGTCCGCCGGTGAGGTATACTATTTGTTTTGCTGCCATTTCGACAAACGCTAGTCTTGACAGTATATATATGAAAGTCGTAAAGTAGAGACGTAGAAAATTCATTATGAAAAATATTCGGTAAAGCAACTTATTGTGATCGTTAAAACATTTCATCAAAATCAATAGTCGATTACTGGGAAGATGAGAGAGTTCGGTAACATTTTTGGGAGAAACAACGTGACAACTAGATGCACTATTCATCGTGTAATGAATGATTTCGAAAAAATAAGGACTGTAACTGATAGATCCAGGATCGTCTGAAAATGAAATTGAATCGGTTTGTAAATATACAGAATAGTCGGTTCTCGGCATAGCAAACTCTAAAATTATTCATCAGTCACATGTGGATCCATTAAATGTGGGTGTCTGTTGTGCAATTTGATCAGGAGGAATCATCAGACCTTACTTCCATGAAAATGAAATGAACTGTTAATGGCAAGCGATATAGTGATATGATTAAAAACTTTTCAATCCACAACTCTATGCTTTGGGCTTGATTAAAATTTGGTATCAACAAGGCGGTGCCACATCGGATAAAGCAAGAACTACAATGGTTAAATTGCAAGACCCCTTCACGCAGCAGGCTATTTCAAGAGATGGTGATGTTGTTTGACCTCCACGGTTGCTGGATTTGAGTGCTCCGGAGTACTTCTTGTAAGGCTAAAATGTAAGGATGAAAAAAACCAAAACTGGTGTGGGAATGACTTAATATTTCACAAGACATTTTTCTGATCTCAACGGAAATTGTACGATTGATATTCTGCATATTCTGAAATTTCATCATCTTATCGTATAATCTCTAGAAGATATAAAAGTTCTTGCATGTGATAAAATCGCAGGTGCTCTACCTCTAAAACAGAAATATATATCTGAAAGATATTAATGGATTTTATTATATCCATTCTCTTGCTTTCCTCAGCCTCTCAATTAAGTTAATTATTTGAAAGTTGTAATAAAAGTTTATCTGGAAATGATACATGAACATCAATACGACTAATTTCAAATATCTAAGTTTTTGCGGCTTGTGAGTAATGCATTAAACTACGATTCCTGTAGTGTTGTCCAAATGTCTATAATTTTCGAATATCGTGAGGAAATTGAACTTCCTGATGAAGAATACAGGGTCGAGTATTTCCGACCGATCGTATACTCTATATCTTCCGAACGAGATGAGCTAGAGTTATCTTGTTTTCAGAATAAGTTAACTTCCGAAATATCTCGGTCAAGTGCGTTATTGGGCCAAATATGAACATGTGAAATATAGTTTCCTCAATAACTCCTAGAATATCTAGCCAATCGATTTGAAACTTGGTAGATCTTTGACTGAGGTTTCAAAATTTCGTGGAATTTTTTGACAACTGAAATTTCTTTTTTCAACATTGCATTGCATCGTGAGGTATTCATCAGATCTTAACAAATATTCGAAGATATTGAGAGGTTTTTGATATCTTGCATAGTCTGACGTTTCACAAACGTAGCGTTCTGTCAGTAGAAGATGTAACGATTCTTCATAAATCGCCACATAGCGTGGATCAACATCGTTATCGTACTGGTTAGATTGAATTCCTGAAATTCGACCGGTGCCCGGTTCGAATCCCGGCGACTCACAATCTCAATTATCGGAATTAACAAATCGCCAGCATCTATGGCATGACGCACATAAGCAATACTGATGGGTCCAAATGGGTGCCTCAGGAACGAAACGCGTAGGTATAGAAAAACTACAAAAATATAGATATTTTCCAATTCATTGAGGAAGTCACAGATATTCAGGAAATAAAGTAAGGAATGGATATTTTTAGTTTTTTCTTAATGTCCTGCTTCGTCTGTGGGAGATAGTTCATCTTCCTAAGGATCCTATGCGGTTTCAGAACACAAAGTTCCTAGTTGATGACGAGATATTGTTGATGATGGAGCTCGTGTTGAATGATTGTTTGGGCTATTACCATCATCTATTGTGGATGTAATGTTTTCCGACGTTTCGATAGATATCTTCTATCTTTATCAAGGAAGAAAAGTAAAAAAACCTTTTGAAAATTATCAATTTTCAAAAAAGTCAATATTGATAGAAGCCATGAAAGAAATGAACGATGTTATATACTCATCTGTGATATAATGATCTTTTCAAGTTGGATCGAACTATCGGCGTCCAAACTCCTGGCAGATCTATAGATGAAGCACTTATGGAATCAGGTGTTATTTTCATAAATGCTGCTTCTTTGATTTTTCTTCTTGCAAGTTTTTCTTCTTTGGATATTATTGATGCTTCATCCCACTTTATACGATGATTCTCATCTACAGCATGTTGGACCACCCTGGATTTGTCGCTGTCTAGTACTCGTAGAAGCTTCTGATGTTCTTTTATTCGTACATTCAGAGGGCGTTTAGTTTCTCCGATGTAAGATCTTCCGCACTCGCAAGGTAATTCATATATGCAGTTCTTTGTCCTTTGTGTCTCATTATTAGGCTTAACTTTTGTAAGTTTAGCTCTGATTGTGTCTTGAGTTTTGAATGTAGTCGTTATGTTGTATCTATTTCCAATTCTTCTCATTTTCTCCGACAAACCTTTTACATAAGGAATTACGGTTTTAATGGTCTGATTTATATCTGTTGGTTCAGGTTGACTTTCTCATGTTCGTCTAGCTTTTTTTAATATCTTTTTGGGGTAGCCATTGCTTCTAAGAGTTTTCGAGATGTTATTTATTTCTTCATTTTGGTCTTCTTCAGTGCAACAAATATTTATTGCTCTATCAAATAAACATTTTGCTACTCCCAATTTAGTGTTTAGTTGGTGGTTTGAATCAAAATGTAGATATTGTCCTGTGTTCGTTGGCTTCTTATACACAGTGGTTTTTGGGATTCCATTTTGTTTATGTAGGGGTACATCTAAGAATGGAAGTTGTCTGTCTTTCTCGATTTCCATTGTGAATTTAATTGATTCCTCTTGATTGTTTAGATATTGAAGGAATCCATCTATAGTGTCTCTTCCATGTTGCCAAATAATGAAAGTATCATCTGCATATCTTTTCCACAGTTTGGATTTAAGTATATATTTTCCTAATGCCTTCTGTTCGAAAATTTCCATATATAAATCAGCTAAAATTGGTGATAGCGGTGAACCCATGGCCATTCCAAATTCTTGTTGATAAAAGATGTCTTCGAATTGGAAATATGTTGTTTCAATACAAATAGAAAGCATTTCCATAATTGCATTCACGCTTAGTGTAGTTCTTTCACTAAGGGTTTGATCTTCTTCAAGCTTTGTCCTAACTATGATAAGTGTTTTATCTGTCGGAATATTAGTGAACAAACTGGTGATGTCGCAGCTGACCATAACGTCTTCTTCCATGATTTCTTGATGTCTCATTATTTCTATGAAGTGTTTCGTGTTTCTTATCATCGATGTTGAATTACTTTTTAATGGTGATATAATTTTCAGCAGAAATTTAGCCAATTGGTGGCATGCTGAATTTCTTGAACTCACAATTGGTCTTAGAAGAATATTTGCTTTGTGTATTTTTGGTAGACCATATAAATGTGGTGGTTTACTGAAGTGAGGTGTAAGTCTTGATCTAACGAATTGATCTGGAAATTCATTTCGATATTTATAAAGGATTTTGTAAATCTTGTTTTCAACTGTGGTGGTAGGGTCCTTTTTTAGTCTTTTTTATTTTCCTGCTTCTTATAATTCATTGATTTTTTGATTATAAGAGCCAACATCTAGAATTACAGTGGCGTTTCCTTTGTCTGCTGGAAGTATCTTTATGGAACTATCCGAGTTAAGATCTTTTAATGCCCTCTGTTCAGCTCTATTTATATTGGGTAGAGGTGTTTTGTTATTCCTGTCTAACAAGGTTCTAATTTTCCATCTGTACTCTTCGGCTTTTTCAGGTTCTCGAATTTTCTGTGCAGTTTCTTCTGCCGCCAACGTGATTTCCATTTTTGGTAGATATCGTCTTAGGGGCTATAGAGAACTTGAGACCCTTGTTGAGGAGAGATATCTGATCTTCACTTAAGTTCTTATTAGATAAAATGATCACGGTTTTTGAATGATCTAAGTGTTCAAAAGGTTTTTTACTTTTCCTCCTTGATAAAGATAGAAGATGTCTATCGAAACGTCGGAAAACATTATATCCACAATAGATGATGGTAATAGCCCAAACAATCATTCAACACAAAGTTCCTAGGAATCATCCCTTTGTAGTGATCAATTCTTAAAAATCTCAGAATGAATGGATAGATATTATCCTTAAACATTTGTGATTTTCTCCTTAAGATTTTCAAATCATGAAAGCCATCACTTCTATGAACACTTCCAAGGTGTGAGGTTGTTCAATTGTTTTTTTCTTCACTCAAACCCAGAAAAAGTTATCTATGCTTTTCCGAACACTGATATTTACTAAGTTTGATATACAATACTTGCTTGAGTACTGATCTATAAACAGGTTGTTACTGCAACTCATTATTATTAGTTGCATTCATTCATTTTTATTCCAAGTTGCTTGCTCGTTTCGTGCGGCCCACGTATGTTCATTCATTTCACGATGGGCGCGTAACATATGTTGGAGCATATGACCTATGTCGAAAAAAGACGGTACTGAAGCCGCGCTCGTTCGGTGCAGTGCAATACTTCTCTTCGCAGTAAATTTCTCGTTAATCATACAAATTCGAACTCTAGTGAAAAAGTGGCTATTTTCGTTTGAGTGCTTGGACACGTTGATTCAGCCGTACTGTGAAACCAGGTAGGCAAAAGTCAGTGCTCCAGCATTCGATTTTCTTTCGAGTCATTTTTTTCTTATTGTCAGAATTTCATTATTAATTTTCTATTTCGTTTTCGTTTAACTTTCAAAGGCCCTTGTCGTGCCACAGGTGGATGAGATCTTTTGATATTAATTTGATATACCATTAAAAATATGAAAATCCTATATGAAATCTTCAAATACATTTAATGATGTCAGTGTACAAATGTATTTATTTCATTTAAGAACTTTAATCACGTAAATTTGGTTCTGAAAAATCTACTAGGTATTTCTTAATGAGAAGATTTATGTTATGATGAATCTGTTTTGTTTTGGTTATAATCATAGACAACCCATAGATGGGAAACTTCAATATTTGGTTTGAAGACGCACCCATGGGGCCATTGAAGAAGTTATTTTCGAAAGGTCATCACCTCCTAGTTGCATTATTTTGAACTAATATAGGCGTTAATTTAAAATGAGCCTCTCACCAATACTTTCAATTTGAATATAAACTTTATTTTTTTATTTATATATACTTCTTCTACAGTATAAAAAAGCTAACAAAGTGGACAAATCAATATATATACAAAACTGAAAATATTCAAATAAAAAAATACATAAGAATCCTAAGGGAGTTCTAAAAAAATATAAAACTGAAATGTGAAAATATCTAAAATTGACAATTATAGTCTTACACTTCTTGAAAGTATCACTGATACCCTCATTTTTCTAGAAAACACCGTTTTCTTTGACGAATAAGAGAGAATTTTTCATTACCATCATAACATCAAACAAATCAAAAAAAAAACTACAGAAAAATTAACAAAAAAATTAAATAGAAGACGACACATGTGTTTCGAGATTTGTGTATAACACTTTTCTCTCTTCATACAATTTAACTAATCTGTAGAGTAGTAGTGAGGAAACCAATAAAAAATGGAATAAATCTGTTGATGCCAAAATGCATTAATGTCATCGAAAACCTTCTACAAGAGACCCTTTCAATTGATATTGTCGTTTGAACAATACTGGGGATAATGCAATTTTTTGTAAAATTTCGACATCTTACATCTTTTGAACAGGGCCAAATTTGGAAAAACGGTATAGAAGAAATATTTTTTTATTACTTCAACAATCTATGGTTAAAATTAATGCAGTGTTCGAAGACTCACCTTGAATAAGGTATTCCAAAGGACAAGTGCTTACTGAAAGAAATTTATCACTTTTAAAATGGTTTTTGATATAGTTGATATACCTTCTTTTGGTTGGGTTTTCAGAGAAGGAAATTCGAGCTTCGAACCAAAATTGTAGAAGTTGATTATTATATAACAATTATTTTACATGAAAAAGTTATTGGAATAATTTTGAAGAATATAATATAAAATCTAATAATCTAATAACTCCTGCTATGGATGGAAATGGATTAGGAAGGAAAAAGGAGAAGATATCCACGACATAACACATAAAGAGAAAAATGTCCTTCAACTGATCGTGTTTGTGTATTTCAGGTATTTTTTCAGACTCACTTTGAACGATGAGAAAGTTGGTCTTCGAGTTATCTCCACAGGTATGCGATTCCAGAGTTGTGAAAATCTCACCGAAAAACTGTTATTGACATAGTTGGTTGAGTGAGCTGGTATTCTTAAAATTTGACTGTCGAGTGATCTAGTCTGATGATTCTCACTCCCCAGTGGTCTGACACCACAGTACAGATAAGCTGGCTCGCGACGGTTCAAGACCTTATAGCCCATGAGCATCATATGCCAATTGCGACGTTGCCGGATAGGCAGAAGGCCAAGAGCATCTCTGAACTGGCTGACGTGATCGTATTTCCTCAAATTGTAAACGAACTTGATACCTGCATTCTGCAGGAGATCAAGTCTGTCTAACTGGCTTGCTGTGAGACCCATAAAGGCAATATCCGCATAATCCAAAATCGGGAGTAAGAGCGCAAAAACAGGGTCCTCCTCGTCTGGAATGGCAGAAAGTTCTTCAAAAGCCGAAGCTGATGAAGGCATTGGTAGAACTTCTTACTCGTGATAGTAATTTGGGGTTCCAGGACAGCGTCTCATCGATTATTAAACCCAGACTCCTCACCTCCGAGGAGTAGGGAATCTTCTCACCGCAGAGAACTACTCGATGAGCGTGTCTATCCACAATGTTCAAGTATCTCTTCGCACCAATGATGATTGCTTGCGTTTTCGTAGTGTTCAGAACAAGACCCATGCGCGAAGCCGCGTCGGCAACTGCCGAAAGATCTCTGTTCAAAAGTTGGACAGCCTGTGCGAACTCCTCAACGCGGGTCCGAACGTAGATCTGTAAATCATCGGCATAAAAGTGAAAACTACAATGGACAAGATCAGCCAACGAAGATATATAAAGTGAGAACAGAAGCGGACCCAGAACGCTCCCCTGCGGAACTCCAGCAACCGTCTCCACCCATTCAGAGGAGTTATCACCTAAACTGACCGATATTTTACGTCCCCGGATATATGAATTGAAAAAAGCAAGGGAACGGTCAGAAAATCCCATCAAGCGCAATTTACTCAAAAGAATATCGAAGTCAATCGAGTCAAAAGCTTTGCTAAAGTCCAAAAGTACCAAAATGGTTAGCATTTTATTATCCATTGCCTGGCTTACGTCGTCCGTGATTTTAGTGAGCGCAGTTGCAGTGCTGTATCCTGGCGGAACCCTGATTGAAATCTATTATGAAGGGAATGGTCATTCAAGTAGTTCAAGATCTGAGAGTAAAGGAGCCTCTCGAAGACCTTCGACAATGTAGGTAGTATCGATATTGGTCTGAAATCCTGAGGCAGGTCACCGTCCTTTGGTCAAATTGTCCTCAAAAACCTCCTTTTCCCCTTCTACACAAGTGATATTTAAATTTAATCAAGAAAGTATTCGTGGGTAGTACCGCAGAAATTTTATGGAAGCAAAGATAGGAATTGTTGGTATGTAATGGCTGCCACGTATTTTTGCTTATTGGTTTTTTCAGAGCAAGGTATCCGTGAAATAAAGGATAGATAGGAAACAATAAAAGAGAACTTACTATAACACAGGAGAGCACAGCAGGTGCGAACGACCAGTTTATGGCTTTAAGACTAGAATCTAGCAGTTTTTCAGGAACATTGAAGTATCGCCACAGAAGAGATATAAGTAACCTGTGCGATACGATGCTAATCTAAATAAATATAGTTGATCTATGCGGATATTTAAATATAATAAAGAAAGTATTCATTCAATGGTACAAAGCTGAGATTGAAGGATTCCTTGGTATCAATAAACTCGATATACTTTCCAAACCTCGTGAATCAATCATGAATAATTTACGAAATACCAAGCATAAAAAAATATTTGATCCTTTTTTTAATTTTCTAGAGTGACGATTTCTACTAAATTTAGCAAATCTATTCTCATCGAAGTAACAAATCGATTAGATGGATATTCTAGGATTTATCGAGGAAGCTGACAACATCTGAACCTTTCAACGAAATATTTGGATAATAATAATGTTCAGTTCTTTATCGTTTGAGAACAGGTCATGATTGTACCAATAGCATACTATTCAGATGGCACTCAGTTCCTAGCTCAAGTTGTGAATGGGAAGAAGCAGAAGAAACAATACCTCATCTCATCAATAGTTGTCCCATATATAAATTTCAAGATGGTTTTAGGACTATTCATGATGTTTCCTATTCTTTCTTGGAATGGGTTATAAATTTCTAACAAATATGATACGTATTTTTGTTATTCAGTTCTTTTTTTTGCTTTTGTCTTTTTATTTCCAGATTCGATGTGGGTAACTTGAAGAAGTCTCTGTCTCCATCAATAGAAGACCATTCTTGAAGAAAGAAGTCCTAAAAAAATATATTTCAGCTTCTTTTTGTACTTTCAGACTTAGGTGGGGAGCCAGGGTTTTTTTACTGGGGTTTTTTTCCTAGGCTTTTATGTCATACCACCCCGTCACTAACCCCTGATCTATATGCTTTATTGTTTGCTAACTAAATATTGTAAGCCAAAAGTTCAAAAGAATATATATATATATGGATAATAGACCTATTCTGAAAATATGAAAGCCCTAGCTCATCTCCTAAAGAATATAAAAAAATAGTGCGTGTAACGTTCACACGTGATTGAAGCAAAACTTTTTTGGTATTGTACGAGATGGCAATTAAGTTGAGAATCATATAAAATATGACTCGTTTATATATAGAATAAGTCATTTTTATAGCGATAAATGTATCTTATTGTTGATAAGAGTTGTATATGTAGCATAAATTTTTTCATGTAAAATGACTGTTCCTTCTTAATGTCCTGCTTCTGAATAATTTATATATTTATGGTTGAATGTCATGTTATGATTTTCAAAATTTTTTGAGTTAATTTTATTGCGAATATAAGTAAAATATTGTTCTTTCATTTATTTTTGTACATCTTCAGTATCCTTTATTTTCTCATCTTCATTTCATTTTGTTCATTACTTCATATCATTTAATAACTGAGCTTCGCTTCATATTAATTTAATTATCCCTGATCTGAATTAAATATGAAATCAATTTCATATGATATAATACCCTGTAATTATATTCCTGAATATCCACCACAATAACAATGATTGATGAAAATTTATAATTTTCATTATCTTAATATTCTAGCATATACCTGAATTACACATGAGCGGTATAATTCAGTTCATATTTATCATTTTGCTTGAGAAAATTTTAAATTACCGCTGCTTTGGTAATTCAAATTTCCCGCTGTTTCGTTCCTGTACTACCAAATATGGCGGCCGATTTGTGTTACCGAAAATTAGTTATTATTATTCAATTTAATTTTTTTACTAATTATTTTATTTTTTCAAAAATTTTTATTGATATGTTTATAAATTATCTATTGACAAAATCAAAAATATTTGAAAACTGGATGGTACAGAAACGTGACGCCATATTGCAATGAGACATAATGGCCTAAAATTTGTTAGTCTGTAACTTTTCTCAGTTATGTTATTTCTGAATTATAATTTACTTGAACAAATCGAAAACGGGGCTAATTCAAGTAAGGTTCATCTTAGTATTTCCATCCTCATTTTCGATAAAGAATATATTCTAAAATATCGTTTACTAAATTCTAGACTCCCTGTATATAAGAGATATTTTCCATTACGTTCAATCCAAATATAGTAGAAGCTCTTTTTTGATAGGAATAATCAAACTTCGTAGCCTGATCAAGAGAAAGTGTGGTAGGAGAAAAACAAATATTTACATTCCATCTCAAGTCCTCTTCGATATGTAGAATTGCCAATATTACCAACCTGTGAAAAGTCACGAGTGTTTGACGAACGCTTTCGAAGAAAATGAGAAAATCACTTTAGATGCCTTGGAACATGATTGTTTTTGAGTCTTTCGAAGGCTGTGAATAAACTCTAAATGTGAAGAAATTCTAATATACAGGTTGAGTCTTCGACTACTGAATTAAATTTAACCATAGGTTCTTGAGACCAAAAGAAACACTTTATAACATTTTTTGAAATTTAACTCCATTCAAAAGATAGAGTGTTGAAATTTCATTTGAAAAAATTGATTTTTGCTTATATCGTCGTAGTGGATATTCCAAATGAATTTTGTAAGAGGTTTCAAACAAATGAAAAGCATATTTCCGATTGAACACACTTGCTAAGGTTTCCTATTTAATTCAACACCAACTCCACCAACTCATAAAACCATCAGAACTCACCATATAATGAGTATTTACTAAACATATCCGACCCTGACTGGAAAAAAATCACCAAACCAAAATATTTTCACGTTTCCACAGTTCTTCTTTCTTGAAATCATTATCATCATTGAAAATTTTACTATATATGTTAAAAATGTCAACTTTTCTGTGAATGGATGAAAATTAAGTAAACATACTGAAAAATTTTCTTGTTAATTGTGAATTAAACGTAAATGTTTCTTCCGTTTTGAATCCGATATCATAACACATACTTTGTGTATTTGTATTTTATTGAAAATTTCCATTTTTTTGAAATTCAAATAAATCGTAGCGTATGTTAGGTCACAGATCAGTAAACTGTTATTGGTCTGTGGGTTAGGAAAAAGTTATCGTTCCATAATAAGGCAAGAGAATTATCTACCAATTTTGAAAACTAAGTTTCAGAACAATTCTCAAAATGAAGCAATACGTAATATTTGAGATGTTATTTGATTATTGATAATTCTTTTATATGCAATACTGAATATTTCATCTCAAAGTCTTATGAATATTTTTTTCCGGCAACACTAAGATCCTATTCTGAAACAGAAAACATAACCACATAAGTTGAAGGTTACATCTCACAATATCATCTCAGAATATAATACAATTAATATTTGCATAATACAGTACATATAAATGTAAAGAAATAGTGGATATGTATTATGCCAATAGAATGAATTAAAATGCCATGAGAAAGAGCAAAATCTTCCCAAAAAAAATTAGGTTATGTATTGGTACATGGCTAAGAACTGAAAGAGGGAACAACAATACATACTCACAGATTTTATCGTGGTCTTACAGTCAGAAACATGAAATGTTTGAAATGAATAATACACCTTCGACACCATCAATTGAGAGAAAACGACCAAAAAGAATTAGCAACAAATTGAAGTTTAAAGCAAGTATATCGTGCATAAATGACGTTCTGATAAAGACATACAGGGTGGCCATTTGGAAACGAAACAGACGAGAATACAGACGAAATAAGTTTTTTCGATAGAAATGCTCGGACAGGTCGATTTCTGTTTCGAGGGGGACAACTTAAGATGTAGGTTACGGACGCATAGCGGTTCAACCCTTGCTACTACAACCCCCACCCACAATTTTTGAATAGGGAAGATGGGGTGAGTGATACCTCAATTTAAAAGTATTTTTATACTGATTTCAGCACAGTTATTGTTGTTTCATTTTATGCATTAGTTCTCGAAATATTCATGCGTTAGTTAATTTTATCACTTAAATTTTTTGCGAATAATTGACATTTCGTGCTTCCGAAACACAGTATGATAGCATTCTCACGTTTGATAGATTTTTTATGAATTTTTAATAATCAGGCTGAGTACCTACTGACCCCCCCTGGGGGGTGCAAGTAAATGAAGCATAAGAAGTAATTGTCAGTTTATCTTCCTGGACGCTATTGCCAAATTTGACTTCAATCCTATATCTAGTTTGCCAGATAAGATTTTTTTTTATTGAAAACTCGTCCGTCATTCGGCATACTCGACCCGGGGGTACTGTGGAATGAGTGCTGGTTGTGGATTCATCATGGGCCATCGTCGTAGAGACGTACCGTATCCAGATTCCAACGTGAAAATAGAAAAATCTCAAATTACCTCGGCGAATGAAAATTGTTTGCATCGCTATCCGGCCAATATTCCAGTGGCGTACGAAAAATTCTGTACAAAACTCGGCTATCTTAGGCCAGTCCTACATTGGAAGCGGAATTTCTCCAGTCCAGACAGTCTGAGGGTCTGGACAGGTCTGGCTGGGTCTGGAGGAAACAAAAACAAAGAAAACGTACTTTCCTCCTACATTGGAAGCAGTGTTCGATCTGGTCTGGACTGCTCTGAAGAGAATCAAATCGGGTCGGGTTGGCTGGCCAGACCAAATCCGCTTCCGATGTAGGACTGGCCTTACTCGTCTGTTTTACATAAATGGCGCGGACGCTCTCACTGAACTCGATCGAGTGGATCGTTTGCGATCACAAGAGGACCAATTATTACTTTACCCAGTTTCTCACAGGTCATGGTTCCTTCGGTACATTACTTAGAGAATTGGCAAAATGTAAAACGACTTATGTTTCATCTGTACCCAGCAGGACAGTCCAGAACATCTTTTTCATAACTGCAAAAGATGGCAAACAGAAAGAGAGGAACACAGGGAAGAAGTGGGGGAGCTACCGGAGGTGTCCAAAATTATTCTGTCTATGCTGAACAATAAAGAACAATGGAAGAGAATATTTAGCTTGAACTTCAAGGGGGCATTTTAGTATGATGGATATTAACATTTAATCAATTGAAGGTGAAATCGAATATGCTGTGGTAGAATGTAAATATGATTCTAAGACTTTTCTATTAATTTGATTGTACAAGTCTTCCGGTGGAAATAGAGATATTTCATAAACTGATTCAAATTTAGCAATAATACTTCAGATGGGCGGGGCGTATGTTTAGATACGAGCACGTCTTAGATTGGTCACCGTACCAGATTTCTTTATTTCAATACTGACTCAATCATCATGTTTAGCTGTCACTTGACAGATGGGCGGAGCCATCAATCATTTATACCTAATTGTCAAGCGCATGTTATCTCATAAAATGATTCAAATTTAGCAATAATACGTCAAATGGGCGGGGCGTATGTTTAGATACGAGCACGTCTTAGATTGGTCATCGTACCAGATTTCTTTATTTCAATACTGACCGAGTCATCGTGTTTAGCTGTCACTTGACAGATAGGCGGAGCCATCTATCATTTATACCTAATTGTCAAGCGCATGTTATCTCATAAACTGATTCAAATTTAGCAATAAGACGTCAGATGGGCGGGGCGTATGTTTAGATACGAGCACGTCTTAGATTGGTCATCGTACCAGATTTCTTTATTTCAATACTGACTCGAGTCATCATGTTTAGCTGTCACTTGACAGATAGGCGGAGCCATCTATCATTTATACCTAATTGTCAAGCGCATGTTATCTCATAAACTGATTCAAATTTAGCAATAATACGTCAGATGGGCGGGGCGTATGTTTAGATACGAGCACGTCTTAGATTGGTCATCGTACCAGATTTCTTTATTTCAATACTGACTGAATCATCGTGTTTAGCTGTCACTTGACAGATGGGCGGAGCCATCTATCATTTATACCTAATTGTCAAGCGCATGTTATCTCATAAACTGATTCAAATTTAGCAATAAGACGTCAGATGGGCGGGGCGTATGTTTAGATACGAGCACGTCTTAGATTGGTCATCGTACCAGATTTCTTTATTTCAATACTGACCGAGTCATCGTGTTTAGCTGTCACTTGACAGATAGGCGGAGCCATCTATCATTTATACCTAATTGTCAAGCGCATGTTATCTCATAAACTGATTCAAATTTAGCAATAAGACGTCAGATGGGCGGGGCGTATGTTTAGATACGAGCACGTCTTAGATTGGTCATCGTACCAGATTTCTTTATTTCAATACTGACTCAATCATCATGTTTAGCTGTCACTTGACAGATGGGCGGAGCCATCAATCATTTATACCTAATTGTCAAGCGCATGTTATCTCATAAACTGATTCAAATTTAGCAATAAGACGTCAGATGGGCGGGGCGTATGTTTAGATACGAGCACGTCTTAGATTGGTCATCGTACCAGATTTCTTTATTTCAATACTGACTCAATCATCATGTTTAGCTGTCACTTGACAGATGGGCGGAGCCATCAATCATTTATACCTAATTGTCAAGCGCATGTTATCTCATAAACTGATTCAAATTTAGCAATAATACGTCAAATGGGCGGGGCGTATGTTTAGATACGAGCACGTCTTAGATTGGTCATCGTACCAGATTTCTTTATTTCAATACTGACTCAATCATCATGTTTAGCTGTCACTTGACAGATGGGCGGAGCCATCAATCATTTATACCTAATTGTCAAGCGCATGTTATCTCATAAAATGATTCAAATTTAGCAATAATACGTCAAATGGGCGGGGCGTATGTTTAGATACGAGCACGTCTTAGATTGGTCATCGTACCAGATTTCTTTATTTCAATACTGACTCAATCATCATGTTTAGCTGTCACTTGACAGATGGGCGGAGCCATCTATCATTTATACCTAATTGTCAAGCGCATGTTATCTCATAAACTGATTCAAATTTAGCAATAAGACGTCAGATGGGCGGGGCGTATGTTTAGATACGAGCACGTCTTAGATTGGTCACCGTACCAGATTTCTTTATTTCAATACTGACTCAATCATCATGTTTAGCTGTCACTTGACAGATGGGCGGAGCCATCAATCATTTATACCTAATTGTCAAGCGCATGTTATCTCATAAAATGATTCAAATTTAGCAATAATACGTCAAATGGGCGGGGCGTATGTTTAGATACGAGCACGTCTTAGATTGGTCATCGTACCAGATTTCTTTATTTCAATACTGACCGAGTCATCGTGTTTAGCTGTCACTTGAGAGATAGGCGAAGCCATCTATCATTTATACCTAATTGTCAAGCGCATGTTATCTCATAAACTGATTCAAATTTAGCAATAAGACGTCAGATGGGCGGGGAGTATGTTTAGATACGAGCACGTCTTAGATTGGTCATCGTACCAGATTTCTTTATTTCAATACTGACCGAGTCATCGTGTTTAGCTGTCACTTGACAGATAGGCGGAGCCATCTATCATTTATACCTAATTGTCAAGCGCATGTTATCTCATAAACTGATTCAAATTTAGCAATAAGACGTCAGATGGGCGGGGCGTATGTTTAGATACGACCACGTCTTAGATTGGTCATCGTACCAGATTTCTTTATTTCAATACTGACTCAATCATTATGTTTAGCTGTCACTTGACAGATGGGCGGAGCCATCAATCATTTATACCTAATTGTCAAGCGCATGTTATCTCATAAACTGATTCAAATTTAGCAATAAGACGTCAGATGGGCGGGGCGTATGTTTAGATACGAGCACGTCTTAGATTGGTCACCGTACCAGATTTCTTTATTTCAATACTGACTCAATCATCATGTTTAGCTGTCACTTGACAGATGGGCGGAGCCATCAATCATTTATACCTAATTGTCAAGCGCATGTTATCTCATAAAATGATTCAAATTTAGCAATAATACGTCAAATGGGCGGGGCGTATGTTTAGATACGAGCACGTCTTAGATTGGTCATCGTACCAGATTTCTTTATTTCAATACTGACCGAGTCATCGTGTTTAGCTGTCACTTGAGAGATAGGCGGAGCCATCTATCATTTATACCTAATTGTCAAGCGCATGTTATCTCATAAACTGATTCAAATTTAGCAATAAGACGTCAGATGGGCGGGGCGTATGTTTAGATACGAGCACGTCTTAGATTGGTCATCGTACCAGATTTCTTTATTTCAATACTGACCGAGTCATCGTGTTTAGCTGTCACTTGACAGATAGGCGGAGCCATCTATCATTTATACCTAATTGTCAAGCGCATGTTATCTCATAAACTGATTCAAATTTAGCAATAAGACGTCAGATGGGCGGGACGTATGTTTAGATACGAGCACGTCTTAGATTGGTCATCGTACCAGATTTCTTTATTTCAATACTGACTCAATCATTATGTTTAGCTGTCACTTGACAGATGGGCGGAGCCATCAATCATTTATACCTAATTGTCAAGCGCATGTTATCTCATAAACTGATTCAAATTTAGCAATAAGACGTCAGATGGGCGGGGCGTATGTTTAGATACGAGCACGTCTTAGATTGGTCATCGTACCAGATTTCTTTATTTCAACACTGACCGAGTCATCGTGTTTAGCTGTCACTTGACAGATAGGCGGAGCCATCTATCATTTATACCTAATTGTCAAGCGCATGTTATCTCATAAACTGATTCAAATTTAGCAATAAGACGTCAGATGGGCGGGGCGTATGTTTAGATACGAGCACGTCTTAGATTGGTCATCGTACCAGATTTCTTTATTTCAATACTGACTCAATCATCATGTTTAGCTGTCACTTGACAGATGGGCGGAGCCATCAATCATTTATACCTAATTGTCAAGCGCATGTTATCTCATAAACTGATTCAAATTTAGCAATAAGACGTCAGATGGGCGGGGCGTATGTTTAGATACGAGCACGTCTTAGATTGGTCATCGTACCAGATTTCTTTATTTCAATACTGACCGAGTCATCGTGTTTAGCTGTCACTTGATAGATGGGCGGAGACATCTATTATTTATACCTAAGGCTAGTTACACACACATCAATTTTGGACGTTCGATAAAAGTTCGTACGAACATTTATCGTACGTCCAAAATTTAAAGTATCTTTCAGACCTGTCGATTTTGTATCGTGGACGTACATTTTTGATGATTCGCTTCAGTTGCTTGTCAGCATGAACCCTTTAAAGACTCGTGTTCTTGCTATGTGGTTGTTGTACCGTCGGCGTAGTTGAAGGCGTATAACCAGGAGTCAGTGGGTTCATCCTATTAATCAGAGAAGACTAGATGCAGGGATTTTTCACACGCTTTATGAACAATTTCGAAGTGACGAAGAAAAGTTTTTTAATTACTTTAGAATGTCAACTGCAAGCTTTGATGAATTGTATGAGAAAAAACTAAATAATTTCACCAAACACACTGCATTACTTCCTTCTCTGATGGCGGTTAAATCGCAACTAGTAAAGCCAAGCGAACTTCGGTCGTACGAACGAAATTCGATGTGTGTGAAGACGCCGTTTTGATCACATGCGCCACTGTTTTCACGACCACTAGATGGCGGTCGTGTATAGTCGAGAAAATGGACGATCGCAACACGGCGTCCGTACGATAACTTTTGAGAAACTTTTGAGAATCGATGTGTGTGTAAAGACACAATCATTTCTTTGCGCCACTATTGGAATTTGGTCGTACGAATTTTTATCGTACGTCCAAAATCGATTTGTGTGTAACTAGCCTAATTGTCAAGCGCATGTTATCTCATAAACTGGGATATTGAGCGAATTAGAAAAGTTTCTTTTGAAGATTCACTCAGACAAGAAAATTATAATTCTGGGAGGGCATTTCAATCTTCAACTGAAAAGAGAAAACAAATATAACACAGAACCTTTATCACTTCTTAGCTCGTTTTTTCTAGTTAGGCACATCACAGAAGACACAAAAATTGTGGGTCAATCAAAGGGCTGTATTGACAATATTTTTTCTAATTTAAGTCGCCCAATAAGAGGCTACGTTTTATTCAATCATATGTCCGCTCATAGTACCCAAAAACTTTCATTTGATGTTGACACCAAATTTCCTAATTCCATTAAACGAATGCGTATATTTCCTGAACACGCTTGTAGGGAATTCTTACAAGAATTACAAGAACAAGACTGGTCAAATATATATAAAATAGAGAAAATCGATGTCAACCGACAATGGAAAAGTTTCTCTGATGATTTCATGAACATTTTCAATAAATATTGTCCTTTGAAATATATTGTTCACCAAAGTCGAAAAAATATAAAAAATAAAACATAAGAGTATTTACGGAACTCCTGAAGTAATTCATTTGAAACATGATTTGCACTTACTTTTAACGCTGAGTAAATATAATATATAATTCAAATCGGTCTATAAAGTTGGAAAGAAAAAATATGACCAGTTACTCATTGCTTCTAGAAAAAATATTACAAAAATGAAATACTTGTCTCGGACAATAAAACTAAAGCCATGTGGAAAATTTGCACTGAAATTCAGGGTAAAAGCGGATGCAAAAATACCACATATCCAACTTCCTCGCCAGAGGAAACTGCGAATGAATTCAATGAATTCCTGGTTCACTTGATGAAAAATTTCAACAAACAATTTAGAATTTGTTTGCAATGTCGAAACTAATACATCTTTCTACTTGAGGCCCTTTACAGTCTAGGAGAATGTTGAAATATTTAGAAAATTAAGGAACAAATCAAGTTCTGGATTTGATGAAGTTCCAGTTGAAATTGTTAAATTGAGTGTTGATTCTATTTCATCTGTCATCTGTCATATATTGAATAATTCTCTGAAGTTTGGAGTATTTCCTAAGCAGCTCAAGCTGTCAGTGATCATTCCGATATTCAAGACTGGCGATCTTAAGGACTGGAGAAACTATAGGTCGATAAGTCTGTTGAATAGCTTTACAAAAATATTTGAACAAGCAATGCTTTCCAGACTTTCAAATTATTTCAATAGTCATGAACTTTTTCATCCTTCACAACATGAATATTTGAAAGATCGGTCAACTCAGACTGCTATATTTCAATTCACCAATAATATCCTGCAGTTTTTAGAGGAAGGAAAGCTGGTCGCGGGATTGTTCATCGATCTTTCCAAAGCATTCGATTGTCTTAATAAAGAGTTTCTTATTGAAAAACTCAGAAAATATGGAATTGTAGGAAACGCGTACGAACTGCTGGTTTCCTATTTATACAATCGTTTACAATGTGTGGAAATAATTGTAGATGGCCAAACATCTTGATGTTTGTGGCTTGTGAACGAATTTGGTAGCACCCTCGGAGTGTCACTATTTTTGATAATGATCAATGATATGTGCAATGTATTGATTCGATGGAGGACACAGAATCGACGAAATTTGTAGATGACTCAAATTGTTTAATAGCACAAGGGAATATGAATGATTTGTAGCTAAAATGCGAAGAAGTTGTATACGGAAAAATTCAAGAATGGCTATCACGAAACAATTTTATTCTAAATGAAAACAAGACGGATGATGTGGTTTTTCGCTCGAACACATTGAAAAAGGATCAGCTAATGATGAATTTTGGTGAGGACAAAGTTGAGTCATCGGCGTTTACCAAATTTCTGGGGGTTTTTATTGATGAGATTCTATAATGGAGAAAGCATATAGAGGAGCTATTGAATTAAATGAACAGAGTATGCTATGCTACTAGAGTTATACAAGTACATTGATAGTGATACGAAGAGAGCAATATACTACGCAAATTACGAATCTTTGATCAGATTGGGGTGTGAGCTCAGCAGTGAAGTCAATTTTTATTAATCGGAAGAGAATCCTGACATCTTTGATGTGAATCGGCTTCAAGGAATCATGCAGAGGAAAATTCAAACAACAGGGATTTTTGACGGTTTACAGATTATACATCTATGAATGTTTAATATATTTATATAAAAATAAAGTTGTGTTTCTAACAAATAATAGAAATGTGAGTTACAATACAAGAATAACTAACATTAACTTTCCATATCTTAGATTATCTCTTTCTGAAAATAATCCATCCTATATGTGTACTAAGATCTTCAATAAATTACCATACCATTTCAAAACTATTAGTAATTACAGTTTAAAGTTAGTACAAAAAAATTTTAAGTAGAGGTGGAGCCATATAGTCCTGAAGATTATTTGGGTGCATGTTGATTGTTTTTCTTTTGTAGTATTTATTTAGGACACTGTTTCATTTTGTCATTTTCTGTATAGGAATATAATTTGAAATAAAAGTATTTATCTATCTATCTATATTCACACTGTTATATTCATGATAATGGGGATGCCCACAACGTTGCATTAACCATGAATCAACGTGAAAAGAAACGTTTTATCCTAATGAATTTGGCAGTTTTTTCAACGATAAATATTAGTGATGTTATTTAAAAAACACAACTTTTTAAGGCTGTGTTTATTGGGTTCCCCTCAAACTTATAGAAAAAGTGCCAAATTATTCGTGAGAACATACGAATTTTTCGTTAAATTGGAAAAGAGAAATAACAAAAAGTCTGTCAGAAATTTCAATGCTCCATGCTTTCACATATACGTACTTGATTGACATCGGTCAGATTTATTAATTCAGTTTCACTTGGTGGAAAAATAATCTAAACTATTCATTTACCCTGAAATAGCGTATTATAGAGGGTGTAACTAAATAAGTGTAAAATATTTAAGGAGGTGATGCCTTATCGAAAAAAAGATAGGAACTTTCATATAGAGAAACTTCATTGGCACATCCCTTGTTAAGATACAGCCCCTCAAAGGGAGTACATAAAATTTGTATAACAATTTTTTTCACAAGCACCAAAAAAGTAACAATATTGAAATTAACCTAACGTTTCCTACTAGCAAAAATACACTTATCCAGTTATTTATTTGGTTTATTCCATGGTTGTAAGGGTGAGAAAAGCAACCCCTCAAGTTTATTTCCAATGTAACTTTTTGTCTTATTATTTGTTTACCATTTAAAAATTTATTTCCGATAGCCTGTTTTATTCCTAACAAAAAATGTCTCATGAGTTTTATGCCCAAAAAAACCCAGTTCGCAGCAAAAAATTATTTTACGAACAACTACAGAGATAGGTACATCGTCATAAATGCGAACTGGAATTATTATTATTCTGTAGTTAGCACCTGCGTTTCCCACCCTTACAACCATAGAGTAAACCAAATAAATAACTGGATAAGTGTCTTTTTGCTAGTAGGAAACGTTAGGTTAATTTCAATATTGTAACTTCTTTGGTGCTGGTGAAAAAAATTGTTATACAAATTTTATGTACTCCCTTTGAGGGGTTGTATCTTAAGAAGGGATTCTCCAATGAAATTTCTTTATATGAAAGATCCTATCTTCTTTTCGATGAGGAATCACCTCCTTAAATATTTTACACATATTTAGTTACACCCTGTATATTGTATTATACAGGGTTTCCATTTGAAAACGAAACAGACGAGATTACAGAAGAAATAAGTTTTTTCGATAGAAATGCTCGGATAGGTCGATTTCTGTTTCGAGGGGAACAACTTAAGATGTAGGTTACGGATTCATAGCGCTTCAACCCTTGCTGCTACAACCCCCACCCCCAATTTTTGAATGGGAAGATGGGGTGAGTGATACCTCAATTCAAAGGTATTTTTATACTGATTTCAGCACAGTTATTGTTGTTTCATTTTATGCATTAGTTCTCGAAATATTCATGTGTTAGTTACTTTTATCACTTAAATTAATTATAGGAAGTTGAATAGTGTTAGTTGGATTGATTTGATTTCGAAAAGGATTGGCAAAAATACTTATCTTGTTGAAATACCTGAATTAGGTCCTACATGGAAACGTCATAGAAATCATATTAAAAAGAGGGTAATAGTTAAGAGTAATCAACAGGCTAATAATTCAGAAAATATATGTTATAATAAGAACCTATGTAATACCAATAATTTAAAATTTGTTTTGCCTAGTTTACCAATTGAAGAATATGATATATTATGTTCAGATTATTTAGTTTTAGAGGATAAGAGTAATCGTGAAGAGAATAGAGGAAAAGATATCCAAAAAAGTTCAATCTCAGGTAGACCTAAGAGAAATGTAAAACCGCCAAATAGACTTGAGTATTCATAGACTGTAAATAATTGTGAATTTTGTTATTTAATTGCCAGAGATAGAAACTTAAGGGGGTAGATATTGTAATGTATTTTGTCGACTATTGTATTAAGAACGTACTGAGGAAAAATGTTGTCTAGTATAGGTAGTAGTTAAATGCCGATGTTCAACCTGGGCATATGTACATATTATGATGTATTTCGTTTTGTAGAATAAACCAGTTGTTATAATATAGGTATTCAAGAAGTATATCTTGTATCATTATCCAATATACAGGGTTGCCATTTGAAAACGAAACAGACGAGATAACAGACGAAATAAGTTTTTTCGATGGAAATGCTCGGACAGGTCGATTTCTGTTTCGAGGGGGACTACTTAAGATGTAGGTTACGGACGCATAGCTCTTCAACCCTCGCTGCTACAACCCCCACCCCCAATTTTTGAATAGAGAAGATGAGGTGAGTGATACCTCAATTCAAAGGAATTTTTATACTGATTTCAGCACAGTAATTGTTTCTTCATTTTATGCATTAGTTATCGAAATATTCATGCGTTAGTTAATTTTATCACTTAAATTAATTTTTTGCGAATAATTGACATTTCGTGCTTCCGAAACACCAAAATTTTCGTACTTGTATTTGAAATTGCAAAACATCTACCACTGGGCAAATGAAGTACGTGTTAAAGGCACTAGGGTCAGATGTTCGACTAGCTGTTTTATTCACTGAAATCATTCTCCAACTGTACGGAATCAGAACGATTTGAAGTACTGATCTAAGAAATAATACTTTTCAAAGTGAAGTAAATAATTTATCAAAAACTCACATCAAGTAATTAAATATTCAAATTGTTCACCAGTAGCTTCCATACAATGAAATAAGTTTTGTTCGAAAAGATGGAGCACATTTTGCAGCATTTCTGGAGTGATTTGACGGCATTGGTTCACTATACGTCTTCTTAAATCTTCTATGGAATCGGGCTGTGTAGAGTAAATTTTACTCTTCAAGTGGCCCCAAAGAAAGAAATCTTTGATCCAGATACTCTCCAACTGTTAAGGCGTAGTGTGGAGGAACTCCATCCTGCTGAAACACAATCTGATTTTCCACATAACTTCCAGCATCTTGATTAAAGATTTCTATGTCAGTGGATTGGAGGAAGGGAGCCACAGTCATGGTTGTTTTGAAGCTCAAAATGTCGATTTTTCACAAAAAGACACTACAAGTGCCATGAAAACACCACTTCATTTTCAAATATTTAGTTAAGAATATTTCGAGAACCAATGCATAAAATGAAAAAACAATTGCTGTGCTGAAATCAGTATAAAAATACCTTTCAAATGAGGTATCACTCACCCCATCTTCCCTATTCAAAATTTGAGGGTGAGGGTTGTAGTATCAAGGGTTGAAGCGCTATGCGTCTACATCTTAAGTTGTCCCCCTTGAAACAGAAATCGACCTATCCGAGCATTTCTATCGAAAAGATTTATTTCGTCTGTAATCTCGTCTGTTTCGTTTTCAAATGGCCACCCTGTATATATTGTGAATTCGTGTTCTGAAAACGCTGAATGTAATGATCGTAAAATTCATTTAGAGGTGTCAAAAGATTCGGTCCGGAAGAATCAGTGTGTGTCCGTCAGAAATTTCTGTATGAAAAACAACTTGTTCACCAATATATAAATTTTCCTGATTAAATTGCCATATCCATTAAGGCGATTCAAGTGATCATGTTTTGGAATAGTAGTCTTTCAAGTGGAACAGGATTGTAGCTGAAATGAAACTGAAGTAAAACTGTTTGTATGGTTATTTTTAATTCAAAATATTTGTAATTTTGACTTGAATACAATACGGTTTATCAAATGACAAGAGCTTGGTGATAGAAAGAAATTCTAATCGGTTTTCTATAGAGTTGATGTCCCTACATTTGATTGGTTTCTAGGAGAAGGGAATTCGAGCTATGAACAAAACTTATGGAAAACTGTGAGTTATTTTTTTTAATTTCAGATAAAGGTTTGTTTATTCATCGTTGCGGTTGTATCAAAATCACGCTGCTCCGGACGACGGGAAAAGATTCTAGAACAAGCGCTCAAATGTTCCTAACCTCACGTCAGTGCTTATTCTAATTTTTTCAAGTATGTTGCTTTGCATTTTCAGGATAATGATAATGATTTGAATTTCCATTGATACCTACAAGATAATTGATAACTTACGGGAAGAATTATGAAAATGATTTCACTAAACTTCTTGTCTTTCTGCGCACAATGTGTAGGAACTTGAAAATGGGGCGATGTTTTCAAGAAGAGACACGGAATCACACTATCAGAGGGTGAGCAGCTAGTGGAGGGAAATGTGAATGAAAATTTTGCGCATGTCTGTTGGTTTATTTACACAGATGCCGCAGCCAAACATCCATCAAGCAATTCAAATCGCCGGTAGTGATAAAAAAAAAAGTAGTAAAACATTGAAGTGAGGTCAGGGGCATTACCACGTTAATTCTACAGTATTTTTCCGCACACTGGAACAGTGTGATACTAATACAATTGCCACGATGAATGAACAAACCTATATCTCGTATTAAAAATAAGTACTCACAGTTTTCCTCCAGATTTTCCCTTCTCCTGAATATATACAAAAAGTAGGCATATCAACTCCATCGAATGACAGTTAGGTTATCTTTTTTTCAGTGAGCTATTGGCTGCAATTCCCAAGTTCATTCGCAACTAAACGAATGCGCATAGTTGCAAATGGCTATTTGATGATATTTCCCAAGATTACCATTTTTGACAGCCGTTAGCAGAGCGCAGCGAACGGCATCAAGGGGCGCTTCCTTAGACTATACAGGCTGGCCATTTGAAAACGAAACAGACGAGATTACAGACGAAATAAATTTTTTCGATAGAAATGCTCGGACAGGTCGATTTCTGTTTAGAGGGGGACAACTTAAGATGCAGGTTACCGACGCATAGCGCTTCATCCCTTGCTACTACAACCCTCACCCCCAAACTTTGAATAGGGAAGATGGGGTGAGGGATACTTCATTTAAAAGGTATTTTTATACTGATTTCAGCACAGTAATTGTTTTTTCATTTCATGCATTATGGTATCCAATATGGAAAGGATCGATCAAATACTGCCTTATAAACGAGTAACGAGTAAAAAATTATCCCAGAGTTTTTCTAAATTACCAGTATCTACTTTTAAAATATCATCCCAGTTTTCCCGAGAGCTCTTTCAAGAATGCATCAATAGTGGAATCGTTTATTAGATGGACCTGCTTCCGTGTGATATTTGATTGATCTCTCAACGGAAAAAAAAATTTTTGAACCGAATGATCAGATAAGCGGGAGAAAATTACATTAGCATTACACTTTTCTAAAAATTAACGGCCTTGCGAACAAGGACCCCTCCCTATACCCGTCAACAGTAATGTCACTGGAGTGTGGAACATGCAATCAACAATATTTTGAACAAACATCCTAATGGGTCAAGAGTTGAATGGCATTGCAAAAATTGGACATAAAACAACAACATGAAAATGTGCACTGGCAACACATAATTTAGACCATTGTATAGACTTTGAAAATGTAAAAATATTGAAATCAAAGAAAAATTATCATAAAAGGATCATAAATAAAAACTAAAATATAATAAACAAGAAAACGGATACTAATCAATTGAGCAATATATACAGTTATTCAATAAAATGTCTATGCGTGAAAAACCAGAAGACATGGGACTGCATTGGAAAGAATATTCAGTATAACTTCAATTAATTTACTTAACTTCACTTTATCTATCTATAACGGCTTCTGAGTTATGAATTATTTTTTAAAAATTTAAATCGAATTTGACAGTTACAAAATTTCGCTCAATATTCGAGATTTCAATTCCAAATTTGGCATGATCTTAGATAATAGTTTAAAGCATTTCGAAGCTCAGTTGTCATGAAAAAACTCTGTTTTTTCAAATTAGACACCCAGTATATTTCTTCATTTTCAATATGAGAACAACCCAATCTACTATCTTTCTATACATTTCCCTATACCTATCTGGAATGGATTCTGTGTTATCTCAAATAAAAGTTCCCTTGTGGTGCAGTACCATCATACCTTCAAACAAATATTGATACATTTGCTACTACTTCCAAGTAGTTTGAAAAGAGCGTCAAAGCTACCTGACCTCAGGTCAGTGCTTTGTTTTTTTGTTAATATTATAAAAATATATGTAACATATGCCAATAACCTCCATACATACACAAATTTTTGTTCAAATTCGCCCGATATTTTGTTTGGTACAGACTATAGAAACAAATTCTGTATTGTTATTTTGATTTTCTAGCGCATTGATTTCTTTGAAATTTCGAAAGCCTATCATAGATATGGAAAATATAGATGTCTAGCTCGAGGTCGAAAAGTGAGGCATTTAATTGAACTGACAAAATGGCGGCCGTCTGTTGTTGTTGTTGTAGTATTTTTTCTAACGAATTGATTAAGTTTAAGGCTGTACATCATCACCTTCTTCTTCACCTTCTATTTCAATGCTAATTTACTTCAAGAATAACGCATAAACCGTTTGTCGGATTTCATTCAAAATTTGAGTGAGCATTGGCATGAGTATTCCCTAGTGCGTACCTTCCGCCGATTTTTGATATGATGCATAGTTTTTGGCTAATTACACTTTGAAAATTGACATACTCTTCAGATGCAAATATTTCCTCAAGGAAATATTTTATCGAAAAAAACTCATAGGTAGTCGTTCGGTATTACATTGAACTTTGAAATTAGCTAAAGTTTTTTTTTTCAATTTTCTCAATTTTTCGAGTTATTCTCGTATGACCTCAGGTATGATTGCCACAACTATTTTTACCAAATTCAGGGACAATTAAATGTATGCCGTAGAGAATATTGCGACTTGATTCTTTATTGCGATAATGATTTCCATGTGGAAACCATAATAAGGGATCGGAATTTCTGGAGATATACGATGCTTCCAAAATTAGAGGACTTTTACAAGAAGTGCATTCTTCCAGAAATAATAGATGGCAGAAAATCAAGAGGAATGAGTGTCCGCGAGATAAATTGAAATTATTATGGAAGTGGGTAAGTGTTTCTCACGAACGAAGCCTACATTCTACTCTCTCAGCGGAAAAAATTATATCGAACTTTTTAGATGCAGGGATCGAACACCCGTAGAAAGTTATATTTTTTTGACACGGGGGCAGGGTTTTTTCTGCTGAGGTTTTTCCTTGGACTATTGTATCATACGCAGAATTGTATAGTACCCCGTGCACCAACCTCAGCTAGGGACATTTTGTTTCAATATGTATTGCATTATATCAGCTCCCTCAATCCAAATAATATATTTTAAAAAACAAAAATTTTTTATTTCCCATGTTTGATATGCCCAGGAAAAATGTTTTGGAGACATGGAAATTTTATATGCTTCTTCAACTGATTAGATTTGTCCGAATAAATTTTTTTTCATGTAGTATAGCGCCCCATGTACAAATTCAAGAGCTTGTTTTAATTAATTTGCATCACTCACATTCACATAAATAATTATAGGGTCAATTTACACATTCAGGGTTACATTAATTCCCAACAAGCTGAAAGTTGGTGCAATTGTTCAGAACCTAATTATGAATAAAATTTGAAAGTTTTTCATTATTCCGCTGTACGGAAATATTCAAGTCAAGGTCAAAGGTCAAGAATGCGTTTTTCGCGATTTTCAGCAAAAAGGCAAGTTTTATCACGAAATTACTCCAGAAAAAATTGTAGAACATATATTATCTATAAAATATGTATCAACTTTTTTTTCCTAAGAGCCACCGTTTTTGAGATACAACGTTTCAAAGATCTTACATCGGAGAAACTAAACGCCCTCTGAATGTACGAATAAAAGAACATCAGAAGCTTCTACGAGTACTAGACAGCGACAAATCCAGGTTGGTCCAACATGCTGTAGATGAGAATCATCGTATAAAGTGGGATGAAGCATCAATAATATCCAAAGAAGAAAAACTTGCAAGAAGAAAAATCAAAGAAGCAGCATTTATGAAAATAACACCTGATTCCATAAGTGCTCCATCTATAGATCTGCCAGAAGTTTGGACGCCGATAGTTCGATCCAACTTGAAAAGATCATCATATCGCAGATGAGTATATAACATCGTTCATTTTTCTTTCATGACTTCTGTCATATTGACTTTTTGAAAATTGATAATTTTCAAAAGGTTTCTTACTTTTCTCCTTGATAAAGATAGAAGTTGTCTATCGAAACGTCGAAAATCATTACATCCACAATATATGATGGTAATAGCCCAAACAATCATTCAAAACTAGCTCCATCATCAACAATATCTCGTCATCAACGTTTCAAAAAGTTATAAAAGTTGTAATCGTCATAATATGCATTCTGGGATATGAGTTTATCCATCATACTATACTTATTTTTCAATGTACCCCCAGATATCACGATACACAATTTTGACTCACCCTGTATACGTGGCCAAATCATGTATATTATGACGATTACAACTTTCATAATTTTTTGAACCGTTATATCTCAAAAACGGTGACTCTTTGGAACAAAATATTGATACACATTTTATAGATAATTATATGTTCTACAATATTTGTCTGGAGTAATTTTAACATAAAACTTGACGTTTTGCAGAAAATCGGAAAACCGCATTTTTTGGCCTCCTTGAATAAAATTTTTCCATACAGGGAAACTAATATTTTATTCATAATTATGTTTTGAACAATTTCACCGACTCTCAGCTTGTAGGGAATTTATGTAACTTCACCCTTCTTATTTGGTCTCAATTGACCGGTCTAAATAGAATGAACTCTGTATTTACCATTCTCTTCGAAACCCACAAAAAATCCATAAACACAAATTTACGTTCCGTTTCGATCCTACCCACCGGCGACAGTACCTAGAAAGTTTATTAGGGGTCATAAATACCGTACAGACCGTCCTATTTCGTACAATAGGCGTGCGTGTTTTCAGTTCCTTGAAATTTTCGCTTGGTGCCATCTAGCGGAATTCGAGTTTCGCCGCAAGATGGTGTACAGCCTTAAGCGACTTGTCATTAAGAAAGGAATAGAATCCTTTTTCTCTTCCCACATTTGAAGTATACCATTGATAGTTTGAACCAAACCATCAAAGCAGAATGGTGTATTTTTTATCAACCGTCCAAGACTCAATGAATCCTATTGATTCCATTAAAACTTGTTTCGCTGCAGTATTCTTATCAGATAACGGTCGTCTTAAATAATTGCCATCAAAGTATCCATGAGAGTTTCAATCGAAAAGGTCATTAATTTTCTATAGGAAATTAGCAGTTGCAATGGAACTTGCGAATTGAGCTCACTACTCGCCATCACTGTCATCATGGTACACTGAAATGTCTTACTAAAAATCTGAGTTGCTAATTTCACTTTCATTTTCTGAAAGGCATTGGGATAATATGAGTTTCTGTTATTTTTAGAAGGGTACGAGACAGTGAATTCAACGAATCGATGTCGTACGTTTTTTTATATCTCTCCATGAAACATTACTCCCACCCACTATGATATCCCTTTTCATTAACGAATTCCTCACATTTTTGATTAAATGTGGAGGGTCGTAGAGAGCAAAAATTTTATGCCCGTTGAAAATAATATATAGTTTACTTTTTGATGCTTCTAGCAGTTTATGAAGAGATCTGTTGTTTGATCCTTGATCACAAATTAAAACATTTATTACTAGACCCAATTTTTCCATTTCTAGTAAGCCTCTTTCCAGGCATATTTTCAATTGTGTTCCAACTATTGGTCCACACATGGACAAATAATACCCTACAGGTACACACCAATTATGACATAATACAGTGGGCTTGTTGATAATGAAATCATTTATCCTGAATTCAGTAAAAAATTTAATGAAGTCAACCCGAAATTTATTTCCACAATCGTTTACCTGAAAAGTTATTGAAACGAAGACCTATCGAAAACAATTTATATGCTCCATAGTTCTGCCTACTAAATATTCAACATCGTAAATGGAATTAAGAAAGTACATGCAAATAATGAAAATAAAACAAATATTACTAATTACAGGAAATAATTGTATACCATGGTAGGTTATTCCATAGCAGGTACTATTCTTAGTCTTATTGTGTTTATAGTTTTGCAACTCATCTAAAGTAACGAAATGCTCACAGAGGAAAAACGAAATAAAATAAATAAAAAATCTAAAGAGAATACTGTTTTATGTTTCTAGGATGAATATCTAGCCTGAAGTCATTATGAAGTGATTTTGGCGTGATGAAAAATGATTTTCAGGATATCTTTTTCAAATAATAAAATAAACAAAAATACAATTTGCATTACCCTCCAGATTCTCAGTGCAGGATTCCACTAATTACCATTTTTTATTTCGGAAAGTGTGGTAAAAATCGATTCTTCCGTCAAGACGACCACTCTCGAACGGAAGGAAATATAGTGTGAAATTTTCATGGTAGGTTTGTGGGTACAAAAGGTAGTTATAAAGTGATTTTGAAGTATCGATTTTTTTACACATTATACCATTGAAAAAATAATTATGTAGAGTCGTCCTAAGAATTTATCCTCATCGATTCTTAGAAGGAGGTTATAAGTTACCATTATTAATTAATAATATTTCATTACGGGAGATCTTCATAAACAGACGGATTTGATGCGAAAAAAACCAGAAAATATCAAATTTCACTATGAATTATTTGTTTCTGTTGCTTCAAACATCCGAATACACCGAAACATTTCACGTTCTTTTCTTTTTCGTTCACCTGAACTGCTTCAGATTCATTTCAGAAATCTAATTTTTTTTTCCGCAATTAACTGTGCGCCAAAACTATCAATTTTTTTTTGGCTCAATTCAGAGGATAAAAAAAATTTGGGAAAAAAGCCAGTTGTTCCTCAGAATTAGGGTGATAAAATAAGAACTCGGTCCATTTATTGCTCATTCAAATATATATGTTACATACAATTTTCTTGTGTACATGCGTAACTGATCTAAATTCACTTCACGTATTTGATATCACCAACAATATGGCCATAATTCATCCATTAAAATCGTCATCTAAATATACACAGATCATTGGACAGTAAGTCAATTGTTGTGATCGATCTCCGTTATCTTGTCGCGGTTTGTGGTGCGGTGTTGTCACGTTCAACTTCTTTTCCTATGATCTGGTTAATTAATTATTAGATGAACTTTTGTGATATCATAACAGTGATTTCTTCCGTGAATCTTCAGTGTGGTATCGATCTGGTTGATCTCGGTGAATGTTGTTCATTTGTGGGTTCTGAGCCATCTTAATATTTCATCCGAACATTGTTGTGATCGAATTGCGTTATCCATTCGCTGGTTTCCGTTGAAGTTAGGAGCTCGGGGTGCGCTGTTGACACGTTAAGCATTTTTTTCCTTTTATAAGATTTATTGAAACATCTGGTGCATTTGTGAGATCATAACGGTGTTTCCTTCCGTGGTCTTGAGGGTGGGATCAACCTGGTTGGTTCCTGTGAATATTTCCCATTTTTTGAGTTTGCAATAACTTACTATGATATCTGAAAATTGCTGTTGTAAGTTGTAATCGATCTCTGTTATCTTATCGCGGTAAATATTGTAACTGGAGGTGCACCGTTGTCACGTTGAGCAGTTTTTTTTACTTTCATATTTCATTAATCTTTCCCTATTCTCTGAGAGAAGGATTTGAAGGGACCTTATAATCACCTACAGAGCTCTGAAGGGACTTTTCAGCTCAGATTTGGAAAGAATTTTCACCTCAAACAATAGCGACGGATTGAGTGGCCACAGGTTCAAGCTACGGAGGGAAAATTTCCTAACAACTTAGAGGGAGCACTTTCTATCTAATAGAGTGTTTTCGTCTTGGAATCATTTACCATCTGCCATTGTGGAGGTCTCCAACGTCAATGCATTCAAGAATCAATATGATAGGTGGATTCAGGGGTGAACTTCACAATTATGAATTTTTTTTCTTTTATTGAATTTGTCAATTTATTTTATTGTGATCAAACTATTTTTTTTTCTTGAGCCATGTGCATCAATATTTATTTTGATATTCTGTGAGTTTATAGATTATAATTTTCAACTCTGATCAATAAATAATAATAATAACTGAATAAACATGCACAAAATTTTATCATTATTATTATTATGGCATAAAATGTTCTTCAATATGAACATAAGTGATAAAGAATTATGGAAGACTGAGTGGAACTCTTACGAAATGTTCAATAAGTATCTCGTTTCTGATCCTTCTGAAAAAATTCTAGGTTTTGATCTTCCAAGAACAAATTGGCCAGTTCTCAATCGTTTGAGAACAGGTCATGGTCGTATCAATTGCATGCTATTCAGATGGAACTTGGTTCCTAGCGCAAGTTGTGAATGTGGAGAAGCAATACCTCATCTCATCAATAGTTGTCCCATATAGAAATTTCAAGATGGTTTTAGGGCTATTCATGATGTTTCCGATTCTTTCTTGGAATGGATTATAAATTTCAAACGAATATGAGACGTATTTTTGTTATTCAGTTCTTTTTTATGCTTTTGTCTTTTTATTTCCAGATTTGATGTGGGCAACTTGAAGAAGTCTCTGTCTCCATCAATAGAAGATCACTCTTGAAGAAAGAAGTCCCTGAAATATATTTCAGCTTATTTTTGTACTTTCACACTTAGGCGGGGTTTTTTTCCCTAGGCTTTTATGTGTTACGCCGAATTGTATGACACCCCGTCACTAACCCCTGATCTATATGGTTTATTGTTTGCTAACTAAATATTGTAAGCCAAAAGTTCAAAAGAATATATATATATAGCATTGCTTATATGTTATAATAAATAAACAATGATTTTACACAATCTTGAATCAGATGAAAGATATCTTTTTAAATAATTTGGGATTGCTAGAAAATAATATCTAAATATATTTTTGAAGAGTTATACTTTTTGAGTGGTCCTAACAAATTGTGGTTATCATATTCGTGGAATCATTGTATAAAATCATTGTTTATAGATTAGATAATAATACTATATAAACAATAATAAAATACAATGGTATAAATAACACCTTCCTATTGGGAGAATTCTATTGTTGTAGATAGTCTGCCATCTAGTATTACTGTCAGGTAACTGTTTGCGGTGTGAAAAAAGTCGGAAAATCGTACTAAAATCCGCCGATTATCAACACTGATTGAACGGATTTGACCTAATAACGATCTTGACTGAGATATTTGAAAATATAACATTCTGAAGTTATGAAAACTAGCTCGGGGATGATAGGTTATACCGCTCAAGATTAACCCTGTATTCTTCATCGAGAAGTCAAACCCAATCGATTGAGACAATTTTCGGTTTGACATTCGAAAATTAAAGACTTAAGGGCAAAAGGGATAGTACAATAACGCAAATATTCCGGAATTTGTAAACAAAAAATCAAAATGCTTGTGAGTTTTTAGATTTCATTTTATTGAACAAATAAACACAATATTAATTCTGTTTCGACACCTTGTTATATGAAATAACATTCTAAATATCTATTCTTAAAAAAAAACATAAATTCATCAAAATGTAATCATACAATCAAAGCATTTCAAAGTTTTAAATCTCCATGATAGTCAATGTAAAGTCAATATTATTTATGTCTGGAAATAATCTGGATAAAAGATCCACAGGGATTGATGTGTCATTGGATTGATTCGTTACGTTCACCAATGCAGGATAACAAATATTACTTATGGACAATGAAGAGCAAGGATTATTGGAGTCCGTCAATAAAAGAGTGTATTTATAACGGATATAATGAGTAGCCAAGCAACGCACTGAAAAACTGATGTCTTTACAGTTATTTGAATTTATTGAAAAAAAAAATATGTGATTATGGTATGAATAAAAAGAGTTTTTATGGTCAAAGAAATTCCTATATGTCTTATTGTTAAGGTAGCTAATATGTTTTTCTCTAACATGTAATGAGATACAATAAACATTTAACACACATATTGGACAAACATAAAGGTAGTCTCGGATTTCTTTAGAACAGTTTTTACATTTAATATTGCTCATTGTGGTTAACACAGAATGAGGATGTCTATTGCCTGGTCCAGCAACTATCCATTCATTGATATAAAATGTAATAGTTAACAATCTAGGAGATTTAAAAAAATTTCTCATATTATCATACTGAAATTGAAACCATAAATGATCAACATTACATTTGAAGAAATCTGGTTGTATAAGTTCAGCCATTAGCATTTCTGAAGCAAATATACTCCTTCTTGTTTCTGTAGAAATTTCAATTCGATATTTCAAAATATTATGAATTTTTGAACCAGACCACACTTTCCAGTATGAAGTTAATTTTGAATCAAATATTACCATGACAATCACGATATCATCATCCAATTTGGAGAAGAATATCTTATTTTTCCTCACACAATCTTGGAAATCCCTTTCGACATATTTTTCAAATTTACTCCCCGTATGTTTCTCTTCCATGTGTTCCAGAAGTAAAGTAATATTGCCTTTCCACTTACATTGCTCCTCTTCTTGAAACTTCTCAATAGAGAAAGGACATGTTGTTTCCACAAATTCACATAATTTTTCATGCTCCTGTATATCACTCCATTTTAATATTTCCTTACAACCATATCCTTCATTCATACAAGGAAATTTATAATATTCTGCTAGTGACTCATAAATACTCTGCCTCATTGTTTCCACTCCCTCTACATTTTTTTTACAATTCTCTCTTCCACAAACACTCCCTAAATCATTACTCACAACAATTGGTGGTACTGACAAATAATGCTTGCATATGTTACATCTGAGTGAATCAATTTTATCTTGAAGAATCTTCAATGCTTGTACTGTTTCATCCATTGTGAATAAGTGTCTCGCCTTTATGTAACTGCAACCAATAAATTAAGTTTGATTCAAAGCTAATAAGTAGATCGAAATTATTGAACTAATTACCTTTTTTGTGCTTTGCTCAAGAAGTTGTCTCTGACTTAAACAGTTTACTGATCTGCGGCCTGCCTCTGCCAGCCATAAAGATGAGAATGGGAATCCCAACAAGTGTGACAACTAGACGATATATTAAAATCTCTTCTATGTTCTAAGGCTAAAATTTACCAGCTTTTAGGAAAATGTATTAAGAAAATACCCTAGAATTTATTGTGCCTATTCATATCTTTGATCTAAATAAATATGGAATAAACTATATATATTGTTACGAACTTGGGGTTCGATAATATAAATTCCAATAACCAATAACAACAATATATATTTAATGTATGAGAAACTTTTTGTTTATACAATGTATAAATGTACACTAATGTGCATAATGTACAATAATTATTTTCTGCAGACAACTTTTTTTCTTCACATATTTTCAGAATAGACATATTTTCAGAATAAGATATCTACCCAAATATAACGGTCAAGTTCGTTATTGGGTCAAATCCGTCGAATGGTTCAGGTGTTATGAACATCTGAAATTTGGTTTCCTCAGTAACTCCAAGAATATCCATTGGATCAACATGTATCTTGAGGGTATTTGAATGAGTTTGAAACAAATTTGCTCACACTAAATTTCGTAGAAATTTTTAAGCTGGAAAATTTAATTTCCAGACCATTTTTCAAAGAGAACTTTGGGCTTCGAAAAAAAAACAGAAGAGTGGTGTAAATGGTTATTTCGAATTTAATTTTTTATTTTTCACATTCATTATGGCGTTTTTTCTAAAGTATCACAATGTTCCCGAGTCCAAAACAATTTTGTGGAACAAGCCCACAAAGGTTTTTTTTTAAATTTTTTCAAGTTTACAACTTGAGTGTAACTGAAATTATTACACTTCACTGTAGTAACAGCTAAGATTTGCGATTAACACAGAGGGTCTGCTAAGATGTGCACTACACTAAGGTGATAAACGTAACCATTCTTGAGCTGAAGTTATTTTTAGGAGCCGAAACATTTTCGAAACAGTAGTTTTCACAGTTCAAATCATCGATCCATAAAATAGCACATTGTTCTACTAGTTCACGGCACCACAACAAGCGCTCACGAGGAAACTCGTATATCTTCTCATGGGTTCACTGTAGGAAGAAATTTAAGAATATGCAATATATCCAGACCTCTATAAATCCACAATGTTGTGTTGAGGTTCGATGAATATCTTATGGGTCATAAAATATTTACGAAAAGTTTCGGAATTTTTGAAATTATGTAGCCAGTAGATTTCGACAAATTTTAGCGGACCCCTTTCTCTCAACGTTATTCAAACAATTTTTCAAGTTTCAAATCGATCAGATCAATATTGTAGGCTATCGAAGAAACCAAATTTAATTCTCTTCGGATGATAGAGTATACCCATATAAAATTTTACTGACAACTCGATATCTAAATTTCAATACAATTTATTATAGCTTAAATGGAACAAGGCTAAGTTGCTACTCTCAATGACATTTCACTCCATTAGAAACTTCCTGAAGAATTTTTAAGATGAAATTATAGTTCTTTCCAAAAGTGGCTTTGCTCCAGATTTCGATATTGGGTCCAGTGCTCGTCATGATATTTATGAACGATATGAATACCAAAAATTTGGCTCAGTCGTAACTTAGTGTTTTATATATGGGTTCTCTATCAGAGAATTAAAGTAGGAAACCCAACATTTGAGGAGTCTGATGAAAGTTTAAAATAAATTTCTTGAAATAAACAAAAAATACTAGGAGCATAGCCTTGGGCAGCAGTGTATGGAATAGGAGCATTATCCCCTGTACCACCCTATAAATCCGAAATTGATCAAATGGGTATACAAAAGTTACTACTACGCCAGTGCATCAACATAATACTTTTTCTGGAAAATTTATAAAATGATTGTTGCATTACCAGAATAAAAAAATTGTAGGAGTATGCTAGTTGGTCAAGGAATAAAATAAAATATTGTTCTGTCATAATAGTTATAATAATGTATACTCACAATACACAGTATTTTTCATATATGTACAAAATATACAATAATATATAGACATCACAATGTTCCCTATATTAATCATTTGTAACGCAGGCTAAATTATACTTACAGCTAAAATACACTGTACATCTTAATGATAACCGAAAAAAAGCTTAAAATAACAAACTAAGGGCTATTTATTCACATGTATTTTACATTTTAATTTAAAAAAATGATTGAATTTCATATAATTTATGTATGCTACAATATTTATATATTATGTCTATATGCTCATTTATATTTGCCATTTTTCTCTTCAAACTACAAACGGGTAACGTTTAAATTTACACTGTTAATTTTGAAAAGCACCTTGAGGTTAGGTTGCAAATGTACAAAATCTCAGACAGTTATCTCCAAACCTTTACATAAACGTAAATAGAGAAGTCCAGAGCTAACTATCATTCATATATTAGCAGGTTCTGATATTTCCATAATTTTCACAAAATAAACTAAAAACAATATCAACAAAAACTCAACTCACTTATTCAAACTTTCAGTGAAAATTACAGAAAAACGAAATTATCCACTCTATCAAAGTAAAGAAAAAAGCATATATTAACACAACAGTAGATTTCTTCTAGCACTAAATTTTGAATTAAAACCTTATTTCATTCTGACTTTTTTACTCAAAATTTATGCCCCGAAAATTAATTATAATCATCAATAACTTTGATCGAGTGAAACAGGGTCATGTAAATGCACCAGCAGGAAATGACACGCTGTATCAGTCAAAACCAGTAATAAATAAATAAACAACAATCTAAATGTAAAAAAATAAAGAAAGCAACAGAACCGCAAGGCAAATAGAAATGAAAATCTAACATAGTCAAGTCACCCCTATGAAATAATTACAAATATTGCAACAATTTCATAAGAATAATAAAATTTTACAAGATTTTTATGAAAATAAAGATCTTCTAAACAAGAAAAATTTGTATAACTAAGTTCAGTATGAGATCTCTTAATAGGTAGTAAGTTTATTTTTTAGCATTTTTAACCATTTTATTAATAGTAATAACATTCTTTTTTTATTTCAAGAAATCACAGTGAAACTTTAAATATATTAAGTAATCTTACATCAGGATTAATCCTCAATTTCAGATTTGCTGAATCAACAATTCAGTCGAAAGAGACACAAATTAGTAGTTAGGTCATAATCATGCTGAATTCAATGTTGAATGCTTTGATAAAATAGGTGAACCAAAAGAACATACTTTTTTCAAGAACGTGATAGAGATGTGCTATCACACTGTGGTGATTACGATAAGCAAGTGGGCTATGTCGGAGACGCTCTCAAGGAGACTTGGAGCCAATCTTCTAAGGTTTTCCTCAACAAAACTGCAAGTTGGAAATATATGGACGACATAAGCAGGCTGAAAAAAATATATTTTTATGAAAACATTTGAGCGAATAGATTGTAATGTTGAAACTGGTTTAGTCAATGATTTTTTGTTTACCATTCTGAAAGAATGAGATGATTTTACAACTATAAAGTACTCATTTAACATAAAAATGAACAGATTAAAAAAAAAAGAGAAAATGAGCAAAGATTAAAGATTAGACAAAAAGGTACCATTCACATGATAGATGTCCATGAATCCTATGAATATATGTATGAAACTGCTTCCTTTAAGAAATACAGGGTTGAAGTTAATTTTTTTATTCGTTTTTTTTTTTCAATATTTTGACAAAGAGGTAAGAATTGAACAAAATCTGGTATGAGGGGTTTTGTATGATCCAGAATCCAAGTATTCTATTAGTGTTTAGATTACTAATAGAGGGCGTCACATACCGGATTCCTCAACATTTAAGTCAACCCTAACTTTTTTGCCTTACAATGTATGTCATTTTGGACTAGAAAAAGAGATTCTTCCATCTTTTTTCATTCAAAAAGGCGTACTTTGTTGAAGTCGCTACGACTAACGGTTTGCAGTAAAAACGCATCAAAAAGTTATAATGCACACAAATTGTCCGGAAGTGCCAAAGTAAACCACTTACAGTAACAACCATTGTTGAAGGCAGTTAAAAAAAACAGCAAGGAATTAAATCAAAATCTCAATCAAGAACAAAAAATAATAAAAATGACAAGATTTTGATTCGATTTCTTGCTGTTTTTCAAACTGGTTTCAACACAGTATTTCTTAAAGGAAGCAGTTTCGGACATATAATCATATTTTTTCATATTTTATGGCCCTTCATCGCATGGCACTATGTATGGTACTCTTTTCCTTTACACACAGTATAACAGTTATATATATATATTATATTTGAAATTTTATTCGTTTCTTTCAGCTATTATGAAGAATCATTGAAAAAACTATTTTTATTTGAGATTGTTTTTCATTATCCTCTACCAATTTAAAAAATGTTAAAAAACATGCATTGTGCAGATATTTATTGTGTTCTAAGATGATGAAAAAAATTTTCAAGGTATTGCATTGTTTATCGAGTGATAACATAATAACGTATAGAATGCGACTCTACTAATCAATTAGTGTATTTCCTTCTATTATCCTTATTTCAGAAAGTCACAATCTACAATATATAATTTTTAGAATTTGTACTTACAGGTTGAGTAGTACCCGGAGCTGCCACATTCACGATTCCCGCAGCTTGTTTTTGTTGTAGATAGTGTATAAATCCATTGGTCAGATTATTAGATTGTTTAAGTACATCCATGTGATCCATTCCACAAGGCAATGCCAAAAGACAACAGTGTTCTTTTTCCATCTGAAACGTATCACCAAATAAGCAACTGATAGTATGAACAATACCCGATATTTGAAATCATGACTAAGCAGATTCAAAATCTTACCTGCATCTTTCTGGCCACACCCTCGACCTGTGGTGGTTCTAACCTCATCCTCTGGAATATTCTTAGTGGTGGAGTAGAACCATCTGTGTTCTTTGGTAGACTACATTCAGCTACGTATTTGTTTCCAGATATGAAATACATGTGGACAGCTGCTTGGTCATTCTTCAGTGCCAGTAGACCTTGCCACATCTTCGGATATTGCTACAAGAAAATATTTTATCAATATTGTATCCATATACAAAAACGAAATCAGTGATAGTTTCACAGCTTTTCAGACAAATATTTTGTTTTTGACTTACGGGTGGCTTTTGAATCATTCTATTTCAACATATGTATTTATATAGAATAATAAATAATAATTCAAAATAACTAGTTCTTAACTTCAATTAAGAACTAGTGTTATCACATTTGATATGAGAATTCTCTTCAATTTATTCAAGTTTCTAGAGGCAAATCCATATATCTAGGAGATGGAGTATAGAAGAAATTTTTTATGTTTTCTGGAGGTGGCCAAAACGTATATAAGAAAACCTTTTTATTGTGAAGTGCTGTGCGATTAATTATTTTGGGTCAAAATTTATTGTACCAAAAAATATCATCATTCATAAACACAAAAAGATTGCATTATTTAGTGGTTTTTGTAAATATTCTTCAGCTGTTCATTTTTTCAAGGCTAAAATGGGCACATTTGGTAATGATTACTCAAGCCTCATCATATTTTTCTGCTAATGGGAAAACTCAATTCATATTATCGAAACTGAATGTAGAAGAGTACTGTAGTAACATTCAGGTATATCAATTTTATTAGCTAATTCGAATGTATCAGGTAAAATATATATATATTTTTCCATTTATTGACTTTGAAAAGACAAAAATTTGACAAAATAGTCCAGTAAAGGTAAACTTATAGACCATTCAAGATGGTTACGAATAGCTTCAGAACATAAACAAAATATCACAATAATAAACAAACAAATTTTCGCCTTTCTCCTATTTTAATCTATTACTCGATTATGGTGCATTTTATATTCAGTTTTGAGAATGAGTTGATACCTGAAACATGTAACATGTAAACAAAGTTTCAATTAAATTTGTGACAACTTTTATTTAAGTGTCTCTTTTCATTCTTCATTGTTTAATTGATATTAGAATTTTCAACCTTAGGAAGCATTAAAAAACAAATTAATAAATTGACCATTACAATGAAAGCAACATTTTACACAAAATTAAGACATACCTTCAATAATATGTTAAGACTTTCCACTTGAGGAGGCACCTGACTTGCATGAGGTGGTGTGGCAGCCTGCAACCCTCTCTGACTCGTAGGAGCATCGACGCCTATGTGGCGTGCAACTGCTCCCATGAAGTTACCAGCAGCTCCAAGACCTGCTCCCAAGGTCATTGTATGAGCCGATACTGGCCTGTCCGGAGTAGAAATTCCAGATAACCTGTCAGGTGTCAAATGACTGGAAGTTGGTCTATCAGGCAGTAGGTGACTAGATGAAGGTCTTTCAGGATTACCCAAAGGAAGGTGTCCTGCTAAAGCGGAATGTCCACTATGAGGCCTATCTGGTGGTAGATGAGTACCAAGAGGTCGATCCTGTGTTAGATGAGAGACTAAAGGTCTGTCAGGGGCTCCTAACGCAGCAATGTGAGATAGTGGAGGCCTGTCACTTCCAAGAGCTGCTAAAGAAGTATGACTGGTAACAGGCCTATGAGCTGGTGGTGGTTCTGCAGCATGTTCGTAATACCTATTCAAATTATAATGCTGCATTCTTGCAGTCGGCATATTGTAAACTTGTCCGATTTGGGGAGAATCTGGAAATACAATAAATTCACCACCGATTCTCGAATTTTTCCGAATATGCGTTTCTGATGATCGGCAATTACCTGTAGCTCTGTCATGCGGCGAATGTAAGCTATGAGGCACGGCAGCACCCCTGCTAGATAATGAGAGTCCTACAGAATTGGATATTCTTAGTTCTAATGGTGGAGACGTTACTGGAGCCTCTTCTCCTTCTTGTCCATCGCCCTGTTTCTCGACGCCTCCAGAAACAACAGATGACCTGGAAAAATAAAATAATTATTTTCAATATAGACTAGTGGGTATCAGGTTGAGGTGCAATGATATTGTTTCTGTGTAGTTTTGATTTTAAATAGGGGTAAATAGAGATAAATATTGTTATTCTCTATTTTTCAACTTAAAATACAAACCAGCAATGGAAACATTTGCTGATGACACGACCACAACAGAACAGCTTCACATTTAGAACAAGAACACCTTGACCAATCAAATATTTGGATGAAACTCCACAAAAAAATAGCACTGAAATAAAAACACTGACAAAAAAACATTGTCCTCCAACAAAATCGAATAATGAAGTACATAACTCGAAAAACTAGACAGTTAAATTCTTTGGCTTTCAACTATACAGTAGACTAACTTCGAAAAAACAAATTTTAACTTGAAATCAAGGAAACATAATGGCTTATTAGAATGAAATCCAAGCTATCACTTGTACAAATCTATAATTGTTATAATATGAACAAGCAAGGCTAAAATCTGGGGATGGGTAGGCAAATTCAGCGAAGCTGGAACAAGGAGCCTGACAAAAAACTGGGATAAATTGCCAATGCTCTATGACATATGACAAATCAGATTCAACAATAAGAACTTTACATTTATTATGTTGAAGAAGCCATCAAATATAGGAGTCGGAATAAGCATGCGAGAATGGAAAACCACTCAAATACATTATTTCAACCATTTATTACCCAGAAAACTACAGAAACATTAACCAGCTGATTTAATGGAATACAAATTTTCTCTAACTGTAGAAAAGGTCACTTTGCTATATACAAGCCAATTCATACATTTTTAATGTATTGACTTATATTACAGTATAGTGATTCTTATAGCTAATTACAGAGATATTATAGAATGGAAAAAACATAGGCATAGGCAGCCATTAAGGTTTCAAAATTTCAACTTACCTAGGGAAACGGTAAGATTGCCTCAAGTACTGTTGATACATAACATGAGATGGATGCATATAATGTGGTGGTGGTAAGTCATGTGGACGCAGTGTCACAGACCCAGGAGGGAAGTGAGGTATTGCTTCAGCCTGCAAAAAATTATATAATTTAGTCTAGATCCATTACCAGTAACAATTCAATTTAAAAAATATGCAAAGAATGTAATCAAGATATATTTTAGTTTTTCATCATAGGAATTGAGAAAAATACAGTATGACATTAAATAAAAACACATATTTTCAACAATCAAAACATGAAATTTCTATCAGGCACTCCAGAACAAGCGACAAACAGTGATGATCCAGTGATGTTCTGTGAGTTGTAATCTTAAAGTTTTCATGATTTTTATAGTTCAGGCAGTTGCATAAAAGGAAGACACTCCATATTTAAATTAAAGCTTCTTTTGTTTATATGGTAACACTACTCAAACACTACAAACTAAGACAAAATCGATTGCACATTCAACAATAACCACTATTTGAAACAATGCAATTTTTTATGCATTATATAACAAATATCGATTATTGAATCGATTAAGTATCGATTATGTGCTTGAAGATTTAAAATAATGGTGTATGGCATTTATATTTAGTTTTATAGGTTTCGAGAGAAGAGGACTTTTACATTTACAGTATTTATCTCAATTTAAGAAGTCAAATATCTCTGACGATTTCAATTCGAATATATTGGGAAAGATATAATATAGTTATTCATTTCAGCTTCACATGAAGAAGCATTCAAAAAACTAAATCTAATATTAGTTTCTCTATTAAAACGAAAAATCGTTCAAAATAAATGAAAAACGCTGGAGGTTTCAAACTATAGCGATCTACAATGCAAAAAGTCAAGCATCCCTTGACAGACGTTGAAATGAATGAATAAAAGCGCAGACGTGTATTCATGAACTATTAGTATGGTGGCATCCTCGCGTTAGTGTCATTTGTCCTTAGTCTTAGAATAACGTTTCCATTCAAATGATGGGAAGTTCATATACCATTATTTTAGACCAAATGATTTGAACTTCTAAACCGGTTGAATATTTGGCAATTCTTTTCAAACAAATGGAGCAATATGGAATACATGCAACAGTTTCGAGCAATATCATTCAAATAATTGCTGAAATTTGTTGAAATTTCTTCAATTATTATTCAAGATTGCACCATTTGTGTGGCCGGTCAATCATTGTTCCAAAAATTGCCGATTTAAGCTCACCGTTAGTATTATAGGTCCAGGCAAAAATGAGGAGAAAGCATAGAGTTTGATAAAAGTAAGTGGTCTTGGAAATTCATTTTTGAAACAGATTTTCAAAAATAAATATTTTCACATAACCTCAACCAGCCACACTGTTTTTTTAAGTAAAATAACCACACAAAAAATGAAACAACAAACACAAAAGATACAAGGAATTAAGAAAAATCACCTGAGGTGAAGGCGAGTTTTGATGAGCCGGTGGTGGACTACGGCTTCTATTAAAAAGACTTTGATCCCCATGCTGCTTGTTAGTATAAAAGAGAGCTTATTAGTGAAAAATCAGGTGAAAAATAAATACTTCAATCTTTTCTCTTAGTTTATGAAGAAAAACTGCAAATTCAAATTTTAATCATTCAAATTAAAACTCACCAAACTAGCTTCGTATCCAGACACAGGCATGTTCGACTGAGGATGGTGCCTAGGCTGTCCTTGAGGTGACAAACTGGAGAGTCCTCTAACCGATACCAAATTGTTCAATGACACATCTACCTTAGGTGATTCCATTATGTTCTTCCCCGAGACCAAACGACTAGCGTTGGTCACCATCGTTTGCGATGGTATCTTTCCGAGGACTGAACTAGGTACACCTGCTGGAATATGCATTGGATGATTTGTTTTCGGCATCATAGCAGATTTTGATAAAGGAACTTGTTTAATGATGGACTGCTGCGCCAACAGTGGACTATTCGTAACAATTCCTTTAGGAACTACACTTGGAGGAGAGGCCTTGTTGATCTGCATCATCTGTTGAGATATAAGATTGTACATTTGACTTGGAGAACTCACTGGCTGCTTCACTGTGGCAGGTTTAGGTGAACTTGATGTTACAGTTAAACTGGTCCTGGGAGAGACATGAGCTGGGACAAAATTGGGCATTGAAACATTAACAGTGAGACTTTGGTTGTGCTGTGTATTTATCTTGGTATCCATACCAGTCGTAGACTGAGTGGAGCTAACGATGACAGCGTTTTGTTTCTGAGAACATTGCACTTGTTGTGTAACCACAGCTTGAGCCGCTTGCGAAGATAATACATGGGCCTTGAGACTCTGAGGTTTAGACTGCTGTTTAACTGTCTGTATTGGTACTGACTGTTGAGATGACGTTATAACAGTTGGTTGTATCGGTTTCACTTCCGCAGATGGTACAACACTACCTGTTTTACTGATTGCAGCCATATTAGCAGGTTTATTCTCTCCAGGAACAGGTATATATTTATTTTCTTCACATTCTCTCATAGGTGTTAACAAACCAGTAACTGGGTCTATTAAGGTCATTGGTTCCTGTCCCATCTCGCCTTTTACTCGTCTCAAAACAGCAGCCTTCAAACCGATAGGTGGTTTCTCAATAACACTATCCTTATGAGGAACTTGGTACTCTTTATCTTCTTCTTTCTCAGAAGCAGGAATCCGAGTAATAGCTACTTCCTTGGATTTATCAACTTCCAACTTAGGCACATCTACTATATTTGCAACTGCTTCTTCAGAAAGTTTAGGTTTGTCTTTCTCATCTGTAGTTTCCTCGGCCGCTTCTGAAGCTCTGCGACCAACTTTACGTCCTCTGGTGGACTTTCTTGGAGTTTCAGGTAAGGGTTTAGCAACTGTAGTAGGTTGTCTAGCTGATCTTCTAGTTACAAGAGATGAAGATCGTGTAACCACATTTTTAACAACATCTTCAATCGTATCATCAACTGTTGTTTTGAAAATGTCTTTCTCTTGCAACCTTTTTGACTTTCTAGTATTGGTACTGCCAGATGGTTGGGAGAAGTCTTCTTGTTTCTCCTTGATTTCCGATGGCTTTGACGAAGTTTGTAGCACTGTCGGTTCCTTAGGTACTTCCTTGACCACAGCTGATTGTATAGCTGCAGAATTGGTATTTGTTTGTTTGATTGTCAAGATTAGCCTTGGACGGTTTTCCTCATCTTCTCTAAACTCGTATATATCAGCAGGACACTCAGATTCGGTTTTGGATGCTTTTCTTTCTATCTTGGATCTGCCTCCACGAGTATTACCGACACGTTTTGTTGGAGAAAAGGTTTCTTTAAGCTGTACTCTGGCACGACGAGTTTGAATTCCACCACGTTCAATTCCACCTCTACCCTTACGACCTCTACCTCTTCCTCCTCGTCTTGTGGAAATTCTTGACACAACCTCTTTATCATCTTCTTCAACAAAGTCTTCCAAGTTTTCTGTATCACTTTTTACGCTATCAGGTTCATTTTCTATGATTTCTTTCACGTTTGTTTCTAATTCTGTCTGCTCATTTGCTCGTACTGTGTTTGGCTCCTTACTATGATCATCTTCTTCCTTAGTGGAGACATTGTCATTGCTGTGGTTGGACAATTCATCAGCTGAACATAAGGTTTTTATAACAGAATCTATATTGACATCCTTAGGAGACCAATAATCGCTGTCTTCCTTATCTTCCCTACCATCAAGCAATAAATCCTTGATGGGCATATCAGCGCTAGAGCAATCTTTACTAATATCAGATACAATACTTTCTGAGTCGGTCTTTTCTTCTTCCATTTTTTCTGGTTCTTTAGAAGCTGAAGCGTCGATCTCAAGTTTTGGTTTATTCTCTTCCTGATCATCAACTTTGACATCAGGTTTGATTTCTGCTTCTTCAACTTTAATTTCTTCAATTTCGTCTTTTATTTCCTCTTTATGCTTCAATTCCATTGCTTCTGTTAGAGTTCGGTTCAATTCTTCTGTAACAGTTTCAATTGCCAGTTTTTGTTTTGATTCTTCCTTTTCAACATTTATTTCTAGTTTATCCCTTTCATTTTCAGCATCTTTTGAAGTTTCAGCTAGGTTTTTATCTGTATCCTCTGATTTAGCATCAAGATTGTGAAGTACAGATTTATCTTCAGTCTCTCTTATCAATTTATTTTCTACAACTAAGTTTGATGTAACTGCAACCTCTTTTTCTATAGTTTCTTTAGAAATTTCAGGAATGTTTTTATCCACAAGCATATTTGAAACGATAACATTTTGATTATTAGAAGATTGTAAATTTGTACTTGATGCTTCTGATGTAGAAGATATAGCAACCAGACTTGGAGGATTATCAGGTAAAAGAGGTTTCATTATCTTCTGATGACTACTGTTAACAGGTGACATATGAGAATTTGGAGAAATGATTATAGACTGCGATTTCATTTGAATGATTTTAGTGGGAGAACTCTGACCTATTGCGTTAGGCATAACTTGACCAGTTGATGTTTTCGTAACTTCACAAGGCTTGTCCCCCATGTTGGCATTGAAAGCTACTGGAGTTGATGGTATATAGTTGAAATGGCCAGGCCTTGCAGGAACAAGTAAACCACGAGCCACTGGAATACTCGTTTGCACAAACATTTTTTGGTTTGTATTGAAAGGAAATGATGAAGGCATGCTGGTATTTTGGAATATCATTCTTGGCCTGGTCTCTTGGGTTGGTATCAGCTTGGGTGGTTCAGAAGGAAATGCTACTTTTGGTTGCGGTAGGTTTATGGTATTTGCTTGCAGTGGTTTTGATACCATCACAGAAGTTATTGGAAGACGAATTTTCGAAATCGATGTAGTAGGTTTGGGTGTTCCAGTGGAAATATCTTGTGATAAATTTGATGATGAAACTAGTTGTAAAGGAGATCTTCCTGGTAGGTTTTGAAGAATTGGGGTAGCTACTTGTATTATAGGTATAGCCGTGTGTGGTATATCAACCTTGGTGGTATTCGGTTCAATTTTTGATATTGCAGTAAGTGGAGGATATGTCGGTTCAGAAATTTTAACCACTGAAGTCCTAATAGGCGAATTGGTAACAATGGTTGTAGGAGTTGAAATCAAAGAAGTTTGAATTTGTGGAGAAGACACTTTGGTTACTACTGTTAATTTAGATTCCATTTTGGATACTTCGTCAGTTTTTGTTACCCAAGGGTGAATAACAGTTCTTGATGGTTCAATCAAAGGTGGAAGTGCTAAAGGTGGAATTTTAGAAGTAACTTCATTTTTATCGAAACTTCTTTTAGCGTTAGTAATTATGGATGGTTGTTGTGTTATTGGAGCAAGCAATGGTGGACTTCCAATATTCGCTGTTTTTGGTTTAATCAGTGGTGATGGTGTAATTTTTGTCTCTTCAGGTCTGAAGTAAGTTGGAATATCTGGAGTTTTAGGTGGTAACAACAACTCAGACATATCCGGTGTTTTGGGTTGCTGATCGAATCTAATACTGATTTCATCTTGTTCTTCTGTATCTGTATCGATCTGCAACTCATGCTCGCTTTGAGGAGTTTCCGGTTTAACTTCCAGATCTGGAGCGCCCAAACTTTGTACAGCCTGTCTCATTTCCTCATCATCTTGTACTGTCGGTTCTTCTACCAATGTAGCAGAGGTGTCCTCAGTAGCATTGTTTAAATCGTCTTCAGGGTAATGCTTAATGAATTCATTCGAAAAACTTTCGCCCAGTAAAGCTGCAACAGCATCTTCCGTTTCTTCTTGGGATATAACAGCTCTGGGTTTCTCTTCAGGTGTTTCTTCGGGTTTTTCCAACTTGATATTTTCAATTTTGGGACATTCAGATGGTTTAATGGCGTCAAAATCTGATATAGACTTCACTGCATTCTCATGAGTGGTTTCATCAATGTTTGCTCGAAAACCTGGTATGAATTTATCACGTTTCTTTTCCATGGATGATAGTGGTGATATTTGAGCAGATACCTGGTGTTGAAATGAAACTATGGGATTCTCTGGTTCAGTAATAGGAATATCAATCGGTTCCGTCTTCATTGTAGATTGGATATCAATTTTCTCCTGTGGGGGACTCGGAATATCAAGAAGATTAGGCAAACTTTGACATTGAACTTTGGTTTCTTGTACAGTTGGAGTAGAAGGTTCTTGCTGCAAAGCAGGAATTTCCTTTTTGCTTTCACTTTTGACCTTGTTCTTTTCATGATGATGGTGATGGTGGTGGTGATGATGGTGTTTTTGCCTTTCTTCTTTGCTCTTTTTACGTTTCTTTTTCTTTTCTCTTCCTTCTTTTTTATCATCTTTCTTGAAATCTTGGTACAACGTGTTATCGTAATATTTAAAGATGTCGTCTTTTTTATCTGATACTTCATTCAACTCAACGCATTTCTCCTTGTCACTCACTGGTTCATCTTTGATATTCGCCTCCAACTGCTTACCCATATCTGCAAAGTCCATACTGCTTTCATTGAAATGGTCTGCAGCTTCTGCCAAAGCTGCAGCTGCGGCGGCTTCTTGCAGTAGGCGTTCTTTCTCCTTTCTTTTCCGTTCTTTCCTTTTTATTTTTTGCTCTTCTTTTTCATTCTCCTCGATCTTAGCACTCTTTTCTCTGTCAGCCTCAGAATCACTGTGGACAAAAAATTGGACATAATTGCTTTCCATAGAGTCTGAAGAAAAATCGAGGTTCCTTTCACTAGGATCTTTCTGTGTGATTTTAGTCTTTTTTGATTTTTTAGATTTCTCTTTATCTTTGCTTTTATCATGTTTCTTTTCCTTTTTACTGTGTTGTTTCTTTTTATCTTGATGTTTGACCTTCTCAGAAGAATCATTTTGTGGAGAATCAGCAGTATCAAATTTGTTGGAATCTTCACTGCTCAAGGAATGTTTAGGCCTCTTCTGTTTCTTTTTGTGTTTTTTAGGTTTTTCTTTCTTAAATTCCATGCTTTCATCCGTAGATGAAAAACCATAGCGGTTGTTCATCTTTTCAAACTTCATTTCTGATAAAACTGGTTTAGTTTCCACTTCATTATCGTTTTTATATAAAATATCAATTTGATCGTCCATTTTCCTTTCTTTCTCAATAGAACTGTCGTCAGTTGGCGAAAATCCATAGCGATTGTCCACTTTATGAGATTTCATTTTTGATGATTCATCATATTTTTCCTTTTGTTTTTCTTTTTCAGCAAAGCTCTCATCATCAGATGAAAAAGTGAAACGCTGGATTATTTTTTGGGATTTCATTTTAGAGCACTGTTTGGATTCATCCTTATCAGGATCATTTTCTTGCTTAACATATGTTTGTTCCTTCTCGCCAGAACTATCATCTTCAGATGAAAATGTGAAATGCTGAGTTTTCTGTGATTTCGATTTTGATGCTGAAATTTTATTTCCATCTTGAGGGTGTTTGCTTTCATTGGTACAATTAGATTGTTTCTCTTTTTTCCTTTCTTTCTCATTTGAACTATCATCAGTTGGTGAAAACACATACCGGTTATTTGACTTTTGAGACCTGATTTCAGATAATGTAGGCTTGGATTCCTCCGTTTCATCATCACTAGATGAGAACACATAATGGTTGTTGATTTTCTCTGATTTCACTTTTGTTAGGGAAGATTTAGATCCCTCCAATTGAAGATCAGTTTTTTCGAAAGAGTGACTTCTCTTTTCCACATTTCTTTCTTTATCTGAACTTCTGAACTCATCTTTGACCTTAAACATATTGATATATGACGAATCATCCATTTTTCTCATGGAAAACAGATCTGATTTCATAGAATTCCTGTAATCGTCTGAAGTCTCATTCACGCCCCTTAAGGATTTTGAGGATTTTCGTTTTATTATGTCATCATCGCTGGCTGCTGTCTGTTCATTCTTATGTTGTTTGTGATCAGAATCATTGAAAACTTCCTTCTTCTTATGAGATTTTCCGAAGTCAGAAAATTCTTCATCAGAACTGACAATGAGCATTTTGTGTCTTCTGTTTTTGAGGTCGTTCTTATCATTTCTTTCCCTGTCTGAATCCGAATCTTCGTCCCATGATGTTGATCGTTTCTTTTCTTCCCTTTTAGCCCGGCTTTGTTTCAACTGGCTGAACTTTGCCTTGATCTTCTCTTGACGTTTCTCTTCCTCTTGTTTCTGCATATTTTTGCAACTCCTAGCTTTCACTTTATCATACATAGAAATATAAGCAGGCTCGTCATCAACTATATCAAAGATGGAATGCTTTCTTGGTTCATCAGAATCTGTATTATCTGAACTGTTGACTGTTGGCTTTCGAATTCTATCTTTCTTCTGAGTCTTGTTCTTGTCTTCAAGGCTTCGATTACTTTGGTCATCTCTTAATTTATTCTTCTCACCTGATGTTTTATCTTTCCTTTTCCCCTCATTCCTTCTGTCATCTTTGTCCTTCTTTTCTGAATCTGTGGAGGTTGTTAAATCGTATCTCCGTTTCTCTTTGGTTTCCGTTCTCTTTTCTTTGTGCATCTCCACTTCTTCAGTCGATCTCAAATCTAACCTTGCTAAGAAATCCTTATCTGTTAATTCTTTAGATGTAGGGGTGGTTATGGTGGGTGATTCCCTGAGATCTTTCTCCCTACTTTTACTTTTCGCTTTTTGTTTTTCGAATTTCTGCTTATTCCTATGCCTCTCATCTCTATCCTTGTCTTTTCTTTTTTCATCTGGAATTCTGATGAAATTTGATTTATCTAAAGGATATGGTTTGTCTTCAAGAGATCTTGAATTCTTTAGTTTAGGTTTATTCTTGTCCTCGGACCTAGTACTGTCTTTGGAATCTCTTCTTTCAGATATTTTTTTGTGATCAGAGTGTTGTAATTTTGGTTTTTTCGCTTCACTGATGTGCTCGAAATTGTCTTGTGAACTCATTCGCCTCTTTGTTCCTACGTTTGCAGGAGTAACAGCGTCTTTAGTTTTTGGTTTGTCGAACTCCAATGACATATGCCGGATTTCCGAAGATTCTTTAGATTTCTCATGTGTATTGTTATCTCTGTTCTCCTTTATGCTGTCTTTCCTTCGATATTCTGAGTCCTTATCCAGATGCTTGTTGTATTTCTCACTATTGTATCGCTCATGTTCATTTTTTCTTATTGCATCATGCCCAGATTTATCCTTTTCTTCTTTGCTGGCTTGTTTGACATATTTATGTTCATTGTTAGTAATGGATTTGTCCATATTATTGATGGCAATATTATCTTTTTGTCTATTTTCACCGTGATTTTCTCGATGTTTGAAGTCGTCTTTTCTTTTTTCATGATTGTCTTCTTTAGTTTTCTTTTCTTCTTCCCTACGTTTCTCTTTCTCCAGCTTTTCAGCTTCGTGTCTTTCTTTTCTGGCTTGTCGTTCTCTTCTAGCTTGCCGCTCTTCTTCTGCCAATTTTTCTTTAAGCTCTTGCTCTCTTCTTTCCGCTTCTTCTTTCTCTTTTCGTTTTCGTTCTTCTTGAATTGCTTTTTCCCTTTCCATCTCTTCTTTTTCACGTCGAAATCGTTCTTGTTCTTCTCTTTCACGTCGAAGACGTTCTTGTTCTTCTCTTTCACGTCGAAGTCGTTCTTGTTCTTTTCTTTCTTGCTCTTGTTGTTTTTCCAAACGTTCTCGTTCCGTCCTTTCTTTTTCTTGTTTTTCTTTTTCTAGTCTTTCCTTTTCAAGTTCTTTTTCTCTTTCTTGTTTCTCTCTTTCCAAACGTTCTTTCTCTAAGCGTTCTTTTTCTTGTTGTTCTTTTTCTAATCGTTCACGTTCTAGCATTTCATTTTCTATTCGCTGTTTTTCTTTTTGATGTTCTTTTCTTCTTTCTTCACTTTTACCGCGTTCAGTCTTTCGATCGGTTTCTGCACTATTATCACTAAATTTATCTATGTCTTCTGTTCGTCGCGCACCCACATCACTGTTTCTTCTTGATTTTATTTCACCACGCGGAGAACCGGTATTAGAATCCCTCCTACTTGACGTTTTAACTGATCTAGTTTTCGTCTCGGCGATCGGGAAAGTAGCCGACGTCGAAGCACTTTGATCACATGAAATGTTACCTGAGTTCTTTTCGCTTGGTTTAACCTGTGTAGAATTGTTAAGTACCACACTTCTATTTATATTCACTTTACTAGATAATCTATTATCACTAGAAGCACTGGCGCACGATTTTAGTCTATTTTCACCGTGGTTCGCACTTCTTGTTGTTGTACTTGATGTTGTTTGCATCTGCGGGGTTGGCGAAGCAATGGATGATGGCGTGGCTGGCGGAGTCTGCTGTAGAAGGGTTGGCGTGGCAGGTTGAATCGGCGGATGACTTGGAAAAGGGTATTGCAGACCTTTGGCTGGAATCATATTGTTCCCTATAAGACAGAAATTCATGTGATTTCCAGATGAAGAAAAACAAGAAATTGACCTACCTGAAGATCTCGGGGAGAGCATGGAACCTATCTGTAAACTAGGAGAAGTTGTAGAGCCCGCGGTGGATGTCAGGGTCATAGAGGAACCTTGAATAATAGAAGCAGCCCTGGGAAATAGCGTAAATTCCTTTGGTTCGTATTTTTCGCCAACGTTCTCGAGCCGTTTAAGATCTTCGTCGAATACCGAACGTTTGGCCATCACAGATTTGACAATTTCCGATGGCTGGAACCTCTTTTAGATCGAAATCTAAAAGTTTGTGCCTCAACCTGAACTTCTCCCTGGTAGCGTCGAGTTTCGCTAGAGCGTCGCCTCCAGCTGCACTTAGCGCTCTACTACCGGACCATTTCTCGTACTTCTCATCGAGAGATTTGATCCTTTCATCCAAAGAGGGACTAGGTGGATTTTCGCTATCGCTCGAATTCGAGCTCAAACTCGGGGGTCTTGGTGGGGGTGACGCAGGAGGTGGTACGTGGACTGGGCTGGTAGGTTTTGGATTCGTTATTCTCGGACTTGTCACTGCGGCAGGTGGACTGGAAAGTACAACGTCTTTTTGACCTTTGATGCCTGCTACAGACACACTGCCTCTTCCTAATATCTGGGAAGCGAATCTAGGTAGAGGTAGGGTTAAAGGACCGTTTCTTTCCCTGGGTACCCTCCTGGGTTCACTGGGGGGGAAATTTTCGGGTCTTTCGTCGCACAGTGGCGTACCGGGTCTAGAACCTCCGATGCTCTCCGACCCAGAATGATCATAGTGATGACTTCTCGAGCCGCTATCGCTTCCACCGGTTTTCCTTCTTTTACAGATACCGTGAGGAATGTAGGATGTCCTTTCATGCACCAAATCTCTAGAATGCTTGTTATCTGTTGACGGTCTCCTCGAATGATGCTTCAAACCAACGTCTGACAATCTCCTAACCTCCATTACTTTCCTATGATCTCTATTAGCCTCAATGATGACGTCAGTGCCTATCGCGTTGTCCAATAGATCTAGCTTTAAACGTTTCTTGGAAACAATATGCTCGTCCCCCGAACTGTGACAGTCCTCCAGTTGTTCAAGTAGATGGACCCGTTCTTTCTGAAGATTCCTTATATCGGGAGGGGCATAAGTGACAGTTCCGTGATCGACTGAATTCACATTAGGAACCGATCGCGTATCTATAACCTCTACCAGCATGGGACTTTCGTGGTGGTTGTAACTGTAGTCTGGATCGTAAGGATCATCTTGAGAGGCTGCAGAACCCTGGCTGTATTCGTCATAACTGCGAAAATGGCGATCGTTTACATCGGCACCTTCGTAGTAGTCGTTGAAACGGCCTACGCGAGATTTGGAGCCGGTACCTCTAGGTGTTACCGAGCCAGGTGTGCCAGGTGAAGGTATGGCTGAGGCTACTTGACTAGCTGTGACACTCGAGCGACTGCTGTAGGAGGATGCTCTTGGTCTTGTCGGGGTGTCGTATCTGCAACATAAAAAAAATGATCTTCATCGTCTTATTCGGAGAATATGATTGGGGATAACATACAAACTTCTTCAGAATTCCCTAAACTGCTTCATTCCAGGGTTTCATTATCGTTAAGTAGTTCAATTATATATAATCAACATGATATTGATAGTGAATAAATAGCGGGCAACACGGGGTCTACTTGGGGTTGCTTATTGGCAATTCGCAGTCAACGAAGCCCATTATGCAATCAGGCCAGTTCTACGTTTACTCTTCTACGAGCCCGTACATATCAATTCATTCTACATTTTCTATACTGATAAAAATCAAAAGTCAGTGTTGAATTGCTCTCTTTTATTCAGTACCTATAGCAAATGAGAAATAAATGATTAATCAATTTTTAGGGTAATTAACTAATGCAACGATCAATATATGCGATAGCGCTCTGAAACTGACTTTTGAATTTTTTATCAGTATAGAGAATGAAGAATGAATATTTGTACATATTATTAATGATACCTACAGGCTCCTAGGACAGTCAACGAAGAACTGGCAACGACGGTACGGCTTACTGATACCACAGGCTTCTGCAGTGAACTCGCTCTCTGCGCATAGAGGCCTTAGGACCGAGACGAACCGGTGATGGTATGAAGTGAACCTATGTATACTAACCACACGAGATGTAGGGAGCGCTGCAGAATGGATGCCCTGTGGCCCTAATGAGATGTAACCTTTGAGGTCCAAAATAATCGAAATTTGTGCCAAAGTAGCAATTTATCATTTATTAATTATATTTTCTTTTTATTTCAAGCCATTTATGGCGAAATTGAGTTTTACATCATATTTTCACGTAATTTTTTTTCCATTCTCTACAATGGAAATATTTTTTGGTGACTCAGTCAGTTTCTGTCTTTTGAAATTTTTATATTTTATGGTGTTTACTCAATTTCTGTTTATTTCCATATTCGCTAAGGTTATGTACAATGTATATTTTGTTTACTAAAAGGTTCGAGCTCAACTTTGGGTGAATTTCTCTTGGAGAGTTTTAGTGAAATAAAGATATTACTCCTTTTATTCAAATTGACGCTTGTATTTTCAAAGAATACGTAGATACTTCACTCTGTCGGTCAGCATGTTCGCTAATTCATTGGTATTCGTAGCACGCCGAGGATTTTTTTTACTGGTACTAGTATTCGTCTGGTTTATTAGCAATAAATCCGGGTGATTTCTCCAAACCTGCATATTTGAAAAGACGAGGAAAATTAACTCCATTAGAAAGAATACCTGCTTACATATCCTATTACTCCTAAATGCTGATAAAAAATGATTCGAATTTGCCCTTATGGATATTATTGTAACACTTCATCATGTTTGCTCATTCACCCGTTTGGATGACCGTATCAACTGAGAAGTAAAAGTTTTATTCGTATATTCCTAGAGACCTTATTGCTTGCAATAATATTTATAAATTTGATTGCTGATTTATTTGAAATATTTCAAAAAAGTGTATGTCTTTCAAACTTCACGAATTGTGAATTTTTAACAGAAAAATCTCCCAAGAACAAATCTTTCACTTCAGCAATTTTGCACATTTCCTCAAATAAAGCGCCAAAACAAAAAGAAGAAATGAAAGTGCATTATGAATGATAAAGATGTGATGGTTGGATGTAACAGAACAACATAAAGTTACTAACGTCAGTTAGTTGTAGAAATCGTAGTTGTTAGTTGAGTCAAATTCGCATTCAACACAAAACTCCTCGATTGGTTACTTAAAGCGAAACAACGTCCTTACCTTGTAAACCTGGATGAATCGAAACTCCTCGATGTCGAATCTCTCCTCTCTTCTACTCTGTCTATCACCACCGGAGTCTGCTTCTCCAGATGCTCGTAGAAAGATTGTTGGCACTCTCTGCTAGCGAAATCTACTTGTACCTTGCTACCCTTAAGACTGTAACCTCTCATCTTACTAACAGCCGATTGAGCTCCAACCATCTGGTCGTAAAAGATAAGCGCCTGACCTCTTTCTCTGTCTATGCTCACCTTGCTGATCGGCCCGAACGGATCAAACTGCAACCTCAGGTACTTCTCGTTCACGTTTTCCACCACACCATCCACCCAGACTACGTTGGTCGGCATGGACTTGCCGAAGCCCAATTTTATACGATTGTTACCTAAATGCTCACCGTCCATCTTTCTGATGGCCTTCACAACACTCACAATGTCCGAGTATTGACAAAACGCGTACAGGCTCACATTCCCCTGGTTCTTTATATCGATCTCTATGATCTCACCGAACTGATCGAAGTGTTTCCTTAGATCTGACGCCGTCGTGTCCTTTTCCAAGTTTCCTATGAAGAGGGTACGTGTGGCCTTCGGATGGAACTCGTCTATCTCTGCCTCGTAGGGTCTCAAATCGTTATCCTCTACGTCGAAGCCTTGGTAAGAGGCGACGTCGATCTTACAACCGAAAAAGAGCTTGTCGTAGCTCACTTCCAGGGCTTTTTCCACGTCTTCGGGCTTCTTGAAACACACGATCGCGTGGCGTTCTGAATTCTGCCCGACCACTTTCACTGACGTCACTTTGCCGTGTTTCTTGTACTCGTGGTAGAGACCGTCTTTGAGGGAGGTGTCCGAGGATCTTAGGGGTAGGTTTCTGACGCAGATCGCCAAAGGTCTTCTATCGTCCGAGTGAGCTAAATGGCTGTTGGCGGCCGTTCTTCTAGATACGGGGGTTATGGTCGAGCTAGTTCTAGAGGTAGATGAACTTGACGAGCTACTACTGCTTCTAGATCGCGACCTGTAATGAAAATCAAGCGTGAGTGTGATAATCGCGATCTCCTTTATCACCTCCAATGGTTGGATCGGTGTCCTCGAAGACCTTGAACGGTTGCAATCTCACAAAAGAGTCAAAAAATGGAAAATATGATTGTGAATAGAACGAAATGACACCCATGGTACGGTGGAAATGCGAATGAATGGCGTTAGTTGAGGAAATGATAATGCGCTCTTCCAGCTAACAAAAGTGCTAACATTTATTATTGCTATGAATCACACGATTATAAAGAACAAAAGTCATGTTTCCTATTGAAGATTATAATAAGCTCGTTCCTTTTTCTTTCAGTCAATTGAACAATCGGTTAGCATTGTGAATAATAGTTAAAAATACTAATGCAACTTACTTGATCGCTAAACTTATGCTAGGAGAACTTATTTATTCTTAAACTTCATACTAAGCAGACGGAAGTCTTAAAAAAATTTGTCGAGTTTATTCTTCGATTTAATTAGGAAATACAGTGCGGGGCACAATTTGTTCGAGATCAATTTAAATTACGTTCGAAATAAATTGAAGGATTGTGTTTCTAGTACGACGTTTTGATGTGCCAGTGACTAAATTTGCAATATGTGACCTCCCAGAATCCGTATTTGACGACAGTTTGGTGATTTTGAGCAGTATCTTCAAATGCCATCAATAGTATCTGTACCAAGAAGAATTTGCAGATCATCAATTTGGAAAAACACTCGTTCCAAAATTAAAGTGAATATAACAGGTAAAAATTGGGATTTCTGGGACTTAAGGCAGGGATTATACAGTGATATAGAATCAAGCAGAAAAAACTGAATGTGTTTTTCAATAAGAACGCTCATTTAGCAAACAATGAATAAGAATTAACCTAAATTTTTCTATGGGCAAGTTTGGCGTTTGTAGACTTAAAAAACCTATAGCTGATAGCAAGGATAAGTTGAATAAATGCCAGATGCCAAGCAGTTTTTAAATAACTTAATATCAAAATACGCAACTTTGCAGGTTGATTCTTATCTGTTATTTTATTTTATATATAAATCTACATCATTTCCTTAATTTTTAACCCAATTCTTATTGCATGTTAAGCCACCCGGCGAACGCTTTTATATAAGGATAAAGTAAAAGTATCGAGCATATTATTTTCATTTCTAACATAATAGGAGATGCAGTTTGAAGAATATTTCAGGGCAGTAGTGACGAACAATATACGTCTAATATACACTCTTACTTGAAACACCATGTAAATATGCAGCTCGAAGGAGGTGTATTGATAGATTTAGTGAAATATTGTAGAAGCCCTTGAGTAGTGAAATGATGGTTACGCCAGAGTACGTAAGACAGGTCAAGTGATATTTTAGAAAATAAAATTGTTAGCCTTAGATTTGAATAAAAATAATAACTCTAAAAATATCCACCTGATCAATTTCTCATTAAAAAAAAATTGGAGAAGTACTGACATAACGTCAGGAGATATTGCGCGCTTGTAATAAAATCTCTTTCTCTGGAACATGACACCAAATGTCAGATACTTATTAGGTGTACAAATAAGTTTCCGCGGTTTTTTATAAAAAATTAGGAATTTATTGTAAAGGAAAAGTGCATTACGTTTTATTCAAAGTATTTTCCATCATTTGCCACTACTTTTCCCCATCTTTCTGGCAACATTCGGATACCCCGTCGAAAAAACTCTTCATCTTTTGACGCTATCCACAAATCTACCCAATTTTTGGTGTCTTCATATGATGTGAAGCGCTGCTCAGACAGACCATGTGATATCGACCGGAACAGATGATAATCAGAAGGGGCTAAGTCTGGTGAATACGGCGGGTGGGGTAAAACTTCCCAGTTGAGTGTTTCCAAGTATGTTTTTACCGGCGCCGCAACATGTGGACGAGCATTATCGTGTAAAAGAATAATTTTGTCGTGTCTGGAGTAGTAATGGGCGCGTTTTTCTTTAAGTGCCCGACTCAATCTCATCAATTGTGTTCAGCAATTCATAATACACGACACCAAGCTGATCCCACCAAATACACAGCATGAGTTTTTTTCCATGAATATTCGGCTTAGCTGTCGATGTTGATGGTTCGCCGGGCTTAACCCATGACTTTCTCTTCTTTGGATTATCGTAGTGAATCCATTTTTCGTCACCAGTGACTATACGATGCAAAAAACTCTTTTTTTATTCCTGGCAAGCAGCATTTCACTCATGCATAATCGGCGTTCAACGTCTCTCGGCTTTAGTTCATATGGAACCCAATTTCCTTGTTTTTGAATCATTCCTAACGATTTTAAACGATGTGAAATTGCTTGTTGAGTCACTTGTAGAGTGAGTGCAAGTTCTTTTTGCGTTTGGGACGAATCTTCCTCCAATAGTGCTTCTAATTCCATGTCTTCGTACACTTTCGGCCTTCCACTGCGTTCTTTGTCTTTAACGTCAAACTCACCGTTCTTAAACTTTTGAAACCATTCCTGACAACTTCTCTCACTTAAAGCAGCTTCACCATATGCTTCTAGAAGCTATCGATGCGCCTCAGCAGCAGATTTTTTCACATTAAAGAAGTAAATCAAAAGTTCCCGCAAATTATGCTTATTCGGAATAAAACTTGACATTTTTGCACGAAAAAAATTACGTGATGCTGATACGGAATCACTAGTACTTTAAGGTTATGGTGTTGCCAGATGACTAAACTTGGGATATTACGTTTTACATCTGACAATTTCTCCAAAACCTTCTGGTGGGGCCATCTTTTGACAAACCGCGGAAACTTATTTGTACACCTAATACAACTACTGAACTTTTCGACGAAATATTTGGTCAATCAACAATCCTGAAAAAAAAAAGGATCTCTAGCTCATCTTCTTCGGAAAACAGAGAGTATACGTACGACCGGACGGGGAATCTGAGTAATTTACTGAAATTTGTGCGTGTGTAGGATCATACGCATATACGCATATGTTTCAATGATATATGATTCCATTCAAATCGGTCCATTATTTTAGTTAGGAAATCTTAAATCATATATGTATAAATATATATAACATCTCCTGTTATAACTTATTTAAAAAATTTTATGATGAATAAAAAACATGGCAATGCCATATAATTAGCATTGTATTAAATCTACCGATGTTATGCGAACCGTAGATTCTGTGCTATCCTCTTAAGGTACCGAAAAAAGTTTCCTTTTCTTCTTTTTATGGCGACTTCACTAATTAAAACCGAGAAAACTTCCGCTGTTGTCGGCTTAAAAGAGAATCTGAATAACACAGATTACTGCAGCATACTAATCAGGGAGTTGAGGAGATGACACAGCGGCGGGTAGAAACGTTGTTAGTTTGCATTATTCATAAGGAAGCCAACTTTCGTCCAGTGCATCGACGACTTCTCGATACTCGAAAAAAAAGGGACTTTTTCTCTGACGAGTGTGAAAATATGTCGTTCTTATGGCGATAGCACGCTGTTATTATCGGAACAAGCGCGCAAAATGCGAGTTACGATTCATTTTTCCTAATTCATTTAGATTGTAAAAATATTGGAAAAGAAAATACCAGTCGACACCAAAGCTAAGCTCCGCATACATACCAGCGCCCCAAATGGACACAACACATCAATGCTAACAAGAATGAAATAAATCTGAAATTCCGAACAATGTATTGGAAGGAAGTCCAAATTGAACCTTTAAAATAAAAGCCATAAAATTTTCAAATTATCCAAAGAGTACAATCAATAATACTACGTTCATTGATTAATGCTCCTTGGTATGTTCCCAACCACACCATCCATAAGGATTTAAGAGTCCCATATGTCAACATCAGAAGCTACAGAGACATGCCGACCAACTGACAGAGGATCAACTCACGAAGATTGAAAAAAACCTGGTCGAACGACCTAAATGGCTAATCATACCTAAGTATCGATCAATGTGAAATACTTTCTCTTAGTTTATACATACAATCAATACTAAATACTTTGGAAAGTCAATTGTGAATCTCATAAAATACTCATCGAGATCGATGGAGCTTTGCAAAAATATCCGTCAGTAGATTTACGAATACCATATTCTCAACCTTCGAGAGTTTATCAGAATGAATTGATTCTAGAGGATTTATTGTAGGGGTTATATTAGTATCACACTATTCCAGATTACTGGAAGATATTTCAAAACAATCGCGCAGAAGGTCTTGACATCACATCATTGCTTTTCTACAGTTTAACAAATAATATCTTCATCTTAATAATCTAAATAATTATTAAGTCCGAGACAAAGGTGATGGACAACCATTTATACAGTGATGGGCAAATGTGTGGAATCAAGTAAATATCTCTGGAATTATTAGAGATATCAATATGAAATTTTGAAGATGGATACTGCAGTAGATTGCATATTTGCTTTCACATCTTTTGATAATGTTGAACGTCCAGTAGTACGAGAAGTAATGTCAATTTTAAAATTTGCAATGGAACCCTATATACTATTTTAGTTTCTGATGAAACATTTTATTATGAGTACAAAAATATTGGGTTCGATATTTTTTATTTCAATACCTGCCGACATTAAAAGAAAAGTATCTAAAGAAAGTAAAAAATCTAATATCCATTAAAGAAATAACTTATCATAATTATTAACTTAAACTATGTGATTCTCAAAACATTGAAACTTAACTAAACTTAATGTATTAGATGGTCAACTGAGCACCGTTTACTTCTTGACAATAAGCAAGTCGGTTTGTAAATTCTCAGTAACATTAGCTATTACTTCTGGTGGAATTCCCTGTATCTCGTGAGTTATTCCAGCAGCTAATTCTTGCAAATTATTTGGTCTATCAACATAAACCTTAGACTTAAAATAACCCCACAGAAAACAGTCCAGTTGATTAATGTCGTGCAGGTCATTCATAAGCATAAGTACCCCTTCCTCCGATCCATCTGTGATGAAATGTCCTATCTAAATAATCTCGAACAATGTGTGCGTAATGGGCTGGTGCTCCATCCTGCTTAAACCAGATATTATTTGGTAATTGTCCATTTACCTCCAATGCCGGAATCACTTGTATCTAAGAGCTGTAAATACCTATCTCCGTTTAAAGTTTCTTGTAGAAAGAAGGGTCCATGATTCTGTTGTTATAAATGTCGGCCCAGACGTTCAATTTTTGGGGATGTTGTGTATGCCTCTTGTACCCAATGAGGATTAGTTTGTGACCAGTTATGTCGGTTAGGTACCGTTTGAACAAAAGGTGGTTTCATCTGAAAACACCACATTTCTTATAAAATTATTATCACGGTTGCAAATATCCTTCATAGTTTCACAAAATTGTAAACGTCTGTCTTCGGACAATTCTTGAACGAGGTGAATTTTGTATGGATGATATTTTTCTCACCTTAATATTCTTCCTACTGAACGACGTCTAATTCCATGCATATTGGCGATGTCGGTGGATAAGTGAGGATTTTCTTTCAAAGATATAGCAACATTTCGAGCTACACCTTCATGAGTTGCACTTTTTAACCGTCTACTTTTTGGTACATTACTAACTGTTCCACTTGTCTCGTACCTCCGCCAAGTTTTCGTCACTACTAAATTTGGATATTTGAGTATTAGGATGAAGATTGTTAAAAAAGTCAAAAACTTTTTGATGTGTCCTTTTCCTCTTCCCATAGCCAATCATCATTAACAGTTCTATTCTTTCTCTGTCACTTAATTCAGCTATTTTACAATCAAATCAAAAGAATATTATCTTTTGCGTTCAAATTCAAACACTAATAACATATTGTGACAACTACTGTCACTTCTACAATGAATTTCATGGACTACTAAATACCATTAAATTTTTCCATTCTTTAGTTACTTTTCTGTTAACATCTCGGTAGGTATCGAAATGAAAAATATCGAACCCGATATTTTTGTACTCGTAATCAAATGTTTCATCAGACTCTGAAATAATATACAGGGTATTCCATTGCAAATTTTAAAATTAACATTACTTCCGGTAAAACTTGAAGTTCAAAATTGTTAAAAAATATGAGAACAAATAGACAATCTACTGCAGTATCCATCTGTCAGATTTCATTTTGATATCTCTAATAATTCCAGAGATTTTTACTTGGTTCCATACATTTGCCCATCATTGTAGGATTGGCCCTGTAGTTTTGAACTGAATCTGAAGAAATCTGGCATAAAGTAAAGAAGGTAGAACACACACACACACAAACACACGCGCGCTGTAAACTTATTTACGGCAACTTGGTTTTACGCGTCCGTTTTGCGTCATAAAGTTTTGAAATACGAGGATATTAAATCTTTCAAGGACTCCAACGCCTGTATCGTATTTCACCGATTGACCGTTTGCTGGGACACGGAAAAATAAACAGAACGCAGGAAATGAATTTGAAACCGAGGTTCATACTCCGTTACAGTTATGGCGTAAAATGAATGACGAAACATTTCCTTAAATAAATACATGTCGAATTATTTATGTATCCAATTTAAAGACGAAAAGAGAAACGAAAATAAAAAAAGAAAAGCGATTTCGATTTTTAAATGGATACATCAATCTTACATCTTGAAAAATCCCAAAAATGAAAATTTTCCATCCAAAAACCTCGAAGTTATTCTTGTTTCAGCGGAGCTCTATTTTCGATTTTTTTTTCGAAATTTCCCGCTCAGAGAGAATTTTCCAACCAAAACTGAAAAATGTTACATCAAAATAACTTGAAATTTTCTAAGGAATCTATTTCTGCAATAAAAAAATGGTGTTCTAATTTGAAAAACGGAAGTTGACGTCATTTCCAGAAAAACCGGAGATGCTCATGCCTTGAAAATATTTTAGATTTCATCAGCATCGTGAAATACTTATAAGTGCTGAATCTCATGAAAATATGTTCAGTAGTTTCCCGTATAAATATGGGTGAGGTTCCTCGTGAAAGACCCTGTATTATTCGAATGAAGTCGATCGTTGTATACGGGGTGTTTCAACTCGAATCTGTCCCTTGTTCACCTCTAGAACTCAGAAACGAAGAGTTTTTAAAGATTAAAAACTGACCCGAGGTGAGAAGCTTTTTTGTGCTTTTTTTGAAGTCACTCTGGAAGAGTGGGACACTAATATAACCACCACAATGAATGAATAAACCTATATCTCAAATTAAAAATAACTATTCCAAGTTTTCCTCAGTTTCGAAATCCCATTCTCCTAAAAACCAACCAAAAATTGGTATATCTACTTTATGGTAAACCATTCAGAATATCTTTCTTCCGGTGAGCTATAGTCCTTTGAAATACATTCAAGACCAAATTATAGAAATGAAAAATAAGCACTCATACTTTGGCTACAGTTTTGTTCTAAACCCAAATTACCTTCTTTTGAATTTAACCAAGAATGTTCATCTTTCTCTCTGGTCTTCTGAAATACCTGATTCGAGTCCAAATTACGTCCTGCTCGAAGTGACGTCATGCGCCAATTGAGCGAAAATAGTTTGGAAGTTATTCATGTGCCCTCAACATCTCTGAACCATTCAAGAAACGTTTTGAATCTTCTTTAGTGATAACCGTAAGTCAACGAGTATATCCGCAATCAATGGTTTTCATAAAACAAAAAATGATAGTTCTCGAATGGGTTTTTTTCTTTCGGATCTAAATCCAACATATTCGAAATTTATCATTAATAACAGACTAAGAATAGAATTAAATGATTTACTAAATATCATTAAATATAAAATTTACAAATTATAGCATCGTCCTACTCGACATAACCCTTTCAGAAGCCCATTTCCATGAAATTATAGAATAAATTAGGTCGTCTGGTATGTAGGGTGCCCCTGGGATTAATTGATCTAATTATATGCCAACGTGTAGCAGTAATGAGCATTTTTATTCAAAACTATATTCTTATGACGTCATTTAAAAATAATTATAAAGCTGGAGACTGCATGGTTCGTCGAAGGAATATAATGCTTTTCCTTTAGTTTATTGTTTCAAACACAACTGCTTTTTAAATAAATTTCGCATATGCTCATAAAATTATGATTGAGCAAGATCCTCCAAATTTGAAAAAAAAACTTTTTTCAAACTTCCGACAGAAGATGTCTGTTGCAACGTTGGTTACAAGAATAATAATAGATAATGGTTATTGCCCAAACAATAATTCTGTACGAGTTCTATCATCAACAATTACTCGTCAGCAATTGAAAACTTTTTTTATATAGTTAGTACCTGAGTTAATCATTGATAACAAAGAGGTAATATATATTTACATTTTACGAACAAAGATCTATTCAGAAGTCATAAACCTGTAGAAAAGCACTGGCGTGAGGTCAATAGCTTTTGTGCGTTATTCTAGAGTCCTTTCTACTCTGGAACAATGTGATACTAATACAACCGCCAGGATCAATGAAAATCCTATACCTCCAATTGCAAATAATTAATTATAGTTTTTCCTTAAGTTTTGTTCGAAGCCCTACTCCTGAAAAATACGTCAGTGCTTTTCAAATTTTTGATAATATAAATTATTTCGGAGTAAATAAATTTATAAATCCGCCAATCGAAACGTATTTCTGAATGCATCCAGAATTGAAATTTATGAAGGCCTTTTGACATTTCTCTTGAGTAAATGAAAAAATAATTCTTAAGGTGGCAGGAAGCTACAACAATGAAATTCGAGAATATGTGCTACACCTCGATATATCTCCGATTTTCACGAAAAATTCTTATTTTAAAAGGCTTTAGGTTTGATGGTAGTATGGGATAAACCAGGAGATGGGAAAGTTCCTGTATTTTCATTTTCGACTGTCGCGAAGTTTTAATGAGCCTACAGTCGACACGGAACCTAAAAATGTAATTAATTAACATTAACTTCAACTGTGATTGCTTACCCTTAAGTAAATAATTATATCTTCAGGTGAGTGTAAATGAAACTTGTAAATATGTAAGATATCATAACGTCACAAAATTTTGATTGAATACTACCGGAATCTCATTAGATATAATCATAAAAAAATTTTTTCTATTTAAATTTCTAGCGTATCAATTTCTTCGAAATTTTGCTAGTCTATTTGTTTCAAGCTAATTCAAGAAATATATTTCAAGTTACAACTTGATCCGACGGATATTCTAAGAGTTATACAGGGTGTCCCGTAACTCGTCAAGCGGTTACTGGGCGATATGCTAGATTATACCAGTTCTAGCAGAAATTAAAAAAAATATCTGTGTCACTTGCTTAAGTGGTTACAGGTATATTTTTGTAGTCACAAATTTTCCAATTTTGCAGTGATCTTTTTTTAACGCAATCCTAAATAATCATGCTATTGATTACACAATTCGGCTCGATATACGAAAATTAGACATTCAAAATGATAGCACGGTGTTTTACTAAAACAAGCGCGCAGAAATGCATTGCCTTAAGAGTGAGTTAGTAACAATTGATTTTATAGTATAATTTTGTTGTTACTATTCTTTTCAGTTTGCCGATTTTGTATTCCAAATGAAAAACACTTCTTTTGGATTCAAACAAATAAAAAATGAGAGAAAAAAAATTTATTGTCGGCACAATCTGAAAACGTGTCTCGACTAATCTTCCTCAATCCACAAACTACTTCGAAACTGTGAACTATCAATAGAACAAGCTCTTATACCAGGTGGCAACTATAATTATCAACCATATGATAATAATATATGAGAAAGATCACGAAGCAGACAATCATACTCAACCACTAAGTCATAATAACATATTTTCAAAATGACTTCTTCGCACGACATGCTCTCCCCACAGTATAAAGCCTACAGGATTGGTTTTTCCTCTCATTCCTAGTAATCATCATATTGTTCCAACTTTTGTTAATATTTCAGGAAAAAGGATTGACTTCAGATTCTCAAGTAGACAAAAAATTTTCAAATATATCATGCGATGGCTAGTTATTTGAGTAAGCAGTTGGGAAAACCATTATTTTACTTAAAAGTATCAATCAATCAATGACGATATTTTTCTTTAATCACCAGTTGCAGATAAGAATATACAAGAATTAAGACGTTTCAAAACATCGAAGAATTCTGAAACGTCACTTAATTTGCCGAAGTTAGAAAAAAAAATTTCGAATACTTGACGGAGACCATTGTTCAGAAAGTCTCAATAGGAGATGTTTTTAAATCGATATAGACTAGAAAACGCTCAAAATACAGGGTGAGTCTTTGACCACTGCGTTAATTTTATCCATAGGTTCTTGAGAAGAAAGAAACACTTTTTCCATACCGTTTTTCCATATTCAGCTGCGTTAAAAAGTTATCAAGCATTTTAATTTTTCACATTGGGCAAATACCCCTCTGTAGTCCAATTTGGTTTGAATGAAAATTACCTTCCACAGCATCCACTACTATTGAATCTGAATTGTGCAAAAACATTATTTTCTTTCAAAGAAATGATTCACTCACTCATCTTTCATCAGATGATTATATCGATTTAATTTCTTTCAACTACAAATATCTCAAAAATGGTGGTACAATTTAGGAAAAAAGATGATGTATAATTTTATCTTTTATTCAAGTGATATTTGTTTTTCATGAAATTTAACCAATGTGTACAGTAGTAGTGAGAAACCCACAACCCACATAAATCTAATGATGCCAAAATATGCATGACTGTTATCAAAAACCTTCTACAAGAGATCATTTCAATTGATATTGTCGTTTGAATATTACAAGTGAAAATGCGAGTGTTCTATGAAATTTAAACTATATCTTTTGAACGGGGCCAAATTTGGAAAAATATCATAGGAACAAAACGTTTCTTTTGACGTCAAGAATCTATGGTTAAAATTAACGCAGTGGTCAAAGACTCACCCTGTATATATTAGTAGATCAAAGTCCAGATCCTCTCACCTATTGTAAACAAAATGTGCCAATCTCGCTTTGGAAATAGGCCAAGTTTGAAGGTGATTCTATCAATGATTTACAATTGCGTAAACACCAACTTCATGCCAGTTGAGTTGAGTTGAGCGTGTATGGCTCAAAACAATCTCGGCGATATACGTAATCGAGTTTAATTTTGCTGAAAGCGAACAAAAACCAAAAATTTTGCCAATTAGAACGATTGTGTTTCCTCCAATAGTGATATGCATCAATTTTCCGCGGTGAATTACCGGCCTAAATGAAAATTGCGATTGATGCTTGGATTTCCTGTAACGATAACCTACACTCGAGGAAATTAAAAACAAACGGATAAACTAATCTATATGAAACTGCCACAAACCGAACAATTATAGAAACGAATACTACATTACATTGATTTTTTTTGCAACTTTGGCATTCTCCAGCTCAAAATGAGAGCTTTTTCGGACATAATAGAGGGGAAAAAGTCTCATTTCGACGAATTGCTCCTTCAAGGTTTTTCAAAAATCTGATTTATTTTGAAGTTTACTTGAAATTGTCACGGAATTTTAATATCATGGTACCCGCCATTTCGAAGATAAAGGGAGAATCGAATGATAATTGAAACCAAAACTCTCTTCAATGTCTCTACCTGTATATCTGAAACTACCATAATCACGCAATATGGGTCACCCTCTACCGTTTGAATCAATTTAGCTATCAGTCATATTTTAGTATATTGAGTGCACACTTCAAAATGAACAAATTTCTTACCTTCTCCTTGTACCTGACACCAACCAAAGGAGAGAGATCAACAACTATGATGAAACAGCAAAAAATAGATTTAAAAAAAAGCTCACCTAGACGGAGATCTGCTCGAAGTGCTCCCTGATGGTGACGGCGATCCGCTCCCTGATCTCGACTTGGTCTTCTTTTTTGTACTCTGCTCGGATGTGCCCCTTCGCTCGCCGCCCCCCGCTTCGTTTCCCGCCGCCGTCGCGGTGGACGTCGACGTCGTCGTTGGAGCGGAAGCTGCTGCCGTCGCGTACCCTGTCTCGTTCTGGCTGTTGTAGCGCCCCGTCGTACCGCTGCCACTGCTTTCGTAGCCCCAAGAGTTGTTGATCGACGTCCTGTGAGATCCGCGGTCGATGATGACGTTGTAGGGGCCGTTCCGAAAACCCCGGTCCCTGTTCCGACCGCTGCGGCTCGCCGTCGCGGTCTCATGGTAGCCGCTGCGGCGAATAAACTCGCCGCCGCTTCCCTCGGCTACTCGACTTCCGCCTCGCTCGTAGAAGCGCTCGCCGAAAGCTCCATGCTCCTCCGAGGATCTGTGGAAGAAATGAAGTTTAGTTAAAATATGAAAAGGTATTTTTTATTTTCTTGGCCCACGGACAGCGTCCTGAGAGACACCATCAAGAAAATTATGGGAATATATTACGTAAGACGTAACTCTTGTGGCATTACCTTTTGTATAAATATGATTTAGCCGGAATGCGCGGAATTCGAAAAACAGGCATTTCGTAATTTATGAGTCCACAAACGAAACCGTGAAGGACGCCTTAAAAATATATATATATGTGTATGTGGGTATGTATTGAGATAGAATCTCAGAATTACCATAGAAAGAAGTTACTTTAGTTCTGTTTATTTAAAGTTTTATTTTTATTTTACTTCAACTGAAATTGAGTTTCAAATCTATTTCTCGTTGGGGTACCTCGAATGCAATAAAAATGTCAACCTGGCAAGTTAATTAATGTTGGTCATTCAACATTCAACAATTAAAAAGAAACTTCTACCTGAGGTAGCAAAGCACCTGCGTATTTCCGATCGAAAAATACCGCTCAGTGTCAGACTAACTCTAAACAAGTCTTCGTCGACCAGTGAGACGAAACAGTGCAGATAAAACGATATAACGATATGATACTTATGTTCTACAACTCGGTTTAAAATTACGCACGACATCACTAAGAGAACACTATGAACTTTGTGGAACTAGATATGTGCAGTACTACTTCTTTTATTATTCTGTTAGAAATTCGCCGGATATTGGGAATATTCTGTGATACTTGTATTCTTTGTGAAGTGTTGTGAATAAGAAATTAATATGGCCAGATTTGATAACGGAATATGCGCTAAATAAGGAATGTATTAAAAAACTTGAAAGAATTAACAAGTGAAATGGAAACAAATTATTAATGTGGCTATTGTGTAAAAACAACGCCGAAACAGCTGATATTCTGTCAGCGAACAATCCGAAAAAATTAAACATGTTATACAAAACCAAGAGAATCGAAAAACCGGCCAGCAAAAAAATCATGTATGTAGCTACACGTCCAATATACTGGTTCTAGTTCGTTCTAAGAAAACTGAACTTGTGAACAGTGCGCGCAGAATCTATTTACACCAAATTCAAATTAAGAATTCACTTATTTTGGCTTAAGACTAAGCACCAGATCAAGTAATTTTAACGAAGACTCAATTTATAAAAACCGTCAGAAAACAATAGAACTTAATTTGATGAAAAACTATAATTTAATGACGAAAGTCAAAACATCGAAGAAACAAACTACAAAAAAATTTATGCACATAAAAAACAGTTTTTAATTTCACGTACTACGTATATGAAAATAATACCTATTTTCGACATTGAGCAAAGTTACTTCTATAAATAAAATAATCTTATGCAGATTTCAGAACATCCTTAATGAGTGTAGAATTATTATTTGGGCAATAACCACCATCTCTTATTGTTCTTGTTACCAATGTTTCGACATAATAAATCTTGTTGGTTCGAGTATATATTCGTTTCTTTATAATATAAACTTTTTCCAACTCCCAATTTACTATTTAGTTTATTGTTTGGAATTTAAATGTAGATATTGACCGTTGTTTGTTAGTTTTTTGTATACACTGGTTCTTGGGATTCCATTTAGTTTATGAACAAGTACATCTAAAAATGGAAGTTGGTTATCTTTAACGAATTCCATTGTGAATTTAATAGATTCTTCTTGATTGTGAAGATGTTGAAGGAATCCATCTATAGTGTTCATTCCATGTTGCCAAATGATGTAAATATCGACTACATATCTCTTCCATAATTTGAGTTTTAGTATATTGGTCGAGAGCTTTTTGTTTGAAATTCTCCATATATTTACCTTGAAACATTGGGAAGAAGAACAATATTAGATAATGGTTATTGCCCAAATAATAATTCTATATACATTGAATATGCAGGGTATCAATTTGATGACATGGCAGGTCAATTTAGCGCACACTGTATTTCATCCAACAAATATTTAATGCATGATATGCATATTCAAATCGAATTTTAGTATTTCTTCATGGGTAGCAGTTCTAAAAGTTGTATAAAATAAAAATACCATCACAGTAGGTGTACTGTCTGCACCTATTTTAGGCAAATCGAAAAGACTTTCTGCCATGATTCGTAACCGCTGACAAAACATTCACAACTTTACACCAGAAACCAAGGAACATCGAAAAGTTGGACATCCCCAAAGCCCCAAAGAAGGCGAAGGCGTTGCCATCGGCCGGAAAGGTTATGTTTTTTGGGATTCTCAAGGAATAATCCTCATTGACTAATTGGAAAAGAGAAAGACAATAACAAGGCAATATTAAACTAAATTATTGGATCGATTTGACGCCGCATTCCAGGAAAAACGCACGCTTCGTAGCGAATAAAATGCACCACAGAGCTCATTCATTAGCAGTCGTTACTACATCATCCCAGAAAATTATTTATGCTGATGAGATTGCTATTGTTTACCACCATTCGGATTTACATACTCTGGAGAACATACTATCATGTGATTTGGAGATATTTAATTGAGGGACAATTATGTCCCAATCCCAACAAAACAGAGGTATCATCTTCTTTCTATCTGAATAATCGTGAAAAATATAGGAAATGAGTAGTAACTTTCAATGATTCTCTTATCGAACATAATTTCTATCCTAAATACTTAGGAATTAAATTAGATTCATCTTTCAATTACACGGCTCATTTAGATGATCGGAGCCTGGAACTGAAAACTAGGAATATTATTTTTCAGAAATTAGCTGGATCGTCTTGGGGTGCTGATGCTTCCACTCTTCGCACAGCATCTCTAGCTTTAGTCTTTTCTGTAGCAGAGTATTGTAGCTCTGTTTGGTTTAATAGTGCACATACACAAAAAATCTATGCACAATTGAATACATCGATGAGAATCATTACTAACACCATAAGGTCTATTGGTTACCAGTTTTGTCTAACATTGTCCCTCCCCATATCCGCAGACAGACTATCTGTTGTTCCAGCAATAATTCTAATTTTTCTCGCCGTAAAAACCATCCTTGAACTTCAACGAACATTTTAAAAAAAGATTTGGCCAAATTGGTCCAGGCGTTGTTGAGTTATGCGCTTACCAACACATTTTGCGATTCATTTTTATATTATAGATTATTTCATACATTCCACTAAATAGAATTCCGAGATTGAAGTCACGTAAACCATTCTGATATAATACGTTCTCCAATATGAACATTAGCGATAAAGAATTATGGAAGATTGAATGGAACTCTTATGAAATGTTCAAGTTGTTTCAAGATCGTTTTGGGGTTATTCATGATATTTTCGCTTCTTTCTTGGAATGGGTTATAAATTTCAAACAAATTTGATAAGTATTTTTTGTATTCAGTTCTATATTCCGCTTTTGTCTTTTTACTTTCAGATTCGATGTAGGTAACTTGAAGGAGCCTCTGTGTTTATTACTAGAAGACCACTCTTGATGAAAGAAGTCCCTCAAATATATTAAAGCTTATTTTTGTAGACACAAAAACACTCATGCGGAGAGCCAGGGTTTTTTTACTGGGGTTTTTCCTAGGCTTTCATGTCATACACCGAATTGTATGGCACCCCGTCACCAACACCTGCTAACATTTGTTTTGTAAGCCAAAAGTTCAGAAGAACATATAAACTACAAATTGGTCGAATTGGGTTACGAATTACCTCACCCACCATATTCACCAGATCTGACACCGTGTGACTTTTTGTTTCCAAACATGAAGAAATGGCTCGAAACCTGACACCATTCCTTATCGATGTTCATGTTAGCAACCTGGAGGAATGACTACCTTACCTCGGAACGTTCGGTTACGCATTCCTTATATAACATAACAGTTCATTTGTCGATGTCGTTTGTATAGAAAACCGAAAGAAAAAAAATTACCAAGCTCGTTACGGCTCGAGCGCGTATACGCGTTCGCCATCTGCCGCAGCTTTGAGTACGCAAATGATCGATAAATCACGCAGGGAAGGTTGCACATACGAATATATCGGCACGGCAGATTGTAATTTCCTGTCCGTAGGTGAACTTTTGTCCAGGGTTCATTGCAGGTTATTAAATTTTACAACAGCTGCTGTCTGCAGCGAGGTCTGCAGTTCACGGTTCCGTGCTTCGTGATATACGATGATGAAATTACTACCATTTTCAAATTTTCACAGATAAAGAGACTCTTTTCAAAACTCATCGACGTGAAAAATGCAGAATCCTTGCAAGACTAAACTACATTACCTATGTTCTTCTTTACCTATAACTTATTAAAATTGATGTACTACATAAAATGAAGATCAATAGATAATAAATTAGGACATATTAATTACACAAATTGAATAGCGGACAAGTTTTTTGTGTAACATCGATTGGGTATTGTCCATATAATTTTCTCAAATAATGTTTGTCGCCACCTTTTGTTAATTAATTAGGTAATTCTCAATGTAATCTTCAGCAACTGTATTAGACTTCCAGCCTCCGTGCTGTATCATTCTCAGCAAATCAGCTCCAGAATCCGCTAGCAAACAGTATCCAGTATACCAAGAAGGGTGTGGCAACTTAAATAACTGAGAGACAATTTTTCAAATGTGTTAGAATTACAGGTTGCACTTCACATCTCCCATTCAATAATTAAAAGAAAATCAGTCATGTTCAACATTTGATGCCCTTAGAATAACGAATTTTTGAACCATTTCGATGCAATTTATACCGTTAAAAGCTCCAGCGGTTATAGCAACTATCTAGCTTCTGAAACACTACATCTTTTATTAGAAGAAAATTGTCTCTTCAAGTACAATTCTTTTCTTAACATCGCTTACCTATATGCTCCACATTGTCGAAATCTTCATTACCTTTTTTCCCCGAAAGTAAAATACGCTAGAGAATCTTTTTCTTTCAAATTGGTAATCTTTTTTTGCTCACATTGTGAAAAGAATTTGGCATAGACACGTCATACTGGCTCCTCGACTTCTTAGGAATTATATAATAGTGTTCTGTGTTTCCTTGTTGTTTTGATTTTGATTGACACTTGCTATTTGTTGCGTTCTTAAAATAAAAATGTGCAAAATTTCAATATGGATGTCAAATACCATCATCTCCTTACTTTGTAAACCAGGATGTATCGGTGTATGAAATAAAGATGTGAAAAAACTTCTATAAACATCCAAGCAAACGTAGGAGACTGGTTTCGAAGTTTTAAAAAATTATAAGAGCTTAATTTGAAGCATTCCTATGTCAGAATAGATGTAATTTGATGATGACTATTTAGATTTTGTGGTAAATTTCTTTCATCTTGTTGATTGGTGGAAAACATAGACAGAAAAAATATTTTACTGCAGAAGACATAAAGTATGGTCACATTGAACATAACTGATTATTGGGTCTTTTCAGCACACAGTTCGATTAAGGAAAATCAAAATATTTGGACTAAATTTTATCGATTTAATTCCCAAAAATTGTTCAGTGGTTAATTTCATCTTGTTTAGTGGTGGAAACCATAGACTGAAGAGATGTCCCCATCCTTTTATAGAAATAATATTTTATTCCAAAATACAAAGTATGGCCACATTGAACAAATCTGATTATTGGGCCTTACCAGCACATAGTTTGATTTGGGGAAATTAAAAAATTTGGACTCAATTTTATCGATTTAATTCCCAAAAAATGTTCAGTGGTTTAATTTCATCTTGTTTAGTGGTGGAAACCATAGACAGAAGAGATGTCTCCATCCTTTTGTAGAAATAATATTCTTTTCCATAAAACACAGTATGGCCACAATGAACATAACTGATTATTGGTCCATTCAGCACACAGTTCGATTTCGGGAAATCAAAAAATTTGGACTCAATTTTATCGATTTAATTCCCCAAAAATGATCAGTGGTTAATTTCATCTTGTTTAGTGGTGGAAACCATAGACTGAAGAGATGTCCCCACCCTTTTGTAGAAATATTTAATGAAGGAAGACATGAAATATGGCAACATTAAACAAATCTTATTATTGGATCTTTTCAGGACACAGTTCGATTAGGGAAATCAGAAATTTTGGACTCAATTTAACCGATTTAATTCCCAAAAAATGTTCAGTGGTTAATTTCATCTTGTTTAGTGGTGGAAACCATAGACAGCGGAAATGTCCCCATCCTTTTGTAGAAAAAATATTTTACTCCAAAAGACATAAAGTATGGCCACATTGAACATAACTGATTGGTGGGTCTTTTCAGCACACAGTTCGATTTCGGGAAATCAAAACATTTGGACTCAATTTTATCGATTTAATTTCCAAAAAATGTTCAGTGGTTAATTTAATCTTGTTTAGAGGTGGAAACTACACAGGGTGTTCGGCACATGGACCGTCAAATTTTTTTGGAGCGTTGGTAGGGTCATTTGCTACCTTTTCAGTCTTGGAACCTGGGTCCTTAGTATTACGGTTACGGAGGTATGATTTTTTCATTAGGTTTTTCTAAATTACCCAAAATGTACCCTTCGAAGCCCCATAACTTTTTTTGCGTGTGCTTTTACATGCATTTTTTTATTGTATTAAGTCTACATGAGTGTGTGTTAAAAAAAAACGTATTTATTGTTACAGATAACACCACAAAATTAACACGTGGGCCTTTTATTAAAAAAAAGTTACAGCTATCACAAACTTAAGTTTTATTTTAAAATTGTTCTTTGGTTTATAACGTTGCTAACCATATGCTATTTACGTAAGTCAATAAAAAAAATAATACTGCAAATAAGGTTTTAGTCAGAAGAGTGAAGAAAGTCGCACCTAAATAAAAGTACGGATTTCGACACAACACAGCGAGCAAGGAAATTTTACCTGCCCGTTTTAGACCCGTGTGAATTATTATTACTATTTCTGTCCTTAGGTTGGATTGGGTTAGTCGCCGCTGACTTGACCCTACCGTCATTCGAGATTTAACTGTCTCTGCTGATGGAAGTGTCTGTGCCGCGTTGTTCAGTTTTTTAAATTTGTATTTTTTGTTTTCTATCGTTTTTGCTTGTTATCGACTTTTGATTGTTGTTTTAATTTTGGTTGTTGATATGCCTAATTTCACCAACGCTGAGTATGCTGACCCAGGTTCCAAGACTGAAAAGGTAGCAAATGACCCTACCAACGCCCCAAAAAAATTTGACGGTCCATGTGCCGAGCACCCTGTAGACAGAAGAGATGTCCCCATCCTTTTGTAGAAATAATATTCTATTCCATAAAACACAGTATCGCAACATTGAACATTATTGGGTCTTTTCAGCACATAGTTTGATTTCGGAAAATCAAAAAATTTGGACTCAATTTTATCGATTTAATTCCCAAAAATGTTCAGTGGTTAATTTCATCTTGTTTAGTGGTGGAAACCATAGACTGAAGAGATGTCTCCACCCTTTTGTAGAAACATTTAATGAAGAAAGACATGAAATATGGCAACATTAAACAAATCTTATTATTGGATCTTTTCAGCACACAGTTCGATTTGGGGAAATCAGAAAATTTGGACTCAATTTTATCGATTTGATTCCTTTCAACTTAGAATAAGTCAAAAATGATTGAATTTAGAAAAATCATAAGAAATGATTTTATCTGCTAAAATGACTAACGATTCAGTAAGTACCAGATATAACCTTTAGTTTAAGTGACTTTTTTTTCATGCAATTTAACCAATCTGTAGAGTAATAGTAGGAAAACCAGGAGAAATGGAATAAATCTGTGGATGCCCAAATATGCATGACAGTCAGCGAAAAACTTCTACAAGTGACTATTTGATATTGTAACAATACAGAGGGATTATGCAATTTTTTCATGAAATTTCAACATCCGATATTTGAACAGGGGCAGATTTGGAAAAATAGTAAAGAAAGAAAATGTTTCTTTCGACTTCAAGAATCTATAGTTAAAATTAACAAGTGGTCAAAGACTAATCCTGTATAATCGACAATAATTGTAAGCTGCACATTATGTCATTATAATAATTTTATGAATTTCTAGGATAGTAGTCTAATATTTTATTGATCTATACTAAAATATTTCTAAATATTAAGTGCACACTCATTGGTTTCGGAGCTTTGTGAAATCGGTTAATTTTTGTTGAAACTTCGATTTATTTTCTAATTCACTGTGAATCAAGTACCTATACTGAATATTTAAACCCATTTAAGCAATGATAATTGGATTAGGATAACTAAAATTTTTCGATGTCGATGTCCTTCGTCAGAGAAATCTTGAGAAGTGAAACAAATTTACTAGAAGCATTTACATTGAAAAGTATCATAGATTCTTTGTCAGGCTCTTGAATGTTCGTGAAGCAGATTTAATTCCAAAAAATAAATACAGTAATAATTCACGTTTCTCACCAATTATATCGTTGTGTAATTTCCAAATTTTATCGCCATCTCGAATTCGTCATAATTACGACGAAGAACCGCATCCTGGAAATTTCGTACATTTAGAGATAAGAATAGCCCAGTATAGAAACCGAAAGATTTCAAGGCATTCTTTCCTTTCAAAGATTGCGAAATTTATCTGGTTAATTTTTGTTTACTGTTATTCCGACAAGTTTATTTTCGGATAAATTTTCGCAATCTAAGGTCATCTTGCGAATTCAAAAACGTCGAATATACTTATTATTGAAGTTCAATTTCTCAAATGAATTATTCAACATTCAAATATGTAACTCCTTCTTCGTACAAAATAAAAACTGTAAGAATTTTGATAATGACTCATTGAAAAAAAGGAAAGAATTATGGACTGAATATTTCATCGAGTTTCCGAATTTCTGTGAATTGGAAAAGTTTGAATGATTACTTGCAAACTGGGCATCGTACATAGACATATAAAGAGATAGACCCATTTATTTACATTAAATCATGTAGCTCCCATGCAAAAAGCAGTTTGGCAACCATACCCCATACGCATCCAACCCGTTTGTGATATTTTCATAATGTGTTTTATTTCTTGAAACTGTTTGAAAATATTCAGCATGTTGACGTCAGCTCAGAACTAAAAACTAAGAACTGATACTTCACTATGTGATGATCGACAACTCTGCGCGTACATATTCAGCCATAAAATTCACTCACCGTATTTCCCCCTTATATTATACGTGACGTTGCCACAGCGCTAGAAAGTTAGCTTGTATTTGTTTACAAGTGAAAATTAAGTAAAATTAAGTGGTTATTGTGATTTTGCGGACATCCAAAGTGTGTTTTGTACAACTGTAAAACATGAAAATTAAACATATTTTTTCTGTCAAAGTTGATGATATCACTCGGAAATGATTACAAAAATCTCATCAAATGTACACCCGTCAGTGGCGTGCTATGATGGAAGGAATATTACACATACGAAAATTAAAAATATTTTTTCTGTCAAAGTTGACGATGTCACTCGAAAATGATTACTGCAATTAATTCCTACAAACAATAAGAATCGAAGAAAAAATCTCATCAAATGTACACCCGTCAGTGGCGTGCTATGATGGAAGGAATATTACACATACGAAAATTAAAAATATTTTTTTCTGTCAAAGTTGACGATGTCACTCGGAAATGATTACTGCAATTCGTTCCTACGATCATGAGAATCAACGAAAAAATTTCATCAAATGTACACCCGTCAGTGGCGTGCTATGATGGAAGGAATATTACATTTACGAAAATTAAAAATATTTTTTGTCAAAGTTGAAGATGTCACTCGAAAATGATTACTGCAATTCGTTCCTACAATCATAAGAATCGAAGAAAAAATCTCATCAAATGTACACCCGTCAGTGGCGTGCTATGACGGAACGAATATTACACACATGAAAATTAAAAATATTTTTCTGTCAAAGTTGACGATGTCACTCGAAAATGATTACTGCAATTCGTTCCTACAATCGATAAGAATCGAAGAAAAAAAATCTCATCAAATGTACACCCGTCAGTGGCGTGCTATGATGGAACGAATATTACACACACGAAAATTAAAAATATTTTTTCTGTCAAAGTTGAAGATGTCACTGAAAATGATTACTGCAATTCGTTCCTACAATCGATAAGAATCGAAGAAAAAATCTCATCAAATGTACACCCGTCAGTGGCGTGCTATGACGGAACAGAATATTACACACATGAAAATTAAAAATAATTTTTTCTGTCAAAGTTGACGATGTCACTCGAAAATGATTACTGCAATTCGTTCCTACAATCGATAAGAATCGAAGAAAAAATCTCATCAAATGTACACCCGTCAGTGGCGTGCTATGATGGAACGAATATTAAACACACGAAAATTAAAAATATTTTTTCTGTCAAAGTTGACGATGTCACTCGAAAATGATTACTGCAATTAATTCCTACAATCCATAAGAATCGAAGAAAAAATCTCATCAAATGTACACCCGTCAGTGGAGTGCTATGATGGAACGAATATTACACACACGAAAATTAAAAATATTTTTTCTGTCAAAGTTGACGATGTCACTTGAAAATGATTACTGCAATTAATTCCTACAATCGATAAGAATCGAAGAAGAAAATCTCATCAAATGTACACCCGTCAGTGGCGTGCTATGATGGAAGGAATATTACACATACGAAAATTAAAAATATTTTTTCTGTCAAAGTTGACGATGTCACTCGGAAATGATTACTGCAATTCGTTCCTACGATCGATGAGAATCAACGAAAAAATTTCATCAAATGTACACCCGTCAGTGGCGTGCTATGATGGAAGGAATATTACATTTACGAAAATTAAAAATATTTTTTCTGTCAAAGTTGAAGATGTCACTCGAAAATGATTACTGCAATTCGTTCCTACAATCGATAAGAATCGAAGAAAAAAAAATCTCATCAAATGTACACGTCGTCAGTGGCGTGCTATGACGGAACGAATATTACACACATGAAAATTAAAAATATTTTTTCTGTCAAAGTTGACGATGTCACTCGAAAATGATTACTGCAATTCGTTCCTACAATCGATAAGAATCGAAGAAAAAATCTCATCAAATGTACACCGTCAGTGGCGTGCTATGATGGAACGAATATTACACACACGAAAAAAAATTAAAAATATTTTTTCTGTCAAAGTTGAAGATGTCACTCGAAAATGATTACTGCAATTCGTTCCTACAATCGATAAGAATCGAAGAAAAAATCTCATCAAATGTACACCCGTCAGTGGCGTGCTATGATGGAACGAATATTACACACACGAAAATTAAAAATATTTTTTCTGTCAAAGTTGAAGATGTCACTCGAAAATGATTACTGCAATTCGTTCCTACAATCGATAAGAATCGAAGAAAAAATCTCATCAAATGTACACCCGTCAGCGGCGTGCTATGATGGAAGGAATATTACACATACGAAAATTAAAATATTTTTTCTGTCAAAGTTGACGATGTCACTGAAACTGATTACTGCAATTAATTCCTACAATCAATAAGAATCGAAGACAAAAATCTCATCAAATGTACACCCGTCAGTGGCGTGCTATGATGGAAGGAATATTACACATACGAAAATCAAAAATGTTTTTTTCTGTCAAAGTTAGAGATGTCACTCGAAAATGATTACTGCAATTAATTCCTACAATCAATAAGAATCGAAGACAAAAAATCTCATCAAATGTACACCCGTCAGTGGCGTGCTATGATGGAAGGAATATTACACATACGAAAAAAAGCAGAAAAAATTTGAGGTTGGTAGATACTTGCTTCTGCTTATTGGCTTCTTCAGGACAAGGCAACCGTAAAATCCAAAGAAATTAGAAGAACATCAATATCACAGGGGATCACAGCAGGTGCGAACGACAAATTGGTGGCTTCAACCCTTGAGTTCTGGGTTTTGGAGGAATACCTAAGTATTGCCACAGAGGAAGCATAAGTAATCTGTGCAATACGACCCCGATCCAGGTGAATACAAATAATGAAATAGCTTAGTGCGTAGATTTAAATATATATTTAAATTTATATTCACCTGGAGTTAGGGTCGTATTGTACAGGTTGCTTATACTTCCTCTGCGGCAATACTTTGGTATTCCGCCAAAACTGGAGGAGTAATCATTTTCGAGTGACATCTTTAACTTTGACAGAAAAAATATTTTTAATTTTTCGTGTGTAATATTCGTTCCATCATAGCACGCCACTGACGGGTGTACATTTGATGAGATTTTTTCTTCGATTCTTATCGATTGTAGGAACGAATTGCAGTAATCATTTTCGAGTGACATCTTCAACTTTGACAGAAAAAATATTTTTAATTTTCGTGTGTGTAATATTCGTTCCATCATAGCACGCCACTGACGGGTGTACATTTGATGAAATTTTTTCGTTGATTCTTATCGATCGTAGGAACAAATTGCAGTAATCATTTCAGAGTGACATCTTCAACTTGGACAGAAAAAATATTTTTGATTTTCGTATGTGTAATATTCCTTCCATCATAGCACGCCACTGACGGGTGTACATTTGATGAGATTTTCTTCTTCGATTCTTATCGATTGTAGGAATTAATTGCAGTAATCATTTTCGAGTGACATCGTCAACTTTGACAGAAAAAATATTTTTAATTTTCGTGTGTGTAATATTCGTTCCATCATAGCACTCCACTGACGGGTGTACATTTGATGAGATTTTTTCTTCGATTCTCATGGATTGTAGGAATTAATTGCAGTAATCATTTTCGAGTGACATCGTCAACTTTGACAGAAAAAATATTTTTAATTTTCGTGTGTTTAATATTCGTTCCATCATAGCACGCCACTGACGGGTGTACATTTGATGAAATTTTTTTCGTTGATTCTTATCGATCGTAGGAACGAATTGCAGTAATCATTTCAGAGTGACATCTTTAACTTTGACAGAAAAAAATATTTTTAATTATCGTGTGTATGATATTCGTTCCATCATAGCACGCCACTGACGGGTGTACATTTGATGAAATTTTTTCGTTGATTCTTATCGATCGTAGGAACAAATTGCAGTAATTATTTCAGAGTGACATCTTCAACTTGGACAGAAAAAATATTTTTGATTTTCGTATGTGTAATATTCCTTCCATCATAGCACGCCACTGACGGGTGTACATTTGATGAGATTTTCTTCTTCGATTCTTATCGATTGTAGGAATTAATTGCAGTAATCATTTTCGAGTGACATCGTCAACTTTGACAGAAAAAATATTTTTAATTTTCGTGTGTAATATTCGTTCCATCATAGCACTCCACTGACGGGTGTACATTTGATGAGATTTTTTCTTCGATTCTCATGGGATTGTAGGAATTAATTGCAGTAATCATTTTCGAGTGACATCGTCAACTTTGACAGAAAAAATATTTTTAATTTTCGTGTGTTTAATATTCGTTCCATCATAGCACGCCACTGACGGGTGTACATTTGATGAAATTTTTTTCGTTGATTCTTATCGATTGTAGGAACGAATTGCAGTAATCATTTTCGAGTGACATCTTTAACTTTGACAGAAAAAAATATTTTTGATTTTCGTATGTGTAATATTCCTTCCATCATAGCACGCCACTGACGGGTGTACATTTGATGAGATTTTTGTCTTCGATTCTTATTGATTGCAGGAATTAATTGCAGTAATCATTTTCGAGTGACATCGTCAACTTTGACAGAAAAAATATTTTTAATTTTCGTATGTGTAATATTCTCTTCCATCATAGCACGCCGCTGACGGGTGTACATTTGATGAAATTTTTTTCGTTGATTCTTATCGATCGTAGGAACGAATTGCAGTAATCATTTCAGAGTGACATCTTTAACTTTGACAGAAAAAATATTTTCAATTATCGTGTGTATGATATTCGTTCCATCATAGCACGCCACTGACGGGTGTACATTTGATAAAATTTGTTTCGTTGATTCTTATCGATCGTAGGAACGAATTGCAATAATCATTTTGGAGTGACATCTTCAACTTTGACAGAAAAAATATTTTTAATTTTCGTGTGTGTAATATTCGTTCCATCATAGCACGCCACTGACGGGTGTACATTTGATGAGATTTTTTTTTTTCGATTATTATCGATTGTAGGAACGAATTGCAGTAATCATTTTCGAGTGACATCGTCAACTTTGACAGAAAAAATATTTTTAATTTTCGTGTGTGTAATATTCGTTCCATCATAGCACGCCACTGACGGGTGTACATTTGATGAGATTTTTTTCTTCGATTCTTATCGATTGTAGGAACGAATTGCAGTAATCATTTTCGAGTGACATCTTCAACTTTGACAAAAAATATTTTTAATTTTCGTAAATGTAATATTCCTTCCATCATAGCACGCCACTGACGGGTGTACATTTGATAAAATTTTTCGTTGATTCTTATCGATCGTAGGAACGAATTGCAATAATCATTTTCGAGTGACATTCTTAACTTGGACAGAAAAAATATTTTTAATTTTCGTAAATGTAATATTCGTTCCATCATAGCACGCCACTGACGGGTGAACATTTGATGAGATTTTCTTCTTCGATTCTTATCGATTGTAGGAACGAATTGCAGTAATCATTTTCGAGTGACATCTTTAACTTTGACAGAAAAAATATTTTTAATTATCGTGTGTATGATATTCGTTCCATCATAGCACGCCACTGACGGGTGTACATTTGATAAAATTTTTTCGTTGATTCTTATCGATCGAAGGAACGAATTGCAATAATCATTTTCGAGTGACATCTTCAACTTTGACAGAAAAAAATTTTTTAATTTTCGTGTGTGTAATATTCGTTCCATCATAGCACGCCACTGACGGGTGTACATTTGATGAGATTTTTTTCGATTCGATTCTTATAGATTGTAGGAACGAATTGCAGTAATCATTTTTTCGAGTGACATCGTCAACTTTGACAGAAAAAATATTTTTAATTTTCGTGTGTGTAATATTCGTTCCATCATAGCACGCCACTGACGGGTGTACATTTGATGAGATTTTTTGACTTTCGATTCTTATCGATTGTAGGAACAGAATTGCAGTAATCATTTTCGAGTGACATCTTCAACTTTGACAGAAAAAATATTTTTAATTTTCGTAAATGTAATATTCCTTCCATCATAGCACGCCACTGACGGGTGTACATTTGATAAAATTTTTTCGTTGATTCTTATCGATCGTAGGAACGAATTGCAATAATCATTTTCGAGTGACATTCTTAACTTTGACAGAAAAAATATTTTTAATTTTCGTAAATGTAATATTCGTTCCATCATAGCACGCCACTGACGGGTGTACATTTGATGAGATTTTTTCTTCGATTCTTATCGATTGTAGGAACGAATTGCAGTAACCATTTTCGAGTGACATCTTCAACTTTGACAGAAAAAAATATTTTTAATTTTCATGTGTAATATTCGTTCCATCATAGCACGCCACTGACGGGTGTACATTTGATGAGATTTTTTTTCTTCGATTCTTATCGATTGTAGGAACGAATTGCAGTAATCATTTTCGAGTGACATCTTCAACTTTGACAGAAAAAATATTTTTTGATTTTCGTATGTGTAATATTCCTTCCATCATAGCACGCCACTGACGGGTGTACATTTGATGAAATTTTTTCGTTGATTCTTATCGATCGTAGGAACGAATTGCAGTAATCATTTCAGAGTGACATCTTCAACTCGGACAGAAAAAATATTTTTGATTTTCGTGTGTGTAATATTCGTTCCATCATAGCACGCCACTGACGGGTGTACATTTGATGAGATTTTTTCTTCGATTCTTATCGATTGTAGGAACGAATTGCAGTAATCATTTTCGAGTGACATCGTCAACTTTGACAGAAAAAATATTTTTAATTTTCGTAAATGTAATATTCCTTCCATCATAGCACGCCACTGACAGGTGTACATTTGATGAGATTTTTTCTTCGATTCTTATCGATTGTAGGAACTAATTGCAATAATCATTTTCGAGTGACATTCTTAACTTTGACAGAAAAAAATATTTTTAATTTTCGTAAATGTAATATTCCTTCCATCATAGCACGCCACTGACGGGTGTACATTTGATGAGATTTTCTTCTTCGATTCTTATCGATTGTAGAAACGAATTGCAGTAATCATTTTCGAGTGACATCTTTAACTTTGACAGAAAAAAATATTTTTAATTTTCGTGTGTGTAATATTCGTTCCATCATAGCACGCCACTGACGGGTGTACATTTGATGAGATTTTTTTCTTCGATTCTTATCGATTGTAGGAACGAATTGCAGTAATAATTTTCGAGTGACATCTTCAACTTTGACAGAAAAAATATTTTTAATTTTCGTGTGTATAATATTCGTTCCATCATAGCACGCCACTGTACATTTGATGAAATTTTTTCGTTGATTCTTATCGATCGTAGGAACGAATTGCAGTAATCATTTTCGAGTGACATCGTCAACTTTGACACAAAAAATATTTTTAATTTTCGTATGTGTAATATTCTTCCATCATAGCACGCCACTGACGGTGTACATTTGATGAGATTTTTTCTTCGATTCTTATTGTTTGTAGGAATTAATTGCAGTAATCATTTTCGAGTGATATCGTCAACTTTGACAGAAAAAATATGTTTAATTTTCGTATGCAATAATTTTTATTGCATGTTTCGAGCAATACCGAACAAAAAAAAAAATTGGTTTTCCTTGGTACGATTTTCTATGTCGAATGTCTTGGTGGGTTATTTACATATAAGGCTCAATCTTGCAATCAGAAAATTAGTAGATATTTCGAAGAAATTTAGGACTAGGTCGATATACACTAAAACAATTTTGTTTTGGAATGAGTGATCAATGTTGTGTCTATGTTTTAGATGCATAAATATCATTTTGTGTGGTTTTGTTATGAATTTATATTATCAATAAATTTAAACAATGGAAGTTTGTTTCATTAACCCAATTTTTACCCAAATTTGATGAAACATGTTTCACACAATTTTATGCTCTGGTCAAAACCAGGGTTATTTTTTTCATGGAATTCTATTATGTCCTATTACCGCAGATAAAACTGCTACTCGGTAAAATTTTAACAGACTTAGCACTTTCACTCCTGTGACTACTTATAAAAGATATCGATTATAATCGTACTTGCAGGGATTATAGTTCAATATTATAATATCTACACTTTTCATTAAATCTTTCAAAATATAGACAGAAATACCCTCTATTATCGTATGAATCTATTTTAATATCATAGTGACACAATTTGTCTTGCATCATTTACATAAAATCGATTATACTAGGTTTACAGTTCGTAATTATACAGGTTTTCTATCATAATTTCAAATATTTCGAAGTTTGAAGGTTCCTCAAAAATCAAAAGAAACCATTGCATCAGTAAGCCACTGAGTATTTGACAACTTCATTATGCAGCGTTGCCAAAGTGCTAGAAAGCCTTAGAACATAGAACCACAGGAAGCAGCACAATGTTCATTTATGGTTCATTTGCTACGAATAACGACGGAAACGGCCATATTACTAATCCAATTGTGACTCATCACGTTGGAATTTCGTGTAAACAAGTTTGGTATTTTGACTTCAAAATGGTTAGTTGTGCATCTTGTGGCCGATCTGTGTGTAAAAAAAAACACAGGATAATACTTTGAGTTTTCATAGGTAAGTGTTTCGAAAGATAAATTCAGTTATACAAAGAATTTAAAAGTCTGTAGAAATTTTGAGGTTAACCATTGGTGTAACATGGAGAAATACAGTAGGTTTAGTTCATATTATTATCATATTTTTTTTTGTTATGCTGTGATATCTCCTTCTACATTAAATATACCATGAATTACATATTATCATAGTGTATAAAATTTTCCTACATAAAAATCAATATTTTTAAAGACGACTCAAAGATTGCTCTGCAATAATTGATTAATTTTTGTATGTTCATAGCACATTTATGATATAAATATATGTTTTTAACATTATTTTAGATTTCCTAAAGAAGAAAAGAGGGAGAGCAGCTTGGATTCAATTTGTGAAGAAAACAGAAACAATTCGCAACAAATATACCAAGTTGATTTTATTCAAAGGCCAATAAATTGGCTTATTAGCCCTGATCTAATAGTATTTTAACCGTCCGCAGTTGTAGGTGCAAAGTCAGTTGAAAACCTTATTATACCATGGATATTTAGCTTCTGGAAACAACTAGTTATACTGAATCTTAAAAAGAATTGTAAATAAAATCATTATTTGATATTTCTGATTATGTTTTGGTAATTTTTTTTAGGTTTTGTGTTATCGATATTTTGCCTGGATGTATGTCCAATTTTTTTTAATTCAAACTTTGTCCTTGAAGACTACACTTTTTCTATCAATTTTTTATAACTTTTTAAATATTAATTATCCTTGCAAAGAATTAATTAATTGATTATACCATATAATTTCTTTTAAGAAGAAATAATTTTTTGTATAATTCATTGTGCAAAATTCCCATATCCGATTACTTCTTAATACCAAATTGATAATATTTGGTCAATATGTCTTCAAAATTGTTGATGAAATTTTGGTGTACTCTTTGTTTATTCTAATCTATTATTATAATTATCTGAAGTTTATTTGTTTTATTGTTTTCCGAAATAAAGATTTGAATATGCTCTTCACAAATAAACCTTCCACTAAAGTTTCTGCCGGGTAAAAGACTTAAGAACAACTCCGCAACAGCTCCTGACTTTACTTCAGTGCTTTTCTACATTTTTTAAGGAAGAAGGTACATTTTCAATATTAAGCACCATTAAATTTTACGAATAAAATTCCAAAGGAATTAAATTTCTCTTAATTCGGTAATAGATTAACTTCTCATCTTAAATGATAAAAGGTATTTATGGATAAGGTTGAAACCGGTTTTAATTAACTTTTTTTGCCCTATTCAAATATTGAATTATTTCACTGCCTATGATTTGAGATATGCCCTTATTCTTTTTACACTACGCCACTGATTCCGGAAACCTTTGTCGGCCATATTGGTAATCCCATTTGGACGCACATTTTCGAAACGTATGCTCCTTCCTGAGGTTCTATTCAAAGTAGAAAGCATATATTCCTGTCTTTTTTTGATACATGGTAAAATAATTCAATGTTGGCCATTAATTTCAACAGTTTTATGAATGAAATACTAGGTCTTTCTCTTTATATTTCTATGGCACCGTAAGTGCTTTAATAAATGAGTGAAAAATAAACAACAATGCTTCATTTCTGAGAATTTGTACATGTGTTTTTACCTTGTTACCAGGTATTCTTTAATGTCTTTCCGATTAGCTTCGAGTTGAAATCTTTTAATATTGATGTCGTTCTGGTCACTCGGATACTGTCTTCATAACTTTTGCCCACCCCTTAAAGAAATAGTAATACACATCCTGTATTAATGTTTTTGAGTTTCATGTCTCATATACATCATACCTTTGCCTCATGCCTTATTCAATGAACGCCGATCGATCCTAATCGTTCCCTAGAGGGTTATAAAAAGGATGAAAATCAAGAAACATCAAGGACGTGATTTTTTTCGCTGTCCCATCTCGTTACCCACACATGCATAATTCAAAACGCACGTGGGAGATTTAAACGTACTGTCTGTCTGTCCGTACGTACACCCACATACGTGAAAATACTGATAATTTCTATATTTATCGGATTGATTTTATGTTTTCAGTAGTGAGTGTAGGTAATAAATTAATGCAAACATAAATACCTTCTGCAAACGTCAAGATGTGGGCGTCCGGCTTTGAATTTCAATTGAATAAATTTTCTGTTGTGGATTTTAAGGAAAATGGGGATCAAGTCAAAGCGGGCCAGAGGGTTCATTTACCTGGTGTCAAGAAGGCTATAACTTCCTTATTTATTCGAAATCAACTTCGATTAAAACTTTTAACATAATATTATTCATTTTTTTCTCCCGCTACTGTTAGTTTTGCCTCAATACTCATCCACTGTGGCTTTCCGCTGTGTGTCACAGCTTTTTATAAAATCTCCGAATAAAAATTCGATGGGATTGAGATCCGTCTAACGCGCAGGCCATTCGATCGGCACTGCACGCCCGATCCATCTTTCGGGATATGCGGTGTTCAAATGCTCTTATTCGTGCTTTGTTGGGTCTAGAGATTGACGTTTTCTGATAATCCAATAATATTAGTAACAGTTTCTCTGTAAGAGAACTGCGCGCTCACTTGCACTTGCTGTTCTAACGCACCTGTTTCATATGCTAGAGTAATTTTTCTATAAAAGGATGGGGACATCTATTCAGTCTATGGTTTCCACCACTAAACAAGATGAAATTAACCAATGACAATTTTTGGCTTCACCACAAAATCTGAATAGTCATTTGTTGTATTTATTATTGATGATGCCTAGCACCTTGTTAAATATCCCACTCAAGGTAATATTCCATAATAAATAAAGAAAAAGGTTTAGATAACTCACATAGGTACTTAGGTATATTTTCGTGATCAGCGTTTATTTCATACACCGATACAACCTGGTAATAGAATTTGACTTTAATATAATATTTCTATCAGTTCTGCACCTGAATGTTAGTTTTGGTGCATGTATACCAATTAAAATGCCGTCAATATTGAAACTGGAAAGTATAAACTTTAATCCGATTCAATGTGTAAGAGGTCTGTAAATAAAGTGATCTAGCAACACTGGAAGCGTGGGGCTTAGTGAGGCGGTAGAGGCATGTGTGCTATCAGATTTTGCTTCAGACTTGGGCACAGTTCAACGAAAACTCTTCTTGAACTTCAGTAGGCCTACGGAGATAGTGTTTTGTCACGGGCCCCGGTTTTTCGGTGGTTTAAGACATTTTCAGAAGGAAGAGAGTCGATTGAAGATGAGCCAGCTGAAGGCCTCTCAAGAACCGAGTAAAATGTAGACAGAATCCGGGATCTTGTGCGTTCAGATCGTCGGTTGACAGGGAGAATGATAGGGGGAGAGTTGAATTTGACTCACAACACCGTTCAACAAATTTTGACCAATGAATTGGGGATGAGAAAAATCTGCAATTTCAATAACCGAGTTTTTGGCCAGTAGAAACATTCCTGTGGCTCCTCAGCCTCCTTATACGCCCGACTTGAGTCCTTGTGATTTTTTCTATTTCCAAAGTTGAAAAATTACTTCAAGGGAATCGATTTTGAAGAGTTGAAAATGGAAGGATGTGATTTCTGAAATATTATGGCCCATTCAAATTAAAAGATCACGTGCTTTCTACAGGATTGAAGCGTATATGAGGAAGATGACCTTGACATTATATAACGAATGTTATCGCGACCTTACCTAATCGAAGGAAGAAAATCGATAAGTTCTGAAGCACGCATCTATTAAATTATTCAGTTGAACGTACGTATTGCCATGTCATAATTGCTGCGCAGTTGTCGAACATCGCAGAGGGACACTCTTGCTGTTATGCACTGAATTGGATAAATGTCTTTTTTGGCTTCCTAATTGACCCAATCGTCGATTACCTACGATGATATCATCCACGTAATTTTTTCCGAGAAAACGTTGGAAGCTAGCGAGCTAGGCTAAATGGATTAACGTTAGGCGATCATGTACTGAATTGTTTTCAATTAGATGAAGGACGTTTCCTTGTTTTTCGTACTTAATATATGCTCACAATGAAAAAACCGACCTACATAATGAATTTGCTGACAAGGATTCTATTTTCGATTTAATTATAAACCAATTTTCACGTTTGCTTCCAATTCTGTACAACAAAAATTTAGAAAAGCACTGTAGTGAGGCCAGGAGTTTTTGCACACTTATTCTAAAATATTGTTCCCACTCTGGAACAGTGCGATTCAAAAACAACGAACAAATACCTTGAACTAAAAATAACTAAACTTACAGTTTTCCCAAAGATTCATTACAGTACAATAAATACTGTTCCACTTGAAACTGTACAATCATCCAAACGAACTGAGTATAATATCACAAGTATTTGTTGCATAAATATATTCAAGATGGCAATATAGATCTGAATATCGGTATACGTTGACATTCTTCTAAGAGTACTGGGATTTGGTAGTAATTTTCAATAGTGATATATTCAATTTCACCTCTATTTCATATAATCCCTTGAATCATCCAAAACATATCGCAACGTGATCAGGAATATGTATCTATCTACAAACAAAGTCCTCTTTTATCATCATACCAGGACGGATGGACAAACCCTCGTGAAATAGTTCAGTTTGATGTTTTTGGAGAACTATCATAAAATTAACTGCACTATGATGTCCGTTTTGACATCATATCGATGATCACAACAGATGCTGCTAATCAAACCATTTATGTTTTGGGATCTTGAAAAATATGGTACACTCATAACTTCTTACAATTAAATCTTGAATGGTTGAGGTCCTCACTTGATGGAAATCCATTTTCATTTAGTTTGAATATGATTTAACATCGAACTCGCCTGAAGAAGCCAAGAATTTGGCGAAACAATTGTTGCAAATGTAGTGTTACATATTGTTAAAACACAATAAATGTGGAAATTTTAATAAATAAGTTTTTATTTAATCATATTCAAACTAAATTCTTACAATTAGATGGTAAAATGATGAAATTCAAGGATATTCGGGAAATCAATAACCTCATATACAGTGTCCCGTAACTCAACGTCAAGCGGTTACTGGGCGATATGCTAGGTTATACCAGTCCTAGCAAAAATTTTGAAAAATAAAAAATAATAAAAAAAATAAAGAATAATAAAGGAAAATAAAAATAAAACAATTGTACCTAACAATGGATTTGTGACTGTAATCAATAGCATGGTTATTTAAAAAAATAAAAAATTTAAAAAATAAAAAGATTACCTAACAATGGATTTATGACTATAATCAATAGCATGCTTATTTGGGATTACGTTTAAAAAAAATCACTGCAAAATTAGAAAATTTGTGACTACAAAAATATACCTATTACCACTTGACCAAGTGACAGAAATCTCATTTAATTTTTGCTAGAACTAGTATAACCTAGCATATCGTCCAGTAACCGCTTGACGTTGGAGTTACGGGGACCCTGTATATGCGAAATTAAATTTTCCTATATTTCTTGGGTTTTAAGCACCTTTCATTTTAATTTAAAAAATTTATCTCATTATCGATATTTTAATTATCTTAAATATGTTTCGGTCCTTTCGGTCTTCTTCAATGAAATATATATATACAAATAATATGGAAAATTTCACGATGTCAAAAATATTTTTAATTATTTTGAAATACAAATAATACAGAAAATATAACGATGTCACAATAGAATTTTTTTATTTTAAAGAATAAAAAGTAATTGACGAGAATAGTTTGACAACTATTTAATAACAGAAGTATTTAATTGAAAAATAAGTAGTATGTAAGAAAATCAAAATATAAATGATGAGATACATTTTTTTAATTAAAAAATAAATGCTTGGAACCCAAGACATATCAGGAAAAAAATTGTTCATATTGAAGAAACACAAGAAAATCAAATAATAGATAATATATTAAAAATTTTGTGGATCTCCGAAAAATATCTTATGATATATCAAGTAATAAAAAGTTTCGGGAACTTTTTTAAAGTTTTTTAGCGTGAATATTTTATGAAAATTTTGCAAAGTGCATTCAGACATCCTTCAAGTCACAACTTGATCTGATTAATATTTTAGGAGTTATTGAGGAAATCAAATTTCAGATTCTGATAACTGCTCAACCATTCGATCGATTTGGCACATGAACGAAATGATCCAGTTATTTGGACAAGACCTATTCTGAAAATATAAAAGTTATCTCATCTCCTTCGGGTGGTAAATAGCATAAGGTCGGATATATTCATGTTTGACTCAGGATTTTTTTGAGGAACCCGAACCCAATCCACTGAGACCATATTCGTTTCGATATTCGTAAATTGCAGACCATTGGGCAAAACGATAGCACACTGTTCTACAACATTTTAAATTTGAACAAGCGCCCTTACATAAAGAATTCGATACATTTCAACAAAACTCTTATGAAAATAATCACCAGAACCATGACATCTACTATGAACTTTCCTAATTTCGCATTAGAATGAAATTCTCAAATGATTAAATGTTGACAATAAATTTTAATTTCCTCGAAGAATAACAGTCCATTTCAATAACTCGTGTAGTTTTTGATTCTCATCTAATCTTGAAAGAGGTCATCGGGTTTACAACCTCAAATGAACCATCTCAATCGCTATCTTAGTACTGATAACCCTCGCTCTCCACAAGAATCATAATTCTCCTTTCAAGAACGTCATGGACCAGGTCATGTTTCTTTCGAGAGATGGAGCACGGTGCACAAAAATAATTAGATTTGCGAAAGGTCATGAAAATCGAAAAAGATGCGAAGAAGAACTCTGCAGACTGAACTAAAAAAGGTGAATGCCATGATACTTTTTTATTCCTAATAAATGAGAAGACACTTTATGGAGTCGAATGTGATGTGTCTAAAGGGTGAGGACTATCTGGAATCTAAAGCCCGGCACAGCTTTGCTCTTTATTAGTGAAGAGAGCGACTATAGCGGCGGTTGCGACTCAATATCCGTTATTGGATAATACTCGACCAAATAGGCAACATCCAGCTCTTAGTGAAGAGAATATAGCGGCGGTGGGGAGAGCGTACTAACAACCCTGAAGTGTCGATTCGTCACCGTTCTCAACACCTTGGCCTTTCGTATTCAACTACTTGACGGAGTTTACGTAGGGATATTTCTTTGAAAGCTTACAAAATTCAATTAGTTCAAGAACTGAAGCCCACCGACGTACCAAATCCTTCAAGTTTTATTCGTTGAGCTTTTGACAAGCTTGCAGAGGATCCAATCTTTTCGAAAAAATTTTTGTTCACTGATAAGGCCCTTGATGGATTCGTGAACAAACAAAATTCTCGAATCTGGGGTGATGAAAAACCCGAAGAGAAGAATTGCCGTTTAATCCAGAAAAACAACGGTTTGGTGTGGTTTATGGGCCGATGGAATAATCGATCCATAGTAGGGATGGGACATCATCATCGATGTTTTTCAAACATCGATATTTCAGTATCGATGTCGATGTTTTTACCATCTATGTTAATTGATTTCATCATCGATGCTGACATCGATGTTGCGGATAGAATACTCAACATCGGTTTCTCGATGTTTCATATATATATTTATGGAAATTCAGCGATTGAATCAGTTTTCAGTCAACTAGGTATATTTTTATACCAGGATGATATATATATATTATTCAAAATCATGAATATGACTTGTCAAAAATTGACGAAGAAAACAGCGCCGTACTCAAAATGAAGTGTACAATGAAAATATGAGAAAATATACCCATTTTACCATCAAATATTCAAAAAATAGTCCAATTTCTGTCTACCTGTAAATATTTGTGACCTTTTCTTTGGTTCAACTGATGCCCATCCAAAAATATTCCATACTGAAAAAAAAATAGAATTTCATATCCTCAATGATATGCAAACATGATTCCATATTTTATTGTTACTCTGTATAGACAGATGAGTGAATATAGACGTCACAGTTTTGGTTCACGTCAGGAGAAAGTTATATTCGGGTTTTACTGCAATTTTGTGTTATTGAATATGTTGGAATCGGTCGTTTATTATACAGGGTGTCAATTAATTACTTGTACTTTAAGGGGTTAAACGTAGCGTAATTTTAAAATTAAAAAGTTCATATGAACGACTTTATTTCAGAGATAGAGGGCGTCCAAAAATTAATTCTACTTAATTTTTTGTTCTCCAGTTTACACTAATTTGATGATAGTGATATGTGATGTACTAATTCAACATGGACATGACACAAAAAAATATATTTTGTTGAAGTGTTTAATCGTAGAAAATTCTTACTGAGTGTAAATTCTATAAAACGGTAAGAACTTTATTTACATTCAATTTATTTTATTTATTTATTTCACCAGTTTGAATAACATACAAAAATAGGTTTTAATATACATTTAATTTATTCGGATATTTGATTGAGTTGGAAGTTAATCTTTTTTTGTACTTTCATACAACTTTATACTGTACTTATAATTGTTATTTCATCGTGGCTCTTTTTTTTTCAATATAAAAATTTTCAGTAGACAGAAATTATTTCTGATATGTTGGGAATCTATCGTTAAATCATTATGAATTATTGATATACGAAAGTATAATTAAAGTGTTAAAACACCGATGTTTACAAACATAGATCTTCACAAATATCGATGTTCAATTAACAATGTCCAGTTAACATCGATGGTACAGTTCGATGTTATCATCGATGTTATCATCGATGTTTGTGAACATCGGTGTTTTTACACTTTAATTATACTTAGGTATATAAATCATTCATAATGATTTAACGATAAATTCCCAATATATCAAAAAAAAAATTTCAATGTCTACTGAGAATTCTTATATTAGAAAAAAGATACAGGTAACAATAACATAAATTTGGAAAAGCATAAAATAAAAATTGATTCAATAAATGGATAAAACTCTGGACACTGAAATAAATTAAAGGTCCCAAATACTCCTATCTATTGACTGGAGAAACAAAATTTGTGAAAGTCGCTTTCCTTTCAGTCTGTTTCCTATTTCCGGATGGCCGTTATATTCGAATTGATGTCATGTACGGATTAGGAAGTGTCCAACCTTTCTGCCGAAAATAATGGTTTCAGGAATCATGAGTTTAAGATGATTCGAAATAATGGTGCCTGCTAAATGAAATAGTATACTTTAAAACACATCGCACAATAGGTATTCAATTTTACATACAAAGGTGCTCCTAGTATTTGCCGCTTGAAGCAGCCGTTTTGGATGAAACTATTTTTTCAAGTTGGACCATTTCCGAGTTTTTCAAAAATAAAAGAAAAAAAAATATTTTTTTGTGTCATGTTCATGTTGAATTATTACATATCCCTATCACCAAATTAGTGTAAACTGGAAAGCACAAAATCAAGTAAAATTAATTTTTGGACGCCCTCTATCTCAGAAATCAAGTCGTTCATATGAACTTTTTTATTTCAAAATTACGCAAAGTTTAACCCCTTAAAGTTTGCACAAGTAATTAATTGACACCCTGTATAGTAAACGACCGATTCCAAAATTATCATAACACAAAATTGGGGTAAAACCCGAATATAACTTTCTCCTGACGTCAACCAGAACTGTGACGACTAATTTCACCCATCTGTCTATACAGGGTGACAACAAAATATGGAATCATGCTTATGTTTGTATATCAATGAAGATATGAAATTCTATTTTTTGCAGTGTGGAATATTTTTGGTTGTACCAAAGAAGGGTCACAAATATTTCCAGTTAGACAGAAAATGGACTATTTTTTGAATATTTGATGGCAAAATCGGTATATTTTTTCATACTTTCATTGTACACTTCATTCTGAGTACGACGCTATTTTCTTCTACAATTTTTGACAAGTCATATCTATGATTTTGAATAATATATAAATCAACCGTATAAAAACAAACCTAGTTGACTGAAAAATGATTCAATAGCTGAATTTCCATAAATATATATAAAACATCGAGAAACCGATGTTTAATATTCTATCCGCAACATCGATGTCAGCATCGATGTTGAAAATCAGTTAACATAGATGGTAAAAACATCGACATCGATACTCAAACATCGATGATTTTGTCCCATCCCTATCGATCCATATTTCTTTAAAACAGAGGACGACCGTAATGCTTCTGTGAATAGTGACCGTTATCGCACCATGATAACTATTTGTTGCCAGAAATTGAAGCCCGCGGTGTCGACGAAATGTGGTTCAACAAGATTGAGCTACTTGCCATACATCCCGTGAAACCATGGCTTTACTGCGAGAGCATTTCGACGAGCAGATCATTTCACGCTTCGGACCAGTGAATTGACCGGCTAGATCACGTGACATCACACCTCTTGATTTTTTCCTTCGAGGCTATGTAAAGTCCAAAGTCTGCATGGACAAGCCGGCTACGATTGAGGTATTGGAGGCCGATATTACTAGAGTCATTGGAGAAATATCACCCGAAATACTCACACGCGTCATCGAAAATTAGAACTATCGAATGGATCTTGTTAAACGTAGTCGAGGTGAGCATTTGAAAGAAATTATCTTTAAAAAATAATTGTAAAGAATTGTTCTTTTATTTGTTAGTAAAGATTATAAAATGAAATTTTTTTTTTCATTTAAAAAAAATGTACCTCTAAATGAATCACCTACTCACTAATCAAGATTCACTCCACAAAGAAGTGGATAATTCTGTGAGGAATTTCAACCATAATTGAGAACACTAGTTACAATTCATTTTTCATTATTCTTTCAAATAATTGAAGCTTGGCAAAGATATTTGTATTTAGATTCATATACAACCTTTGAGAGTTGATCAGAATGAATTCACACTCTAGAGGTTTGTTCATTCATTGTAGTGGTTGTATTAGTATCACAGTGATCCAGAGTACTGAAAATACTTCGGAACAAGAGCACCAAACTTCACGGCCTACTTTTCAACAATTTTTTCAGTCAAAATTCATAATGGATTTTATGTGATTTCTTCCGATTAAGTTTCCATAGATTTCTCGACATTCATGAAAATCACATCGTATTTCATCTGTAGCACATCAAGTAAGAAAACCATTGTTCGATCTAACTTCAAATGATCTTCAAATAAATGAAGATAAGGAGCTTAAAAATTGGAAAATTTCAATAATCTGTTAGCAAAATTAAAAATGAATTCTTGAGACTGTATGCCTTTTTCTTTTCTAGTAAGGAAAGTACAGAAGATCTACATTTCCAAGGCCAACTTCGATGTCAATAATTCCTGAATGAATTATAAAAATTTTATCCCATTCCGAAGTTTTTTCCCAGTGCTTTTCATATAGTTTCAATAGTTCTAGATAAGCCCGCTGGAATTGAAACTATAAATTTGTTTCTCTCGTGAAAACAGAATCATATTATTATCCGCCAACTCTACAACAATGACTCGCCTGCAGTTTGGAAATGGGGGAATTTTGACGCCCCAAGGCTCTGATTAACACTCGACCATTAAACTGACGCAAATAATAAATAATGATATTCAAGAAACCGGTACAATACGGTATATATAAGCGGTGGCTATACGGTATATTTTATCATCGCCTACATGTGCAACACAAATTGTGGGATAATTGTCCTCGTTTCATCATCAGGAAGGATAAGGAGTCATTCTGTATCGTGAGGTACAAGGATGATATCAAAAAAAACTGAACCAACCATATATTATTCGACTTTTTCTAAAATAAAGTCCAGTGAAGTAGTGCGTGATATCGTTCTGATATGATGAAGAATTTTGGTCAAACTTGAGCAAGCCGGTCGGCCATATATACTCTTTATCTTTCGAAGGAGATGAGTTCATATTTTCAGAATAGGTAGATAGTAGAAATATCTCGGTCGAGCTCGTTAATGGGCAAATACTTCAAATAGTTCAGCAACTGATATTTAATTAATTCAATAACTCCTACAATATCCACCCGATCATGTTAAAACTTTAAAATTGTTCAGAGAACGTTGAAATATGTTATTCGAAAACATAAAAATTTCATTTCGAAAACTCACACAGAGAACGGCAGAGAAACATTTTTTTCTGATAGGCAAAAGCAAAGCACTTCTTATCTCGTATTTTTAATTTCGTTGTGTAAATATTATCTTTCACATCGAAAATACCACTTATAGAAATGCCTAGTTTCAGATATGGTTATGAATACATGTTTACCTAAGTGAGATATCGTTTTTCGATAAATAACTTGTCAGTTTTGTGATATATACCATGAAACCGTCTCATTGAAATATTCAATTATGTAATCTCGGAAATTATCTGGAGCAAAGTGTCTGATAAAAACATGGAGGTAAATTCCATCAGGAAATGAAAGAATTCTTTCATAGTACAACTTGGATTGTTTCTGGTAAAGTTAATAATACTTAGATTACGACATTCTAGGAAGACTATTTTTATTTCTGGATGCATAGAGCGTGTTTCTATTCTTATCATGACTTTTATTGAATATTTTCTGGCAGGAATTCTTGTGGCAGATATCGTTAAAACAACTCGTGAAATTATTTCCTTGATCTGAATAAGACTCATAAATTGAAGGAAATTAAATAAGTCACAGAAATTATTGACGAAATTGTTCAGAAAATTACAAATTTAACAAGAGGCAAAGTCATCTGGCCTCACGTCAGTGTTCACTTATTGGTCCAATAACGAACTGAGATATTTGGAGAACAAACTTACTCTGAAAATATGAAGACTCTAGCTCATCTCCTTCGGATAAAACTGAGTTTACGGTTGGACATACTCAACATTGACCTGCATTCTTCATCAGGAAATCAAATCTAATCTATTTTTGGCTCGTTATCCGAAAATTACAGCCATTATGGCGAAACGATAGCACGCCGTTTAGTAGGAACAAGTGCGCAATATAACAACAATAAATAGTAGTGCAATGGTTTCGCCCAAATGTCTATAATTTTCGAACAACGAACCGAAAATTGTCTCAATCGATTGAGTTTGACTTCCTGATGAACCTGAGTCCGACCGGCGGTCTCATATTAATAACAAACCAGCGAACATGAACATCCTTCGTAAGGTTACAGGAAGAACGTTAATAAAAATTAGAAATAGAAAAGATCGAAGAACGGTCCCTTGTGGTACACCCAGATTTGATTCATGATAGGTTGATACAAAATCTTGAACTTTTACACACATTACTCTACCTTTCAGATAGCTGCGGACCCATATTCTCCGCAGAACGTGAGGTCGAGTTTACATATTTTAAAAATAGGTTAATTGTCCAAATATCTCGCTCAAGTCAATTAGAGAAAATAATCCCAATTTTTTCACATCTCAAAAAATGTTAATTAAAAAAAAGGATTGCCACTGAGATAATCGATTGTTACTCACTAGAGGGTTTCATAAAGGTCGATGATTGAAACAGATATCTATTTCTATTGAAAGAAAAACATTCGTTCAGTTGATTTCAAGAAAGTAGGATTTGAGCTTCGTATAAAACTGAAGTAAAAGTGTTAATGCTAATTTTCAATTTAAGATATATGCTTCGCGACTGTTGTTTCAGTACCACGCTGTTTCCGGACATCATTCACTCTGTATAAGGATTCCACCATCCGCGCGCTATTTGCTCGAGTCTGATGACTGTGAAGGAACTTGCAGTTCGAGTCCAACAATCGTAACAAAGACCTCATCATGAGCAAAAAAGTTGAAGCACAGATCATCACCGGGAGGCTGAGAGCATGCATCGCAGGTTTTTTGTAGATACGCAGAAAATGCCCAGGCAACCGCCAGGGCCGTGAAATCCATAATCGATACCAGAGAGGGCACGTTATTTCAACGCGTTGGTAAAAACCTCGACAGGATGCAGCCAGTCGGCAGGAAGCAAAGCACGTACCACACTGCTTTTTATTTTCGTTCCCTCTTTTACGATCGGCGTCAATTTCCACTCGTGCGTGACGTCGAGATGCCTGACAAAAATCACGCCGTGGAAATCGTGAATCCGCACCGTCAGTAATGACAACATGCTCCGTAGTTCAAACTGAGTTATATACAGCTTGTTCCGAAACTCAACGATAAATCGGAGCAAGGCTAAAGTACAAGAAATATGAATAAACTGGTAATGAGAATCCATGGCACTTAGGACTGAAGACTTCAATTAGCTATACGTTCGACAACTCCCATGGTATTAGAGAGATATGAATAACATCATGCGCTTTTAGCGTCATCCGCTATTTACTTTACCTGTTAATGGATTTTGAGGTAGTCATATAAAAAACACGTTATAGCATTCATAGTATAGTGGTACGTTCTACGACCATTCAGAAGAATTCATTATTTATAAACCATGTAAACAGAACCGAATGATTGTCTACTGACTTTCCTTTTAAACTCTTTGAATGTCCATAGGATCAAGTTGTAACCTGGAAGATGTCTGAATTAGGTTGAAACAAATAGGCTTGCAGAATTTCGCAAAAATTAACATGCTATAAAATTTTTTTAAAAATAGAAAATAAAAATTTTTCAATATTTTATACCTCATTGGACGTATTAAAACAAAATTTGTGCATGTATGGGCGTTATTGATAACTCACATACTCTCAAATTTTATTGTCGTAACTTTTTTCCACCTAAAGATATGCATATTTCTTCATTTACTTATGAGAAAAGAGAAATGACAAAAGGTCTGTCAGAAGTATCTTTGCTCGATGCTATCATTGATACGTATTCGATTGAAAAGGGGTGGGACTCATTGATGAGTGTCAGTTGGGGGAAAATTAATCGAAATTTTTCATTACAGTGAAATAGTAGGTATACGTTGTCAAAATTTAGAAAAATACTGACGTAGATTTCAATGAGAAGGAAATTTAAGCTTCGAACAAAACTATCAGTAGTTATTCCTAATTTGATATTTAGGTTTGCTCATTCATCCTGGCGTTTGTATTTATATCACATTATTCCACTGTACGGGAAAAAGACTCTTGTTCATCTGAACACCTTTCTTATAGTTTGAATATTTACTAGCACAACAAGACCGCCATCACGTCAATGCTTTCTAAATAGTTTTCGCATTTTTTAATTCTGTGATAATTGTGCGCTTTACTAGTTCAGTACACTAGTAGAACCGCGTGCTATCATTTTGAGCAAATGTCTGTAATTTTCGGATACCGAGGCGAAAATGGTTTAAATTGATTGGGTTTCCACTTCGTGATGAAATCGGAGTATGTCGGGCCGTATGGGGATGAGATCGAATTTTCATATTTTCAGAATAGGTGATAGTTCTCATATCTCGCTCAAGTACGTTATTAGGCAGAATCCGTCAACTAGTTTAGCAGTTATGAACATCTTCAAATTGTTTTCATGGATAACACCGAAAATATGCATCCGACCGATTGATATATCGCATATCGTAGAGTGAAACAGGTTTCGGGTGTATTTTTTTTTAGCGCCATTCCAGTTCAGTAAACTAGTATAGAACAGCGTGTTATCGTTTTGCCCAAATCATCGATTGGTTTTTCATTCTTTCGGGAAATTAAATGTCGAAACATTAATTCAATTCAGTTTCACACCTCCTCAAGAAAATCTCAGGCGCTTTTTTCCTAATTTGGACTTGAATAAAGAAGGCATTTCAGAGGACGAGAGCTTACTGTAAGGAAGATATCTATTTCTATATTATTCTCGATAGGAAAGACGAGAATTCTTTCGGTTTGATTGTAAGAGAAGGAAATTTGAGGTTCAGATTTGTTCATTGTTTCACATTTTTGTAGCGGTTGTTTTATCATCATAGAAGGTTCGAAAAAAAATTTAAAACATTGTCGCGAAAGCTCCTGACGTTACATAATTTTTTTCTATATTCTTCAATACTGTTCTCAAATAATATTGTTATCTACCGCAACCACAAATCAAAGTTTGAATAATATTTTTTATTCAATTTATATAATTGTTTTTGCGCACTTGTTCTAGTAGAACAGCGTGCTATTGTTTCGCCCTCTAGCACCACCGCGTAAAAGCTCCTGATCTCACGTCAGTGCTTTTCTGATTTTTCTAAAATTCCGTTAAAGAAACTAACGTAAAAATGATCGATCGATACAAAATCATCAATCAATTCATTTTCAGAAATACCCATACCTAAATCAGCGTTCCTAAACTCACATTTCAGCTGATCACTTCATGAACATGTTGAAACCAGTTTCCACACAAGGGCGTAACGAATAAACGGGCGTTGACATACGTCAAAATCGGTGAACGCACTTTATGGTTACACTGTCAGTGATTGGCGTAGCCCATGTTCAACATAGCCAGTTGCGGTGGGTACGTTCGATAGAATTTGCAGAGAGGATGAATCAACAACATTCCCAGAATACAAATATTTTGCCATCACGTTAGATTCGTACACGGTGAAAGCAAACCAGAGAAAATATTTACCCGGTGTTCGATTCGTTAGCAAAAGCGACACAAACAGAGATAGGTACATGCGGAAATAAAGATATAAAATTAAATTTAAAACACAAAAATTATTGAAATGTTTGTAGTGAAATCATGAGCTTCATCTCAAGACGAATTTTGTTATAATAGTTCAAGGTTTTTCGTCCTTGATGGAATATTTTCACACGTGTAAGTTGAGGGACCCACAATGCAGTCAGTCGAGCGTCATGGACATCTAGTATTTTCAGTTGATGTGGGTGAAGTTAGTCCAGAATTTTTCGATTCTAGAAAATATTTTTCTTGTGCTGAGTTGTGTTAGGTTTGTGCTGATTTTTCTATTCAAATTTTTCCTTAATTCCATGTAGTTTTCTAGATTTTTCTTGAAATGAATAAAATTTGCACTCTATGAAAAATTAAGATTCGAAGACTATGTTGCTGTTCGAATAGCAGCAATTTTTCTCTTTTGCTCTATAATCACCATATGAATTCTGTATTTGTGAAATGGGGCAATGGCCAGCTGAGAGATATTTAGGGCTACTCACTAACTTAAGTTGCTATCGCCGTGGCTATCCATAGCAACACGTATAACAACTTTCGATAGCCACTGCTACTCTTATTTGGTATAATCTTTGGAAGATAGTCATGGCAACACAGCAAAATAGTTCAAATGTCCGTTTTCTCCATTCAACCATAGACAAATGATATAGATTTGTCTGTGGAATAAGCAAATGCATAACCGTCAAACTCACGAGAAATGACCGTTAAAGAAAGTAGTGAAAAAATTTCAATTATTTTCAGTGAAGCTGTACTATAACTATGGAAGATGGATGAGGTTATATAAGAGACAATTTTCGGTATTTTTAATTCAACATCTATTATTTTAGACATATTATGGTTAAAAAGACGAGCAATGAGCAATTTCAATTTATGATGAATTTCCTGAGCGAACATAAAGTGTTGATAGAAAAACTAACGCCAGCTGAATCAGTAAAAAATGGAGAACTGTGGATGCAACTCACAAAAGAGTTGAATGATATGAAGGGCAGCGTTAAGCCTTCACAGCAGTGGCGCATTTACCCTACAATCATCTATATTAATACCTCTGTAATTCCTGATTCATTAAAAAGTTTATTTGCACTAAAAATGCCTTTCTTATTCGATTTAAACTTCTAATTCTTCACATGAATGAAAAACAAACAATAAAAAAACAGTAGCCCATAGGAGTGGTTATAACACCTATAAAGCAGTTGCCAGTAAACTACTACGGAAAGCCATTAATTGTTATAGTATAGCATAGCAACTGACTTTGAAGATAACCACGATTTTCGGTGGCTATTTATAGCAACTTAAGTTAGTGAATAGCCCTGAGTGTGTAGCCGAAACATTGTCGTAATAAAATTTTCTCTAATAATACTGTAACATCTAGAAAAAACCAAAAATGTTCCATATTCTTCAATAATATTCTATGTGATTGGATGAACAACTAAAAATTTTATTTTTGCCATTTGAATTTTCATAATGAAGTAAATCTACAAATGCTAGGCGAACACAACACTGTAGCCATTTAACCAATCTTCTGATCGTTCGGTTTTTCTCAATTTGAAAGGAAACATAATTTTTTTTGTGAAAATCTCATCAGCCCAAGTCTGCACAAATGTAGCACAACTGTATGAAACAATTTTCACGAAAGAAGAAATAGACAGCCTCACTTTTTTCGGGAGAACCAGTTTATTGGGAAACCAGCCAGAAGATCAACAGCACTTCACTCATGCCTAGCACAATTTTTTCCACATAATTTTGATTGAATAAAATAGTGCTGAGATGACTTTGTTATATACTTTGAAGATTTTCCGGAGAACGTGATGCATTTTCATGAAAATATTTACAGCACAACTCATCACATATTTTTACACTAATTTTCTATTATGGTTCGCCGGGCTTAACCCATGACTTTCTCTTCTTTGGATTACCGTAGTGAATCCATTTTTCGTCACCAGTGACTATACGATGCAGAAAACTCTTTTTTTTATTCCTGGCAAGCAGCATTTCACTCATGAATAATCGGCGTTCAACGTCTCTCGGCTTTAGTTCATATGGAACCCAATTTCCTTGTTTTTGAATAATTCCTAACGATTTTAAACGATGTGAAATTGCTTGATGAGTCACTTGTAGAGTAAGTGCAAGTTCTTTTTGCGTTTTGGACGAATCTTCCTACAATAGTGCTTCTAATTCCATGTCTTCGTACACTTTCGGCCTTACACTGCGTTCTTTGTCTTTAACGTCAAACTCACCGTTCTTAAACTTTTGAAACCATTCCTGACAACTTCTCTCACTTAAAGCAGCTTCACCATATGCTTCTAGAAGCAATCGATGCGCCTCAGCTGCAGATTTTTCACATTAAAGAAGTAAATCAAAAGTTCCCGTTCGGGGAAATTGAAAGAGATATCTCAAGAATCCGAACCGAACAACACAGTATGTACAATTCGTTTCAGTAGTCGAACCTTAATTTCTCGAAAATTGCCATTTTATTCATTCTATGAAATATCTAGAAAACTACGTAGAATAAAGAAAAAATTCGAAGAGCACAAACCTTGCACAACAAAATTTTTTCGAAAATCAAAAAGTGCAAGGCCTAATTAACACACATATTAAATGATAGAAAAAATAGGTTTTGTAGTGTATGCAACTTCAGAGGTGGGGAAAGCATTTGCAGATTTCCAATGATAAAAATAAAAAAATCATCGAGAGTACAAGATGGTCACATTTCAATACTTCAGCACTCTTAAACTAGAGGAGATAAACAAAATAATACTCTCTTTTCTCGGTCTTCTTTTCTGAAAAACCAACAGTCTCCTCTTTTGTATGAAGTTACCAGCGAAAATTAAAAAAATTAAGATATAGAACAAAAAATGGATACCGATATATCAGATATTGCCAATTCTTGTTGTTTTCGGCTCTCTGAAACGGTCAGATTATGCTGTTTCCATTCTTCTTGAAATATGAGTTGCCGAGTAAAAAAAAAAACTAGAGACATTTTTTCTGCAAGTTTGATGTCAAACTGTCAGATTATAGTGCGTGTCAAAGTTATGAAACTTATTCATTTTCTCATAAGAAAAATATTGGCGACAAAATCCTGAAACCGGCCAATTTTTCTTTCATTTTTATCAAATTTTTATGCATTTCTTTTTGCACCCTGTGCTATCCCCATTCCCCATTCAAGCCTCTGTATTTTTTGAATAGGAAAAGTGGCTCATGTAAAATTTTGGCAAGCTCCTTGTATTTTCTTTATAGGCGTTCAGCAACTTTTAAGAAAATTTCTTTTCTTTTTTTTTGAAAAATCAATTCAAAAAAGAAGTATTGTGCACTTTATCATGACGCATATACTTTGAGACGATGGTACCTAATGAAATTTGTCACCGAATGTTTGTTCATGCACACTTTTAACAGCTTTCAATCCCCCCACGTAAAAATTGGACAAAATGATGGTGCAAATTGGGGAGTACGAGGGTTGCCTTTTATATTTCGGGGTTAGAGAACAAAAACAAATATTCTCCATTAACTTCAGGTGTCGAAAAACGTGTGTTTGAGCTGGCAGTGTCGTAGTGAAGGGAGATCCGTCTTCGGCGGTTTGTTTTCCTGATTTCTTGGGAGACAACGGGAAAACAAATGGTTATGTACCACTGAGAATTGACTGTTCTGCGTTATTCTAGTGGTACGATAACGACATGTCCAGTTTTTACGAAGAAACAGGGGACCACTTGCTTGTGAGTGCTTCGAGTGCGAGCAACTACTGTTGGATTTGACTCATCTTGAAACACCCATACAGTCGGCTGCTGTTTACTTTCGGGCTCATATGCCTAAATCCACGATACAACACCTGTCACAATGTTATAGGCGTGCTTTGAAGCACCGCGATCGTATTTTTGGAGCATTTCTTTCAACCAACCGACACGGGCCTTTTTTTGAGCAATTGACAAATTGTGTGGAATCCAACGCGAACAAATATTTTTGACGGTCAAATGGTCACCGCAATATTGAATGTTTGCTGGCCCCACTAATGCCTAAGGTTGTCTCAATCTCATGATAGTTCACATGAAGATCTTGCAATATCAGTTGGCGCACAGCATCAACGGTTTCGGAAAAGCAACGGATTTTTTACGACCTTCACGAAATTCGTCTTGGAGTGAACTATGGGCTCGGTTGAATTCATCATACCTACCATCGATAAACACTGGTCCTTGATGAAGCTTCATCGCCAAAAATTGAATTAAGTTCATCGATGTAAACAATAATCGCAGGCTAATGTTCACGATTTAACTACATTTTGGGCGAGATGAATCTTTTGAATAACTGTAAAATATAACGCTCGTGTGTCAAAACGTTCTGACTAAGTATTATCTTATATTATTACGACAGAGCTGTCAGTTGGCAGATTGCAACACTAGGGTCGTCCAATCCCGAAATGAAAAAGGCAAGCCTCGTACACTAAGAGTCTACAATGAACTTACGTGTGCCCGTTAGGAAACCTAGTGCTACCGGGAGAGGTAGAATATGGGGAGGTCGTTGTCTGCGGTGAGGCAGAGGACGGAATGGCAGCTGGTTCGTAGTACTCCGTTGTCAGAGTCCTATCGTCCACCTTGTGTTCGGTATTGTGGGCCTTGGATGCGCTCTTGATGTCCATGAACGCCACCGTACACGCCATCGTGCCCTCGCCCGTCTCCTCCTTTGTACTTCTAGGCAGCAACTTGACACTCTGTACACGTCCATATCTGGAAATAGTTAGATGGATCAGCCAGAAAGCCAAACCGAAGGAAGTTAAAAGGAAACATTCACATAACTAGCGTATACTCTTGATTAGTATTCCGAGGGAACAAGAAGAGACCCATGGGGAACTCCAACAGGAATATTTATTGATTAATTTTGTCGCTATTCAAGTACAACGGAAATTGCTAGTCATTCTTCTTGTATTTATAATCGAAGTATAGGGCACTTAACGATTTGGATAAGATTATCATAAATCTTACATTATTTTAATAATTTTCAAATTTGAAATGAAGGTCCAATTAGGATTTATGAAAGTCCACCACTTAATGAAAGCCTTTAATGCCTCCTAGTTCATTCTAAGATGGTGATGATTTAGTTTTTTTTTAAACAAATATATCTAATTGTATTCATAGCTTTAAGCAAGTCAGACCATCGAAACTTTTAATAACAGCCATATTCAATGGATACACAGGTCATTATTTCATCCTAAGTTTAAGGACCCATTGACGTTATAATAATAATAATGTCAAAGAATTGAATGAAAATTATGCTGCATAATTCACAAATGAAAATTGAATCAGGGGCTCATTTTGTGAGTCTCCTCCACGAATGATGTCTGTTTAGGTATCGATATTACTTCATTTTTTCGCGCTTTATCCTTATGGAAGAGCGAGCTATTGTTTTTCCCCAAAATGCTGACCATAGTTGTCCGTCCGGCAGTATATGCAATAGCATTCAAAGGAGATGAACTAGAGTTCTTATATCTACAGAATAGATGAAGTGTCCAAATATCTCCTTCAAGTTTGTTATTTGGCATAATCCGTTTAATGGTTCCGGAGCTATAAGATCCTGACATATCGTTTTCTCAATACTATTATTAGTAGTATTAGCCAGATCCCAGCGAAAATTTGTCCATAGGTGGAGGTTATTTCATCATCATAGCGAATGTGATTAAGTCACAGAAGTTCGTAGAATGCGACTGTTAATTCCTTAACTTTATTATCTTCGTTGTTTTTATATCGCAGTGTTCTAGAGTTCAGATTTGCAATGCATTGTACGGATACAGATAAATATGGATAATTATGATAATATTGGACAAAAACGGCACATACTGAAGGTGTTTCGATTTACTTCAGGAATATACAGTTGAAAGTAATTTAGAAGTCAAAGCCGCGCCTGTATAAATTTTTTTACATTAAAACATAAAAAGGCTCAGAATACAAGGAAGCAATTATATAAACGAATTAAGAGAAAATAATATTTTCTAGTATATTTCATCCTTTGTGTAAATTTATTGCTACTCTCTTGTCATGTTGAAATGGATTTTTAGTCAAGGCTATTCCCCGACCTTCCATATATATTGCCGCTACGATATATTTACAATTCCAATCTTACACATTGTCAAATTCTATGTATCTATTTTGAAAGTTTCATTTTACAACTAACAATTCAAACTTCAATATATCCATAAAATTCCAAGACTGGGTTATTAACAGCAGGTCGTTTACCTTTTAATATCCTTTCGCTTACCTAGGATCCTATAATAGCAAAAGAAAAGAATGTGACCGTAGACAGGTATATATAAGAAAAAAGAAATTCCATGGTTTCAAATGGACTTAGCTCGGTAATCCAGCTATATACGTAATTGACTTCAGGAAAAACGAGTAATGGTTATTTGCTCAATTCTGACAAGAAGGATATTCATTATTGGTAAGGTACCTTTTGAGAGATTTAAGACAGTGAAATCTGAACGGCTTATGCTATTTAGTAAGATGGTATTTGAGGCTTCTTCTGTTCACTACCATAATTGTTAATTTCATCCATCCAAAACTCACACTTTGGCTGTAACCGAATTTGGAGAATTCTAAATATTAAGAAAAATGATGAAAATAGCGCAAGTTATCTTTATCCCTACAGAGTAAACAAACGATCCAACACCAAGTGAAAAACTTTTTGAATGCCGTATCGCTAACTTTGACCAATGCTTATATCAGATTTCACAAAAATATGGTTGTTCATGCAGCTTAATTTATCGAAAGCATGAAATATCAGATGAACGTAATTAAACGAGTTATTCATATTTGGCTGTTTAATGCAACGGTAAATATTTTTAAAAATGATCAAAGTTCCTAGCTATACCGAACAAAGATATTTCAGGATTCTCTAGAGTGAAATGAAAGAAAAAAGATTAGAATCCTTAAGTCAGTGAAATTGTAACAATATAGAGTGGTTATTTTTGGATTGGTGTCAAAAAATGTTTTTATCATAGCACATAGTTTGATGTGTGAGCTGCTTGTTTAGCACCAGTTATTGTACTAATTCCCGTGACTCCAAAAGCAAAGGCCCCAAAGGCCTCCGAGTTACTGCATCACCAACTTGGAAAAAACTCAAATCTTACTAAATTTACTAAAGACATTCAAGCATTTTCTGTAGCTATGCTCGAACATTTCAGAAGAATTTTTTACTTCAAATTCATCTTCCTTATATGCGTTTTAAAAATATTCGATGTTGAGTGATATGAAATTTGAAAACAAATCTAAAAAATTACTCTTTTTCCTGGATGACCCTGACCGAAAATAATTACTGAGCAAAAATAATTCCACGTAGCCACAGCTCTTTCATTTTCGAAATCATAATCATCATCGAAAATTTTGCTATTGAATGATATATATAATTTAAACAATTAAGAAAAAATACTTAAACACGTTCATCTTAATGATAAATTAAATGTAAATATTTCTCCCATCTTTAATTCGATTGCATAACACACGCAACGTAATATTTGAAATGTTTTTAAATGCAAATAGATCATAACTATTATGATATTTTAACTTATCTATGACAGTAACGATAAAGTTCATAATCTACTTGCTCATTACCGTTTCATAATAAAACAGGAGAACTACTTACAACGATGCGAACTTCGATCTACCAAATTTCAAAAATTCACCAAAGATCAATAAATATGTGTTTTATCATAAATTGTATTGCTGAATTTTTTGTGTAATCTCGAAAAAATCCAGTGGTCTCTTAGCCGATTTAGAAACTTTAATTGCTCATAACTTCGCAAAGGGTCAGAATTGCAAAAAGTGGTAGAGAAAAAAAGTGTTTCTATTCGCTTAAAAAATCTGTAGTTCAAGATCACGCAGTGGTCAAAGACTAACCCTGTATAATTTTTTCCATATACGGTTACCACACTCTGTAAGGGAGCGTTCAAGTATTACGTAACGCAATTTGGGGGAGGAGGGTCTCGTATAATGTTACGATGCGTTACAGGGGGGAGGGTCATTCTAACATGTATTATGTAACATTGTTTCTTCCTTTGAATAAAAAATTAGGGAATTAAAACTCCCAAATTGGCAACCATTTTAGTTTACGATTTACGGGGAATCCCTCGATTGTATTAGTCTGGTCGTCATTTTTAATTTGTTCTCGCAAGTTGGCAACCCTTTTCGTTCATATTTTACACGGAATCCCTAGATTGTATTGTACGTCATTTAATGTTGTTTTCGTTGTCAGTATTCGTGTTCAAGCAGAAGCACATTGTTGCAGTCGGTGTTATTATTGTGAGTTCATAGTATTTATACTGTAATGTCCTCAAAAATAGGAGAATTGAATTATTGTCGGATGGGATGAAGTTAGATGACAACAAAGGAAACTCGATAGTGAAAAAATTTTCGAATGCCCGACGGTCCATCATGTGGTTTTTCCGATATATATATAGCATTTTACCATACCTCGGAAACCTCTCGATAGAACATTTTTATTTTTGGGATGAAGTTGGATGACACCATAGAGACTTCAACTATGAAAAAATTTTCGACTGCCCGACGGTCCATCATGTGGTTTTTCCGATATATATATAGCATTTTCCCATATCTCGAAACCTCTCGGTAGAACATTTTTATTTTTGAGATGAAGTTGGATGACACCATAGAGACTTCAACTATGAAAAAATTTTCGACTGCCCGACGGTCCATCATGTGGTTTTTCCGATATATATATATAGCATTTTACCATATCTCGGAAACCTCTCGATAGAACATTTTTATTTTTGGGATAAAGTTGGATGAACCCATAGAGACTTCAACTATGAAAAATTTTCGACTGCCCGACGGTCCATCATGTGGTTTTTCCGATATATATATAGCATTTTCCCATATCTCGAAACCTCTCGGTAGAACATTTTATTTTTGACATGAAGTTGGATGACACCATAGAGACTTCAACTATGAAAAAATTTTCGACTGCCCGACGGTCCATCATGTGGTTTTTCCGATATATATATAGCATTTTCCCATATCTCGGAAACCTCTCGATAGAACATTTTTATTTTTGGGATAAAGTTGGATGAACCCATAGAGACTTCAACTATGAAAAAATTTTCGACTGCCCGACGGTCCATCATGTGGTTTTTCCGATATATATATAGCATTTTCCCATATCTCGGAAACCTCTCGGTAGAACATTTTTATTTTTGGGATGAAGTTAGATGACAACAAAGGTAACTCGATAGTGAAAAAATTTTCGACTGCCCGACGGTCCATCATGTGGTTTTTCCGATATATATATAGCATTTTCCCATATCTCGGAAACCTCTCGATAGAACATTTTTATTTTTGGGATGAAGTTAGATGACAACAAAGGAAACTCGATAGTGAAAAAATTTTCGACTGCCCGACGGTCCATCATGTGGTTTTTCCGATATATATATAGCATTTTACCATATCTCGGAAACCTCTCGATAGAACATTTTTATTTTTGGGATGAAGTTAGATGACAACAAAGGAAACTCGATAGTGAAAAAAGTTTCGACTGCCCGACGGTCCATCATGTGGTTTTTCCGATATATATATAGCATTTTCCCATATCTCGGAAACCTCTCGGTAGAACATTTTTATTTTTGAGATGAAGTTGGATGACACCATAGAGACTTCAACTATGAAAAAATTTTTGACTGCCCGACGGTCCATCATGTGGTTTTTCCGATATATATATAGCATTTTCCCATATCTCGGAAACCTCTCGATAGAACATTTTTATTTTTGGGATAAAGTTGGATGAACCCATAGAGACTTCAACTATGAAAAAATTTTCGACTGCCCGACGGTCCATCATGTGGTTTTTCCGATATATATATAGCATTTTCCATATCTCGAAACCTCTCGGTAGAACATTTTTATTTTTGGGATGAAGTTAGATGACAACAAAGGTAACTCGATAGTGAAAAAATTTTCGACTGCCCGACGGTCCATCATGTGGTTTTTCCGATATATATATAGCATTTTACCATATCTCGGAAACCTCTCGATAGAACATTTTTATTTTTGGGATGAAGTTGGATGACACCATAGAGACTTCAACTATGAAAAAGTTTTTGACTGCCCGACGGTCCATCATGTGGTTTTTCCGATATATATATATAGCATTTTACCATATCTCGGAAACCTCTCGGTAGAACATTTTTATTTTTGGGATGAAGTTAGATGACAACAAAGGTAACTCGATAGTGAAAAATTTTCGACTGCCCGACGGTCCATCATGTGGTTTTTCCGATATATATATAGCATTTTACCATATCTCGGAAACCTCTCGATAGAACATTTTTATTTTTGGGATGAAGTTGGATGACACCATAGAGACTTCAACTATGAAAAATTTTTTGACTGCCCGACGGTCCATCATGTGGTTTTTCCGATATATATATAGCATTTTACCATATCTCGAAACCTCTCGATAGAACATTTTTATTTTTGGGATGAAGTTAGATGACAACAAAGGAAACTCGATAGTGAAAAAATTTTCGACTGCCCGACGGTCCATCATGTGGTTTTTCCGATATATATATAGCATTTTACCATATCTCGGAAACCTCTCGATAGAACATTTTTATTTTTGGGATGAAGTTGGATGACACCATAGAGACTTTAACTATGAAAAAATTTTCGACTGCCCGACGGTCCATCATGTGGTTTTTCCGATATATATATAGCATTTTACCATATCTTGGAAACCTCTCGATAGAACATTTTTATTTTTGGGATGAAGTTGGATGACACCATAGAGACTTCAACTATGAAAAAATTTTCGACTGCCCGACGGTCCATCATGTGGTTTTTCCGATATATATATAGCATTTTCCCATATCTCGGAAACCTCTCGGTAGAACATTTTTATTTTTGACATGAAGTTGGATGACACCATAGAGACTTCAACTATGAAAAAATTTTCGACTGCCCGACGGTCCATCATGTGGTTTTTCCGATATATATATAGCATTTTCCCATATCTCGGAAACCTCTCGATAGAACATTTTTATTTTTGGGATAAAGTTGGATGAACCCATAGAGACTTCAACTATGAAAAAATTTTCGACTGCCCGACGGTCCATCATGTGGTTTTTCCGATATATATATAGCATTTTCCCATATCTCGGAAACCTCTCGGTAGAACATTTTTATTTTTGGGATGAAGTTAGATGACAACAAAGGTAACTCGATAGTGAAAAAATTTTCGACTGCCCGACGGTCCATCATGTGGTTTTTCCGATATATATATAGCATTTTACCATATCTCGGAAACCTCTCGATAGAACATTTTTATTTTTGGGATGAAGTTGGATGACATCATAGAGACTTCAACTATGAAAAAATTTTTGACTGCCCGACGGTCCATCATGTGGTTTTTCCGATATATATATAGCATTTTACCATATCTCGGAAACCTCTCGGTAGAACATTTTTATTTTTGGGATGAAGTTGGATGAACCCATAGAGACTTCAACTATGAAAAATTTTCGACTGCCCGACGGTCCATCATGTGGTTTTTCCGATATATATATAGCATTTTCCCATATCTCGGAAACCTCTCGGTAGAACATTTTTATTTTTGGGATGAAGTTAGATGACAACAAAGGTAACTCGATAGTGAAAAAATTTTAGACTGCCCGACGGTCCATCATGTGGTTTTTCCGATATATATATAGCATTTTACCATATCTCGGAAACCTCTCGATAGAACATTTTATTTTTGGGATGAGTTGGATGACACCATAGAGACTTCAACTATGAAAAAATTTTGACTGCCCGACGGTCCATCATGTGGTTTTCCGATATATATATATAGCATTTTACCATATCTCGAAACCTCTCGGTAGAACATTTTTATTTTTGGGATGAAGTTAGATGACAACAAAGAAAAACTCGATAGTGAAAAATTTTCGACTGCCCGACGGTCCATCATGTGGTTTTTCCGATATATATATAGCATTTTACCATATCTCGAAAACCTCTCGATAGAACATTTTTATTTTTGGGATGAAGTTGGATGACACCATAGAGACTTCAACTATGAAAAATTTTTGACTGCCCGACGGTCCATCATGTGGTTTTTCCGATATATATATAGCATTTTACCATATCTCGAAAACCTCTCGATAGAACATTTTTATTTTTGGGATGAAGTTGGATGACAACAAAGAAACTCGATAGTGAAAAATTTTCGACTGCCCGACGGTCCATCATGTGGTTTTTCCGATATATATATAGCATTTTACCATATCTCGGAAACCTCTCGATAGAACATTTTTATTTTGGGATGAAGTTGGATGACACATCATAGAGACTTCAACTATGAAAAAATTTTTGACTGCCCGACGGTCCATCATGTGGTTTTTTCCGATATATATATATAGCATTTTACCATATCTCGAAACCTCTCGGTAGAACATTTTTATTTTTGGGATGAAGCTGGATGACACCATAGAGACTTCAACTATGAAAAATTTTTGACTTCCGACGGTCCATCATGTGGATTTTCCGATATATATAGCATTTTACCATATCTCGAAACCTCTCGATAGAACATTTTTATTTTGGGATGAAGTTGGGTGACACCATAGAGACTTCAACTATGAAAAAACTGTTCTACTGCCCGACTGTCCATCATGTGGTTTTTCCGATATATATATATAGTTTCCTTTGTTGTCATCTAACTTCATCCCAAAAATAAAATGTTCTATCGAGAGGTTTCGAGATATGGGAAAATGCTATATATATATTGGAAAAACCATATGATGGACTGTCGGGCAGTCGAAAATTTTTCACTATCGAGTTTCCTTTGTTGTCATCTAACTTCATCCCAAAAAAAAAAATGTTCTATCGAGAGGTTTCCGAGATATGGGAAAATGCTATATATATATTGAAAAAACCATATGATGGACCGTCGGGCAGTCGAAAATTTTTTCACTATCGAGTTTCCTTTGTTGTCATCTAACTTCATCCCAAAAATAAAAATGTTCTATCGAGAGGTTTCCGAGATATGGTAAAATGCTATATATATCGGAAAAACATCATGACGGACCGTCGGGCAGTCGAAAATTTTTCTTTATCGAGTTTCCTTTGTTGTCATCTAACTTCATCCCAAAAATAAAAATGTTCTACCGAGAGGTTTCCGAGATATGGTAAAATGCTATATATATATCGGAAAACATCATGATGGACCGTCGGGCAGTCGAAAATTTTTTCACTATCGAGTTTCCTTTGTTGTCATCTAACTTCATCCCAAAAATAAAATGTTCTATCGAGAGGTTTCGAGATATTGAAAATGCTATATATATATCGGAAAACCACATGATGGACCGTCGGGCAGTCGAAAATTTTTTCATAGTTGAAGTCTCTATGGTGTCATCCAACTTCATCCCAAAATAAAAATGTTCTATCGAGAGGTTTCCGAGATATGGAAAATGCTATATATATATCGGAAAAACCACATGATGGACCGTCGGGCAGTCAAAAATTTTTCATAGTTGAAGTCTCTATGGTGTCATCCAACTTCATCCCAAAAATAAAATGTTCTACCGAGAGGTTTCGAGATATGGGAAAATGCTATATATATATCGGAAAAACCACATGATGGACCGTCGGGCAGTCGAAAATTTTTTCACTATCGAGTTTCCTTTGTTGTCATCTAACTTCATCCCAAAAATAAAAATGTTCTATCGAGAGGTTTCGAGATATTGGAAAATGCTATATATATATCGGAAAAACCATGATGGACCGTCGGGCAGTCGAAAATTTTTTCATAGTTGAAGTCTCTATGGTGTCATCCAACTTCATCCCAAAAATAAAAATGTTCTATCGAGAGGTTTCCGAGATATGGGAAAATGCTATATATACATTGGAAAAACCATATGATGGACCGTCGGGCAGTCGAAAATTTTTTCACTATCGAGTTTCCTTTGTTGTTATCTAACTTCATCCCAAAAGTAAAAATGTTCTATCGAGAGGTTTCCGAGATATGGGAAAATGCTATATATATATTGGAAAAACCATATGATGGACCGTCGGGCAGTCGAAAATTTTTTCACTATCGAGTTTCCTTTGTTGTCATCTAACTTCATCCCAAAAATAAAAATGTTCTATCGAGAGGTTTCCGAGATATGGTAAATGCTATATATATATCGGAAAAACCACATGATGGACCGTCGGGCAGTCGAAAATTTTTTCACTATCGAGTTTCCTTTGTTGTCATCTAACTTCATCCCAAAAATAAAAATGTTCTACCGAGAGGTTTCGAGATATGGGAAAATGCTATATATATATGGGAAAAACCACATGATGGACCGTCGGGCAGTCGAAAATTTTTTCATAGTTGAAGTCTCTATGGTGTCATCCAACTTCATCCCAAAAATAAAATGTTCTATCGAGAGGTTTCCGAGATATGGTAAAATGCTATATATATATCGGAAAAACCACATGATGGACCGTCGGGCAGTCAAAAATTTTTTCATAGTTGAAGTCTCTATGGTGTCATCCAACTTCATCCCAAAAATAAAAGTGTTCTATCGAGAGGTTTCCGAGATATGGGAAAATGCTATATATATATCGGAAAAACCACATGATGGACCGTCGGGCAGTCGAAAATTTTTTCACTATCGAGTTTCCTTTGTTGTCATCTAACTTCATCCCAAAAATAAAAATGTTCTATCGAGAGGTTTCCGAGATATTGGAAAATGCTATATATATATCGGAAAAACCACATGATGGACCGTCGGGCAGTCGAAAATTTTTTCACTATCGAGTTTCCTTTGTTGTCATCTAACTTCAAACGGTTTTGGTCTGTTAAGATCACACCCGTGAATTATCAGCTGTTCTTGGCCTATAAAAGATTTTATGCTGACTTGCCAGCTCAACTGTGTCAAAAAAATGCCAATAAAATTTGGAAAAAGGCTAAAGAAAAACTTAAAAATAAAGAAAATTTTATACAACATATAAATGATGTTATACGAAAGTTGAAGGTTAAGGCCACGAAGAAGAAAGCAACAATGCTTAGTTATTTTACACAGGTAAGTTTACTGCTAAAATGTAATAAAGACATAAGTATTATATTATGTAATTCAAACCTTGATTTTTCATAAAAGAATTGGTTATAAGTATTATATATTTCTAGCTACTTAGGAAAACATCAAGGACGCCAGCAACACTAAGGCCCAATGTTCCCTCGACTTCAAGAGCTCTTCAACAAGAACATATGCTGCATATGCTTGTATATGGGTTATTCCATGTCAAATCACCTAATTCTGAAAATCGCATTTTATCATAGAGTTGAATTTTTTATATTTTTGTACGTTTCATATAGACAACTAACTTTAAATTTTATATAAATTAATTAATTTATTCATTATTTAATAAAAAAATACGATTTTTAGAATTCTGTGATTTGACATGGAATAACCTATATGTTGTATATCATGTTCTATTTTATTGCATGTGTCGTTATGACTGGCTCGACGAAGACGAAGTTGATGCAAGTGGATTACGAATTCCAGAACCGTCTTCGTCTGCACTCCAGGTGCCAGTGATGAAAGAATCTGAGTGGCTAGTAAACCCGTGGACAGATGAGCAGTAATTTCAAACGAATTGTTTTTATAGACCTACTTAAATGCTTGGTTGATAGTTGATTATTTTTTTTATTTTCTTAGTACAATATTATTTCGAGTAAAATGTTTAATTTCAGTTGGGTTTCTGTTTACAATTGCATTGCTAAATATGAAAATAAAACAGGTTATTTCATTTTAAGAGTCTATAAGTAAAAAAAGCTAAAATAACGGAGAAATTATGTGTAAAGCCAAAAATTTATAAAAAATAAAGAAAATACGCAGGTGTTGCGAATTAAAAATCTCTTGTTTTATTTAGTATTATTAATATTATAGATTACCGCAAAGGCAGTTAAAACTATACCAAGGACCTTAGGGTAAAAATGATCACTTGAGTGTTACGTGACGTTTGGGGGTAGAGAAAAACGTTACGGTGCATTACAGGAGGGGAGGGGGAGTCAATTTCAAAAATTGCGTTACGCAATACTTGAACGCTCCCTAATTGTGACTGAAATTCATGTATATGGAACACTGACAGCCAACGACGGTGAGGGTGATTAAGGTATATTCTGTAGTCTTCAATAAAACACACCAAAAATTCAAAAAGGACGAAAAATATGGTAATCAAGCAAGAAACGGACAAGAATTCCAAGATTCCACAAGATTTATGACATTTAATTTTTTTATTGAAAATATGGAAACGTCAGCTCACCTGCAAGTAAATAGAAATGATTAATGAACGCAACCGCCTCGATACCATCGGATATGGCCTTTTTCATTCGGCGAATGGCACGTCAAGAAGTGTCATCGAACATGAAAAACGACTTGTTGTTGTTTACCTCCGCTGCCCCGCTATCCCCGAAACTCCCCGAGACTTGGGGATACGACGGCATGACAAAACGTTTATTTGGGAGGACACAGGGAAGAGTTCCCGCAGTTCCGAAATATCGATTTGGGATAGGACCATCCCTCGTTCAACAAATACTACACGCCAGGAAAGCGCCTGCGCAATAACACGCCACTGGTTTCGTTTCGAGAAACGTGGCAGGAAGAGAGGATGTCACCAGTTTTCCGCTGTTGGTTCAGAAACCTGCTAATTCACATTTTATTTCAAATAATCTCAAAACTATTGAGTAGAGAGTACAAAATTTTCCAAGCCACTTTACTTTCAGACTGACACTAGATTCCGTCAGGTTTATTGATTATTGACGCCACCAGATGTATATAGAACTGAGTCTCATCAGTCGACAACTCTGCTTAGATTTTAGTAGGTATTGAAAGTTTTCCGTTTCAAATATTCAAATTATTCCTGAACCTCCCAGTTTCTTCCCACCGGATTTCGTTTTTTGCTTCCTTTTATTTATAGATACCAACAATCTACACCTTGAATTGGTGTCTCGATATGAGACAGTTCTTAGGTTAGATATTACCCCCTTACTGGGATTTCTGCCGTTTTATCGATTGTTGATGCCCTCAATACGTGACAACTCTTTGAATAAATATTATTATTGGCTATTAGGAGTTGCCCGTTTCAAATTTTCAAAAAATTCCTCTACCTCCTATGTCGTTACACTTAATTGCGTCGCTCATAATCAATTATTTATATAAATAAAAACGGCTTGGGATCAGTCTTTATATATTTCAATCATCTGAAGTTCACAGATCATAATAAATAAAATTCAATTTTCATTTAATCAAACAAATGGGTTCGACTTCCAGGTGAATGATGCCTGTTTAAATTTGACTATATCCGGTTGTCCGTATACTCTCTATTTTCCAATGGAGATAAGCTGGAATTTTCAAAATAGGTTTATTGTCCAAATAACAAGGTCAAGTTCGTTCTTGGGCTAAATCCGTCGAAATTTGTTTTCTAAATAATATATAATATATAAATAAATAGAATATTTATTCTATCGATTCGAAACTTGATAATAGTTTGAATTATATCAAGACTTTTTTTTTATTTCCAATGTAAATATTCCATTACTAAAAAGATATTCGTCCAACAAAGAATCGCACATTCATGGAGGTTATTTATGTATTGCGTATTCTGAAATTTTATCTTCGTTGAGTAAGTCGACGAGAAGTTTTAAAAGTTTTTCAAGAGCTTTTTCTAGTTCAAGAAATTGGTAGTCGGTGTTTTGCCTAATTGTTCAAGTGTTCACGTAGTGCTCTTCCAATTTTTTTTATCACCGGATGAGAAATAAATATCTTCTTCAATATAATGTCCTGCAAGCTATCCCATTGTTTTCGAAAAGGAAAAATCACATTTTGTACCTCTGACGAATTAACACATATGTATGAATACAATGGGGCTACATAAACATATTTCTATGAGCTTGAGATAGATTTATTTATAATAAAATCCAAATCAACAATCAAGAAAATATATCGAGAACTAATAACCCCATCTCTAGGAAGCTTTACTTCAGCGCCTTACTAACAATACCCCACTTTTCCTCCCCACCCAAATGCGACAAATCAGGCCGTTTTTGGGCTTTTGCCGAGTTGGCAGTGGGGATAGACGCGCATGTGCCCCCACTCCCTATAAATACGCTGCACCAATATCTCAATTCACTTCGAGACGAGAAGCCATACTTGCAAGCAGAATCGTTTCGGACGTCACAAGATACGCACACCCTCGGATTATTATCTGCGGATTTCTATGGAATTAAGTGTAGTGTTTGTGTTCAACCACCGTCACCCAATAGTACCTGTAAATCGGATATATTGCATGCTCAAAACGAAAAATACAACCTGGATAACTATATATGGGTGTGGCTTCAGGCAGCATTCTATGATCAGATGCTCCTAGAAACCATTTCACACTCATGACCTATCACCGAATGAGGATTACGATTCTGTGATGTGTTTTTCTGTGTAGAAACGCCATTTAAACGGATTAATGTTATGTAGGATCACAAAACTAATGGAATAAACCATCAGTAAGTTGGAATTGAGAGAAAAACTGTCGAATAACACCCGCAGGGCATCGTCGTTTCACGACGAAACGCTAGAAGGCCATAGAGCTGAATCGATTGCAGTGAGGTCGTCCGTGAGCGCGGCGATTCAGCTTCCAGAGCCCCAGTTGCCCCTCGCGTCCCAACTCCCCTCCGCGACGTTGCCACTCGAGCTTTCCACTGGTATCGTTTGTATATCGAGTACGGTAGACCAACTGGTTTTTCAACGTGGAAAGTACACTCACGGATGGAGGGACGTATCGGTCCGTTGCGTGTATTATAGGACAGTCAGACAGAAAAGGTGTTTGTTTCTTTTTTGTTCGAGACCCGTTCTTTACGTTTTTACATGGTCTCGATTTAGACCAACGGGTTTCGACGTTTTTATTTTGTTGGATGTTCCGGTCGCGGATTTCGGTTGGTTCTTCTTTCTATGGATTTTCCAGGATTAATCATATAGAAAGGCTACGTCATCATCTTGTGTTTCATCAGGGAGACTGTTTTCTGTCGATATGGAGTTATTTGTTTTGCATAAAAGATGAGGATGAACCTTTGAAATATTGGTAGATAGTTATTAAAAAAAATTGCAGATCACTTTTCAGGGTATAATACAACACTAGTCCTCTGAATTTTGAGTAATAACCATTATGCAAGGAATATGCAATAAAGAGTTTCAGCAGAGGTTAGTATGACGTGGAAATCTGTTTTGACAAATAGTCACATTAATTCCTGTTAAGTGAGGGTTTTTTACTCAAATTGAAATATTTAAAATTGAGTTTTTATCTTCAAAATGACATTTTCTTTTAATGGACAAAAACAAAGCTCAACTTTTCTTTCTGCGTTGCTGTAGGACTCCGTGCCTATTCGAAATGGAACGCAATTATACTTTCCTCAAATAGAGGTAGCATATGTGTATCGTCGTATTTCAAATGAAATAAACAGAGTTGTACTTTCAGTTTACACAACAGTCTCATATAGATTTATTCTTAGTTCATTGTTTACTCAAGCTTAGTGCCTAGACTCAGGAGGGTTCTAGCAATAAGAACATTGAAATTATTTTCGAAAATAGCTCAGCAGAACCGTTCCTCAAGCATGAAATGTGAAAGCAATCAAATATAATATGTACTCTATAAATAATAAACACGAACTTCTTGTTATAATAATTAATCTAATTTTGAAACGCATTCAACCTTAAGAAAAAAGAATATTATTAGTACACATGTTTAATATCCAGGTAGATTAATAAACTTGGGTGTAGTTTCAAACCAGAATTTGCGGTTTCAATGACAAGGAACCACAAAAAGTTGGCGTTTTCCGAAATGTTTCATTAAAATTTGAAATAATCAGAATACATTCAAGGAAAACGCAATATTAATTCATGACTAAATTAAGAGCTCTTAACAAGTTTTGGAAATTTAATCTTATTATTAGAATTTATTTCTGATAAATTTACAATTTTCCATAGATCTTGGTTATCTCTTATGTTTTATTTAAAGATCAATATCAATTGTATTCATTTTTCCACTGAGAAGAACCCAGATTAACAACTAATGCTTAATGTTTATACTTCACCCAAATCCTCAAAATGTATAGATTGGCCCATATTATTAAGTCATTGGCTTCCAGATGATATTTTAAATAGTACAATTCGCCTCGCTGTAGAACGCCAGAAGTGCTTCATTCACGTTTGAAATTTTAAAAAATCAGGAAAGCATTGACGTGAGATCAGGAACTTTTGCGCGCTTACTCTAGGGTCATTTCCCGTAGTCTGGAACTAAGTGATACAAACGCCACGATGAATGAATAAACCTATATCTCCAATTCAAAAATAATCATAGTTTTCTTCGAGTTCTGTTCGAATTCCTTTCTCATAAAAACCCACGTCAGTGCTTTTATAATGACTCATTTCGATTAATTTAACCCCAATCGATTAAGTATCACTAAGTCTGATGTCAATACAATACAAATTTCTGACGGACATTTCTCTTGAGTAAATGAAAAAAATAATAAAAGCTTCTGATGGAAGGCATCTACGACAATGAAATTTGAGGACATCTCATTTTATTTTTTTACGTAAGGGAATAAAAAGAAGTCATTCGGTGTAAAGTCTGCACTATACGGCGGACGATTCATCAAATCTGTTCTGAGTGCTGAATAATGCACTTGTTTGAGCTGGCAGTGTCATGGTGAAGGGTGAACCGTCTTCGGCGGGTGGTTTTTCTGATTTCTTGGACTGGAACTGGCAAACAAATGGTTGTGTACCACTTGGTATTGACTGTCCTACGTTGATCTGGTGGTACGATTGCGACATGTCCAGTTTTTACGATAAAACAAGCATTTACTTGGAAGTGCTTCGTGTGCGAGCAACTTTTGTTGTTTAGGCACATCTTTAACACCCATACAGTCGACTGCTGTGTACTTTCGGACTCAAAAGCGTAAATCCACGATTCATCACCTGTCACGATGTCATAGACGTGCTTTGAATCACCCCGATCGTATTTTTTTGGAGCATTTCTTTCGACCAATCGACACAAGCCTTTTTTGAGCGATTGACAAATTGTGTGGAATTCAACGCAAACAAATATTTTTGACGGTCAAATGTTCATGAAATATTGTATGTATGTATATCAGTTGGCGCACAGCATCAATGGTTTTCGGACCAATAACAGATTTTGGACGATTAGTCTTGGAGTGAAGTACAACCTCGGTTGAATTCACCATTCCATCGATAAACACCGGTACTTGATGGAGCTTCTTCGTCAAAAATTAAATTGAGTTCATCGATGCACTGTTGTTGTGTTAGTCCAAGTCGTAAGTTCTAAAAAATAATAACACGAAAATGTTCAAGAGATAATTTCATTTTTTGGGCGAGATTAATCTTTTGAGTTACTGTAAACAACACAAATAGCGCTAGTATATCAAAACGATCTGACTACGTATAACCTCAAAATGTCAAAATATAGAAGGCAACAAAATTTCAGATACTCATATTTCCTGAACCATTGGAGGGGTTTGGCCCAATAACGAACTTGACCGATATATTTGGAGGGTTAACCTATTCAGAAAATATAGAAACTTCATCTCATCTCTTTCAGAAGCACATTGTTCTACTAGAAAAAACCCGCAAAAACTACAGAACAACAGATAGGGAAAATGGAATAAAAAGCTATGATTTATAAGAAGGCATTTAGCGTGAACTTTTTGAGAAATGTATAGTTTTTTTTCCATATTTCAGAAGAGAATTTCAAATAACCATGAAGTATAAAGAGGGGTTTTCAAGTCCGCTGGGAAGATATAATATTTATTTTTTCGTGATGGAATTAATGAAAAACCGCGTGAAATGTGTGAAAATGTATTGAAAATGTGCTCAAAAGAGCTTGTTTTTTTGAGGCTGATAATAGGGGCGGGCATTTATCTGATCTTACATTCCATACATAATTGCGGACATTAAATGTTATCAATATAAGATGCATACCTTCCTGGCGGTCGCCCTGTATAACATGACTAAAATAGATAATAACCCTGGATATTAGAATACTAATTCGAGAAACTATAAGAACGATAATCATTAATAATCTAGATAATGATTTTCACTCCCAAACGAAAATTACAAATTGATTGAAAGAAAGAATTTCTGAGAAATTGACAAAAAGCAATTAAGATCACGTTCTCAAAAATGACCCAATATAACACCTAATCAACATATTTTCTCACCAAAAGTATATCAACAATGAATAAGTTTGTAAGAGAAATTATAATTTTCTACAGAGACAATGTAAATTGGAACGTGACGCAATTGACGTATGAATGTAAAAACATTGTGAAGGCTAATCTTGTTTAAATCTTGGGAAAATAAAAACCAATGGAAGTTTTTCTGGGCGACGATGAGAAAGTTTCAATTGTTGACTTAAGTTTGCGGTGTGTACACCTTATAAAAATATAGAAAAACACTGTGTGATCTGAGGAGCTTTTGCTTGCATTTTCTGAAATCTTTTCTCTCTTGGAACAGTGTGATACAAAAACAACCGCCACAATATATCAACAAACCTATATTTTGAATTTAAAATATGAAAACTCTAGCCCATCTCCCTCGGAAAAAGATAGTATACGGCCGGCCATACATAATTTTGACCATAGGGAAGAGCCCAATCGGCTGAGATCATTTTCGGCTCGATATTCGGAAAATTACTGACATTTGGGCAAATCGATAGCACGTTGATGTACTAGTTTAATGAAAAAGTACATAGGACAGGGGTATTTATGGAATAACACATCGAGCAAATAGCCTCGTCTCCTCATTTAATGAACGAGTAGTTGTGGGTTTATTGACGTAGACTTGCGATTTTAAATACCTACATAAAAAGATGGTGGTAAATCACACGATAAAGAAGGCCAATTCTAATCACCGAAACGAGAGAGTAAACGACCGAAATGTCTCATGCAGTAATTGAATTGTTTCACGGGCTGTATGGCATGTGGCACCGTCTTGTTGACCACATATTGGCCGCATCAATATCATCCAATTTCGGCAAAGGGAAGGTTCCGGGATTGTTACCGACACTCGTATGTACTGCCTATATATTGAAATTAGACCGGCTTGTTTTACGACGACCAGTGTGTTTTGCGTCAGCTACGCATCCTGTCGATTTATTTTGTGTTTAGGGTTGTCAACACTGTACTCCATAAATAGCGTCAAATTCTAATCTTGCGTTAATTTTGAGACAACTTTTATTCTTTTGTTTACATTCCATCTAAACAAGGCTTGAAAGTTTTGCAATGAGCATGAAGAAACCCTCTTTATCTTGTTGAAGAACGGCATAAGGTTTAATATACATCTAGATGTTATTAAAAATTGACATAGATTAATCGCTCCTTTCAACAAAATGCCGAGTACCCAATTAAAAAATGTAATATGATGGATTTGAAATATACGACACCCAGAAATAAAAAAGAACAAAATACAATGTTTATATAGAGCTGTAATGAGATTTCAAGTGGATCGCATATAATTCCGGCCACGAAATATAATTCGATAAAATTGAATCTTTGAAATTACAAAATTCATATCGAACATTATAATCCCAGTTTTCAGATTTCAATAGAACTAGTTCTCCAGGAACGTCAAATAGGCACTCAAACTTGTAACATTCTATATTTCAAACAATTGAATATTTCGTCGCGGACTGTCGTTTGTCTTATTCAAAATGAATAACACTTCAGAAAAAATTGATTTGCGAAATAGCTCTATGGTATATGGCACTATCTTGTTCCCCCGCAATCGTTCACCTAAATTTTATGATCCATTTTCATCCAAAACACTCTTCCAACATGACAACATCGAAAAACCCGCCGACGTGAAATCGTTGTTATAACTTGTCGTTCGAAGCGTGACTATCATGGCGAAAAAGAAAGCCATACGCCGTTCGTCGATTATTCCGCGGAAACGAAAAATAGAAAGCAAACAACACAAAACGAAGTTTCACCTCGTCGACTCCAGTCTAAAAGCGTTCTAGCAGGGCTGGAAATCCCATCTATATACCATCCAGCCAGATATCGATTCCGCACACACCTCTACAAACATGCAGCCTCGTTGTTTCTCATTATAAATCAACAAGAGTGCCGTGACGTCATCCGGGCGATCCGGCAACGACGCGCGGTCGACCAGCCGAACTGTGGAGGCGCGGGCGTTCGGAACCGGCGAAAACTAGTCAGGTCGATTGGATTGAAACGCCGGTTCTAGAGGCAGCGTGCCCAGATGTAATAATACGTGTGTCCGCTTTTATAGAAAGCAGTTCTGACGGTATTTAGAGGACGAAAAGTGTGTAAGTCGCTGCTGCTACTTGCCCGAATTTGGTTTATTGCGGATTTAAAATAGGACACGACCGTTTCGAGCGGTCATTAAGATGCGTGTTAAGGCGCTTCTTAATGGTGCGGCTTGTTTCAGTCGGCATATGGTATCAATTCGCATTCTCTATTCCAAGTTTCGTATGTCGTATGAAAAGTCCCGTGATATAAAGTTTTATATCCTCGGCTTATGCTTTCATTATGAGAAAAACATACGACAATTTATGAAGGTAAATTCAACATCATAACCTCAATCTTTATAATCACTTCGGCGATTGATTGAAACCACAGATGGGATAGAGATTGATTTTTTTGTGAGAGTTGAAAACGGAACATATATTCGAAAATGCTTGCATTAAGAAAGAGAAATAACGAGAAAATCATTCAAGGCTGCAAAATAAAGAAACATTTTGTTTATATAGCAGTATAATCGACAGTGAAAAAAAAACGAAGAACATCTTATGGGGTGCCAATTCTTATATTGCAGAGCAAGCCTTGAGGTGTAGTCCGCTGTTTCTGGTAACAAAAAGTTACTGATAACTTACTGTGGGTCAATTTCAACCACAGAAATGAATCTTATAATAAATTGATAAAGACTAGATTATTAATGCTTTCTTGTTGTGCAACTTTATATCACCCCTGAGATTTTAGAAGCATAATATTCCAAGTTCAACATCAGCAGATTGATCAAAAAATCATAAACATCTGTCAATCGATGGATTTAAACGATTTAAAACGACGGTAAACGGAAATCAGATACTCTTTTCAAGTGCATTATGAAAAATTTCAGGAAATAACAGTTATATACTCCTTGATAAATCTTAAAACTCATTTTAAAAATGCATTTTTCTTATTTCTTAGCTGAGGATTCAAAAATAACAGAAACAACAGAAGCTCAGAGTTTCAGTAAGACGAAACCACAAATATTATCAAAACATGGAATATTCGAAATGATAAGCTGAAGCTGTTTAAGAAAGATGTTCGGTCTCCTTATATAGCTATAACATTGCCTAGACTTGACATGATTAGAATACATCGTCTACGTATTGGTCACACCGCCCTTACTCACCTCTACATTTTTAAAAAGGAAGAGAGGCCAAAATGTGAATTATGTCACATAGATCAAAGCATCTTCCATATTTTATATGAGTGTCCTACATACGCAAATGAACGCACACAGTTCAACATACCAAAAGAGCCAAATTTAGATGAAAAAGAGAGTATTTTGAACACCATTAAATTTTTGAAGAGCATTCGTTTATACGACAAGTTGTGACGCATATTTCTCAACACTTGATAGGTATACATAAATCCATGCATTGCCCTTGTTTCAATTATATATTTTTTATAGAATTTATTTACACATTATTGTTTATACACGTGTAATTATGTTTATATACATGTTTATTTGCACATGCTTTTGAACTGTCTACTAGAGCACCGACTAAATCTATTGTACTTGAGTATTGTTGTGTATTGTGTATTATTATGTACTTCAATAATTTCTGTACAGTTGATTTATACATTTCAAAATAACTTATTGTATGTAAAATGTCTAAATCTGTACAAGGCTAATGACCCAAGCAGTCGATGCCTTCAATTACAAATAAAAAAAAACATTAACAAAACTCAGCAGAAAAAAGGTTTCTTGGATATTTTTTCAGGTACATTATAGAAGTTGCTAATAATAATTTTGACTGAAGAAGTTTCTCAATATTCAATTTTGGGATATACAGCGTGAGCTACTTAGAGATGCATACTGAAGCGTAAATAACCTACTGGAAAAAAGTAAACTTTAAGCTACACTGCCGCTTCTTACCTTAGACTATATAAGAATAGACCCCTTTATTTACATTGAAAAGTGTCGCATCTGAAACTTGGAGCTGATCGATTGTGACGCATTGAGCTGGTTCACAAAGGTCATAAAAAATTTTCATGTTGCCAAACTGAGCAAATAGAAGGTTTCTCTACTCCCCTATAATAGTGAATGAAAACTTTTTCTCCAATTTGCATTCAAAACATTGTATAAAATTTTATATTTTGAATTGAAACTGTCTTATCGGATATATTAGCAATAAGTAAAAGAAAAACTTTAGTTGATTCTGCTATCTTATGTCAGAGACCACAGATGGAAAGAAATTCAGGTGAAAGTCAATATGACGCTGCCCATTCTCTGCTTGACAATTTGAAGGTCACATGTTCCAAAGACACACGTTGCCACCTCTGTACGCAAATTGAAGGAAAGTTGTGAGAGGCAGTATTAGGTTCTTCATATTTTTTATTGTTTATTACTTTTCATCGCATCGGTTCGTAAGTGTGGTAGTTGTAGTGAAGACAAGAATTTTTAATCTGAATTTATCGTTCCATAGATATGTGTACTGTCAGAACCGAAGTATTTAGTTATTTATATGTTCAGTAGCGTAGAAAGTTTTAATACGGAAGTTTTCAATGAGATTATTATAAGATAAAATGAGGTTTTCTTGAATTAAGGTTCCCAAATGACGATGAAAAAAGAAGAATTTGGGCTTCGCTGTTGGGATGGTCAAGTATTGCCCAAATAATGCAATTTTCATTTGTTCAGATCATTTTCACTCTGAAGATATTGTGACCTGAGTAAATGGAAAAAGATTATATGCGGTGTTGCCGGGTGAAGAGATTTTCAATGAGGGAGTCAGAACAAATCGACATTTTACAAAGGAATGCTTTGTCTATTTTATATAGTCTGAGCCTCTTACGCAATCTCAGTATTCATAATCATGGAAGGAGTGTAACCGTCAGATGTGGTTGCTACTTTTTTATAGAAGATCGTTTTGACATAAATTTTATTGATTTGAGCCTCTCTCTACTTTCTTTCATTGCATTAAAAGTTCTATGATTTTGTTGAATGAATGTATATTATATTATATGACTTTTTTGTTAGAATTTCTTGTGCTTTGATATAAATTTTTTTGTTTAAAATTTCTTGGGTGTATAGCACTTATTTTACTAATAATGGTAATTGTTAAATTATTATTTTATTTTTCCAACATATGTTTCGGCGTATCTACGCCTTTTTCAAGGAATATAATACAGTCGATAATTTCCTGTAAATTACACAATAATAAATACACAAATATATCAACAAACAACACAAAGCTTTTACGTACTTCTTCCAAATCGTCCGTCAAGATATTATTTTCTTCTATAAATCAAACTTTAAAAAATCTTCAAATATTAAATATTTTCGTCAGCCATGAATGAAATAATGTGACGATGATGCGCTGTCACGATTTTGTGTTTCCAACTTCTTATTCCAATTTAATGCTGCTTCATAGCTTCTTTTTCTTTTTTAATGTGGATAATTTCTAGTATGTTTCTAGTTTTGTTGTTTTTTCTTTTTCCAGGATAGAAAAAGTCACAGTAGTCTATAGAGCTCAAAACTCACAACAGAGTTCAGACAACAAACAATAAAAAAAGCAAAAGAAATACTAGCCATTAATAACTATTAATAACTAATAGACAAGATCTTCAAAGACAAAATCTTTAGCCTTTATAATACAGAACAACGAAAAACTAGAGGAACCGAAATCGAAACCCAAAAATATGTATCCTTACCATATATACAGGGCTTATCAGAAGCACTAAATGCATCAATGCATCAAATGCATTATGGAATAAATGTAGCACATAAAAACACAAATAATTTGAAATTCATAAGCACAAAATTAAAATCAAATATCCAAAATAATAAAATCTCGAATTGTGTCTACCGAATAAATTGTATGGATTGCCCAAAAGTATATATAAGACAGACAACACAATATATAAAGGAAAGAATAAATAGGCACAAATTTTGCAAAAATATGACCGCACTAAAAAAGCATGAACAAACAGAAAAACATAAAATGGATTTTGAGAACTTTTCTATCCTGGAAAAAGAAAAAAACAACAAAACTAGAAACATACTAGAAATCATCCACATTAAAAAAGAAAAAGAAGCTATGAACGATAAAACAGACATCAAAAACTTGGCCCAAATTTATTTCAATCTTATAACATAAATAAGGAAATACAAATTTTCAATCTTCTACTACCAACTCCATCTAGATTAAAAAAAAACCAATTCAAACCCAGATTTGGGATTATCACTTGTTGGTTAATTCGTACAGGTGTCGCAGCATTAAATTGGAATAAGAAGTTGGAAAAACAAAATCGTGACAGTGCATCATCGTCACAGTATTTCATTCATGGCTGACGAAAATATTTAATATTTAAAGATTTTTTAAAGTTTGATTTAAAGAAGAAAATAATATCTTGACGGACGATTTGGAAGGAGTACGTAAAAGCTTTGTGTTGTTTGTTGATATATTTGTGTATTTATTATTGTGTAATTTACAGGAAATTGTCGACTGTATTATATAGCTATTTTATCAGCGTCAGGATGCAATTTCTCAATGCGTCCAAGTCGCCAGCGCAATGGAGGGAGTTGATCATCTTTTATCAAGACTAGTGCACCTATTGAATAAGGTGGCGAGTCGCTATTGAACCACCTTTTTCGTTGTTGCAGTGTGTTCAGATATTCTAAATTCCATCTTTTCCAAAAATCCTGATGGATACGAGTTAATAAAAGCTGACAACGCGATAATCGACCGATAGATAGGTGAGATAAATCTGGTTCAGGAATAGCAGTTAATGGAGCCAGAGTAAGAAAATGTCCTGGTGTCAGTGCAGATATGTCATTCGGACCATTACCAAGCGGACATAGAGGGCGAGAATTGAGCACAGACTCAATCTCTAAGTGGACTGTATAAAACTCCTGTATGACCTGTTGAGACAGAAGGAACTGTAAAGTCTGGGCACCTGGATGCAGACATATTTTGTGGAAATGCTGAATAAGGAGCCCAGTAAGACGATGAAATGAAGGAAGCAAAGCTGGGTGTTTGTGATCAAGAGCCAGACCAGAAAAAGACAGACGACCGTCCACCCTGAGAACACCATCTTCTCCAACAAATGGACTCAATTTTCGAAGTAACCTAGATATGGGACCTCCCGAGATGAGACCATCGATCTGTTCCTGAACACAACCCGTTGAACTTGCTTTATAATGAAGAAAAAGCGCATCTTTGAGATGAACTGCGGAAAATCTATATATTCCAGGAGCTTTAGAGTTTTTCATGAAGTTAACGAATCTGAAAATGTAAGCTACCACTCTTTGAACCTTGGACAGAGATGAATACCTGGAGAGCAAATCATCAACAAACGATAGAGAAATGAAAGTTGACAAAGAGAGGTGACGCTCTTCTGTTTGTACAAGATGAAGAGAATTCTCTATTTCATCATTTGCGAAGGTGAGATGTTTGGAACGAAGCCAGTCAGGGCCTGTCCACCACAAAGAGCAGTTCAACAGTTCAGTTGGCGTTAAGCCGCGTGAAGCACAATCAGCTGGATTGTCTTTCGATTGAACATGATACCAATTTTCTGTTGAAACTAAATCCTGAATTTGAGTAGTACGATTGCTTACAAATGTCTTCCATCGATGAGGAGAAGACTTAATCCATGTTAGAGCTACCATTGAATCAGACCAAGCAAAAATGTCATCTATTGTGAAGGCTGATTGGTAAACAGAGGAAACCACATTAATGAGTTTTGATAATAAGAGACAAGCACACAATTCCAGTCGTGGAAGTGAAATTCTCTTTAATGGGGAGACCTCTGATTTACCACCTACGAAAGAGATGTCAATGGAGCCGTCAAAATTGAAAAACTTGAAATATACCACGGCTGCGCAACCACGCTCACTACTATCTCCGAAACCATGAAGTTCGCAACGATAAAATGGTTTCGATGCAAGTTTCGAGGTATCTTTAATTTACCCAATTCGGTTAATTCGGATTTACACTGATTCCAGCGACGGCTGACATCGTCTGGAAGTGTATCATCCCACTGCAAACCTAATGTCCAAAGATGCTGGATCATATGTTTAGCAAGAAAAGTAAATGGAGAAAGGAACCCCAAAGGGTCGAAAATTCGAAAGTTCTGAAAGTATGGTACGTTTGGTACATACCTGCACAGTAGTTTCCGCAAAATAAGAAAATTCGTCCGACGAAGGAAACCACTTCAAACCGAGAATTTTGACTAATATTTGACGATACATTTGTTTGATATCAGCTGTGAAAACGAACCGATGAACACGAAAGTTCATCAAAATGGCAATAATATCCTTTTGTAATTTAGGACCTATCAATAGAGCATCATTTAAAGATAAATGACCGGGTACATGAGCTGACGCATCGAAAACAACCCTCAACTTTGTGGATGGACTGTTTGGTTTGATTATACAATGGTGAGGGATATAAAAGTATTTTCATAATCCGAACTAGTAGAAATCAATGACATATGATCTTTTTCTAAATATTCCTGCATGAAAGTAGAGAATTCCCTGTATATATTCTGATTTTTAATAAGTTTACGTTCAAGGGATAAAAAACGACGTAGTGCTAGAGAATATGTGTCACCGAATGAAAGAGTTGACTGATCAGGTTTAAATGGTAATGCCACAGTGTACCGTCCAGATGTATTTCTAGAATAGTTCTGAGTGTATAATTTCTCACAAAATTGATCTTCTGGTGATACAATGACATTCTCTGAAACTTCTTCAAGTTCCCAAAATCTTTTCAACGAGGAGTTCAAACCTGACTCAGACAATGACAAATGAAAATTGTTAACTGATATGTTAGGTGATTGAATCTTTCCCATGACAACCCAACCAAATACTGTCTCAAGTACTGTTGGTTCTAAACCGTTACCCTCGATACGACCCGGTCGAATTATTAAAGAGAATATATCCGCTCCCAGAAGAAGATCTATTGATTTCGGAATAGAAAAGTTCGGATCTGCTAACTTCTTGTTATGGACACAATTCCAAAACGAATAATTTACGAAAGAACTCGGCATCTCCGCACAAATCTTCGGAATCACGACGGCGTCGAATGTAAAAGATGGATTTATTTGACCTGATGGACGAATAGTACATTCAGTGCTGCAATTAGCAGAAGATGAGCTTTCACAAATTCCATTTATCGAAAATGAAGCATCACAAATTTTCAAGCCTAATCTATTTACACACGATTGAGTTATAATATTTATTTGAGAGCCTCCATCCAACAGAACTCGGACCTTCTGATATCTACCCCAAGCATCACGAATTTCAACCTCAGCGGTTGCTAAGAGAACGGTAGAATTTGAAGTAACATTGGTTAAAACCTGAGCTGAGCCTGAATCCGATGAATTTGCAGCATTGAAATGAAACGTCTCTGATGAAGAATCATTCTCCGCACTATTGCGCATGTGCAACAGGGTATGATGCTTTGCGTGGCAAGTACGACAATTTGACCTTGAAGAACAATTGTTAATCTTATGTCCAGAATGGAGGCAATTGATACACCAATTTTTGTTCTTCACAGTCTTGAACCGATCTTGAACAGTTTGTTCCAAAAATGATGGACATTTGTAAATACTATGAGCTAACTTGCAATAATTACAGGTTATACGTTTCTTGAATGATTCAGTTTCCGTTTGAACGAGAAGAGTCGAATTTCTTTTATTCGTTGAGAGCGAACTAGATTTCAAAACTTGAGAATTCGAAACTGAATGAGTTTTCGACGGAAGAGAAAGAGCTACTGCCTCCAAGGCTATACACTGATTTGTCAGGAAATTTCGCAAATTGACAAACGACGGAATATCTGTTGAACATTCTTGTAATTCAAAACGTTTGATCGTTGCTGAATCTAATTTCTGAATGAGAATGTGAAATAAAACAAAGTCCCACTGGTCAACGAGTAAACCTAAATTCCTTAATACCGATAAGTTTTCCGCAAAAACTTCTAGAATTCGCCTAAGGTCTTTAGCTGAATCACCCTGTAGCTTTGGAACATTACAGATTTCCTTCCAACACGTATTAGCGAGAAGTCTTTTATTTTGATATCTTTCCGCCAATGTCTGAAAAGCGCTTTCATAATTTTCAGCAGTCAATGGAAATCCTTTAACTAAATTTAAAGCATGAGAAGAAAGTGAACTAAGGAGGTATTGAAACTTTCTATTTGACTCAAGTTAGAATTTTCATGTACCAAACTTTGGAACATATCGAAAAAGTAGGCCACTCTTTATAATTCCCATTGAAAATGGGCAATACTATCTTTGGAAGTTTAACATTTGGCGAACTAATAGAGCAACTGTCTTGGTTTTTTTACTGGAATGTTTACTACAGGAAATAAATTAACATAAGTTGTTCTGATGGTGTAATAATTATCCATAAAGGCTGTTCGAATAACCTTCTCAGTGTTCAATTCGGGTTCTTCGGAAGATACTATCATAGAGACAATAGACGTATGTAAATTTTGAAAGTCCACGAGAATATCGTCAAGTATTTCACATCTTAATTTGAATCTTACATGGAGACTTTGATCAGTGACAGCGAATTGTGCTAAATTGAGAATTTCCTCGAGATCATCAATAACAATTTGACGACGAGCTTTGAGTTGTTTCAATTTTGTCGCCATTATTATTATTCAAGGTATACTGCAGAAAACAATATGAATTTCGTTTTGAGTAATTTCGAAAAAGAGTAAATAGACTAACCGATTGAAAAGAACTAAATTAATTAATAAAGCAAATAATTAAGATTGAATCTATTAAATTGAAAATCGAGTTAAAATAAACAAATGAAAATAATGAAATGTAAATAAACAAAAACAAGAATGTCAATCTTTGTTTATGTTTCGAATCAAGGTTATGAGCATAGATGAGAAAAACAAATGAAAGGTAATGAAAGCTAAATTCTTTTAACATGCGCAGATATTAAAGGATTTATGAATGTGTTCGATATCTTATCAAGTTTTCGAGGTCACGTGAATAATGAAAATATTCCTTGAAAAAGGCGTAGATACGCCGAAACATATGTTGGAAAAATAAAAAAAATAATTTAACAATTACCATTATTAGTAAAATAAGTGCTATACACCCAAGAAATTTTAAACAAAAAAAATTTATATTATATGTATATTAGACTAGAATTCTACATCGGCCTTGCATTTCCACAACAATGCTTAGCACTTCACTTTCATCACCCTTTGTAACTCGAAAAAGGTTAAGAGAATGCAAAATAGCTATGTACAACTCCAAGTAAATTTTTCTCATCATTTTCCATATTCAGTTATAGAAAAAGCAATCTTTTACTGCTGAATTGCCGGCGTTGACTAATTTAAGTATTTGAAATTTTTGTATGTTGGTAGGACTGTCCGTAATTGTTGTGCCAAACATGAGCGCGATCTGTTAACTAGTTTGTTGTTGAAACCAGCCGACCTCAGTGGAAGTCTGTGAATGTTACAATGGAAATAAATCGTGAATAAAGAGTTTGTCTCAAATTTTGTGATTCAATCGAAATTTCGTGTGCTGATTCATTGCAAATGCTTGAAAGAGCTTATGGAGACTGTTTTACCTCGTTCAGTGCGGCCTTATCAACCAACGATAACGTCGAAAAAATCAAAGAAATTGTGCTCGAAAATCGTCGTGCCAGTGTTAGAAAGATAGCTCGTCATCTCAGCATCTCGCGAAACCTTGATTCTGGTGAAGTAATTTGCGAGTCTCCTCTGCTCGTTCTGTTAGAGCTGAATTTTCTTCAAAAACAGCAGAACAATTCGTGGATTTTGCAGGACGATAATGCACCATTTAATAAAGCCACGATTTTCGCACTCGATGAATACCATCGACTATCCACCTCAGTCGCCTGATCTAGCTCTCTGTGACCTTTTTTATCTCGAGACTGAAATTCCCTTCCAGAGAACCAGATTTGACTCCATAGACGCAATAAAAAAACTGCAAGAAGGAGCTGAAAGCCCTTCCTAAGAGCGTTCATAAAAAATGTTTCAATGATTGGAAAAAACGTTGGCACATGTGTATCGCTTCAAATGGAGTATAATTTGAAGATCAAATAAATATTGAAGAAGTGTAATATTTTAGAGTTCAATTTCAAACTTTCGGATACTTTTGTCAGAGAGTATGTTTTGGCGCCTTGAACAGACCTCCAAGAACACTCGGGTGTTAGAACTTTAAAAATCCAACCTTCTGAAATATGAGCCCAAACATTTTCTAACAATATCAAGTAAAACTAAAATGAAAAATAATACAGAGATGACTATAATATCTTTATATCTTGAAACATGTTAGAGGTCAAGTGAAAGTTATATCTGAGCAAAAATATTCACCTGAATGATTGGCAAAAACTGAAAGGATCAAAGGTCACTTCTGATTCTGGTCAGAGTGCAGACGAATTAGCGATTTCTCATGCCTAAACGAGTATAAAAATGACGTAAGAATATATTGCCTACCAATTGATAAATAACAAATAACTGAACTTCGAACTATCATCCTATTCAAAAAATAATGAATCTCAATTCAACAATGCTATAACACATGATTCAAGGCGTTACACATTAGGTGGAAGTGAACGCTGGACTCGTTGCCAAACCTATTCCACTGCAAGAAAACAAATATTTATTACATTAACTATATGCCAGCCTTAAATTCGCATGGGTTGAGAAAAACGTTTGAATTCACTGACGTCAGATATAGATCAAAATAGATTTGTATCAACATTCATAGTGATAGCTGATACCTACTTGAAAAATAACAATAACTGTTCCTCATATCGGGAATGGCAATTATACCTAATTAATTATTATGGAAACTATTTATGCAAAATATGTCAAATTTTGTAGATCAATATTAGGTTATCTAAGGTATATTTCGGAAATATTTTGAAGTTTTCAGTATTGCTAGATGTAAGGAAATCTAGAAACAGCTTTGTTTCTTTAAATGGGATACCCTCTTTTTCTACCACTTCCGATACCCTGTACAAAATTCAAATAATTTATTTTACCTGTTTGTATTTACCTTCGAAGGTTTTTGAGATACGAATTAATTAAAAAAAAAAAAATCGAACTTAAGAATCGCAAAAATGGCCATATCCCGCCCAATATTGGAGATTTCAGTTTGAAAGCTAATTGTTTGATCTACGCCACTGTTTCCGAATCTCAGTTGTCAGTTATACAGAGTGGCCAAACATTACTATTTTTCAGCTCACAAAATTGTAAAAAACTCAATATTTTTTGAATTGAATATCCAGTAAATTTTTTTCATTTTCAGAATGTGAAAAATCCACTCTACAATTTTTTATACATTTCCCTATACTTATCGTGTTTGGATTCTAAGTGATCTGGGTTTATTGAATTTCAGATTATTTAAACAAAAACTCCTGCAAAACACTTGAAATACTTATTGAAAACTTGAATAATGGTTTTCCATGGATCGAGTCAAGTCATAGACGACATAGAATGCACAGAGAAAATTCAAATACAAAGACATTAAGGCATATAAAAAACAATCTCAAATTCAATAAACACAGATAATTAGAATATAAACAAGGTAGGTAGAGGGAAATGTATAGTATATATTGTAGAGAGGATCTTTCTCATTTTGAAAATAAAAAAACGTACTGGGAATTTAATCTGAAAAAACAGGGTTTTACGATTTTGTGAGTTAAACAAATCCTAATTTTCCTTTGACCACAATGTAGCATTGACAACTAAGATGCGCATATGCCAAATTTCGAACTGAAATATCGGATATTGAGCGAAATATAGCCATTTTCGTTACTCAATTTGATTTATAATTTTAAAAATAATTTATAATTAAAAAAACCGTGAAACTAAATATAATACAAGTGGGAATAAATTCATTCAATTTTTGATGGAGAATCATAACAAAAAATACAGATACGGGGTGTGTGCTCTTTAAAATATGTTGCCGAATTTCCATAGAGCTAGCAACACTAGAAATTTGAAAGTACTTCAAAAATGTAACTTAGATAACCTAATGATAACCTGAAATATTTTGCATAAAGAGTTTCCATAATAATTCAATAGGCGGAAAAAATAATGCTAAAGGAGGAATAGAAATTAGTTTTTGTTTATCAGTGCAAACAAATTGTTGCTGTGAATGTTTTGTGTTCGTTCATTTATATTTATTATGTATAGTGAATCTGAAGTATAGCTGTCTTACTAAATATATGTGTGTCCAAGTTTCATTCAAATCGGTTCAATAGTTCAGGCGAGACAGAGAGACCGAGATACTTTGACATTAATAAAAACTCAGTAAAGACTTTTAATTTTTTATATCAATACATATTTATAAACAAAATAATATAGAATATCTCATGAGATATCAAGTATTAAAAAATAAAAGTCTGCTCACGCTGCAGACCAACCAACCTTGCGACAATCAAGGGGCCTTTTTGGAGATGTTTAGACGCAATAAAAATGACACTTCTAAAAGGTATATGACAGGGGATAGGACCTGAATCCACCACTACACACCCGAGTCATATCGAGTACCAAAGCCAAATTGAATATTCGCCAGATTTAGTTTTGTTGTGCCAGGCTAGTTGGAAAAAAATCGACTCAAATGATGAGGAACCTCTTTTGAGGCGAAAGATAAATCGTTCTACATAAAACGAATTGAGGTGGTATTGAAGAAACCAAATCATATAAATACTTAATACTTAGATGGATTTCGTCTTATTATTAACGCTAAAATAAAAAGAAGCTTTTTTCCACCATCATAAATAAGCAGGAAAATTAAAAGCATTGTAGTGTTACATAATATCATTGCTGGAGATTAGAAGAGACCTATATCAAAATAAACTGGACAAACAGAAGCGTTGACGGAATCATATTTGTGAAATATTCTGTGCCAGCTCAACCTGGCAACAGCGAAGATTCGCCGATATAACAGCCATTATACGTGAAATTATACAAGGACAAACGGTCGAAAAACAATGCTGGGAGAAAGACGTCCCGGCGAGATAGAGAGAGACAAAAAAGACGAGGACGTCCTCCATATATACATCAAACATGTTAGACCGACGTTTTCAGGACGATAGTAGGTATGACTCAGCAGCCATATTACGGTCCACGGAGTGCCATGCAAAAACAAGTGCCACAACACAACGATGTACGTTCATTCACCTAAGTCACGTAGGCTACGGAACAATCATGTCGCCCGAACATAGATAAGTTTATGCGATTCTCTGCGAGAATGGACTCAGCCGTTTTTTTATTGACGTGGAGTTCGCGGAAAGAGACATCTTCGGTTTCAGGACGATTGGTGGTATGGTGGTGGTAGTTGTATGGCCGTTCAGGATACTTCCGGTTTGTTTGGTTTGCAAGAGAGGTTATTTGGCAATTTTGGACAAATGGTTCCATTTCATCAGTGATTGGCGTTCGGCCGGATTGTAAAAACCTTTCGAATTAGATTAACTAGATTTCATACTTGCAGAATAGGTTTAAATTGTCCAAATATCTCCGTTGAGTTCGTTATCGGGAAAAAATCCATCCTAGAGTTCGTCGATATAAACACATAAAGTTGATTTCCTCAATAACTCGATGAATATCTGATTGATTGGTAATTTTAGAATCGCTCGAATAACGTTAAAAAAGGATAGCTTAATTCCTCGAAAATCAGACTGGAAAAAACCTTTCAGAACTTTTTTGAAAATAGTCGGAACCTCATAAGGTCTTCGTCAGATCCCAACGAAAATGTGTGTCAACAGTGTCTGGTTAAAATTCATGTGTTTGAAGCTTTTTTGACGAAACAGGAGCATGAGTTTTCATAGAGAAAGAGTATCATTTGAATTGTGGCATAAGCTAGTTCCATATACAGTATATGCTGAAAATGGTCTCAATAGATTGGGTTCGACTTCCTAATGAAGAATACAGGGTCAAACTTGGGGGTGTTCTTTCCCTTATAACTCCTAGAATATCCAACGGATCAAGTTGTAATTTGGAAGATATTCGAATCAAGTTGAAACAAATAGGCCTGTAAAATTTCGCAGATATTGACAAGCTAGAAACTTTTAAAATTTCCAACAAATTTTCTTTCAATTCTTTATACCTCATACAATATCGAACGTATTTAAATAAAAATTTGAAGATGAATGGAGATTATTGGTATATATTCTCAAATTCCATTGTGGCTAGTGTCAAAAGTTCGTCAGAAAATTCAATGTTCGATGCTTTCATAGTTAGGCATTCAATTGACATCTGTCGGACTTTCAATTGGGGGAAAATTATGTATAAAATAATTTATGTTATCAAAATTTGAGCTTGGAAGAAAACTCCTGACCTCACCTCAGTACTTTTCCGAATTTTTCGTCTGTATCATTATACTTTGTTGAACGCATTCATCTGAAATGAATGAGAATGAAAATTTTGTTTTCAATGTTTGATCATATTCGAATAATGTAACAATCCCAATTTTGAAATGGGATTTTACTTCACTACTAGGTAGTAGTATTTGAAACACCCTGTACAATTATTGTACTCAGAAGGCAAATATCTAAAAAACTGATGAGTTGACAACCAGTCTACCCTCTGCCTTCAATGTAAATAATGAGCACATTATAACCAAAACGGAGGGTGATGCGCACCATGTGTAAACATCATTAGCGTGAACACCCAGGTAGGTAAATACTCGATTTATTTACACATTCATCTTCTTGTTGATTCCTACCACTATGAACAAAGATGAGTTAAAATACTGCCTGAAAAGATCAATTAGCATATCGGTCGTTAGCAAAGAAAAAATCATGAGACGGAAATGAAAAAACTATGGAAGGCAAATAACCTATAAATATACCGTCCAGCAGTGATTCATGTGCCGAAATTTCATTAGAAATTCCACGTCGTTCAGCGAAATAATAAGAACCAAATCATCCTATTCAAGATGAAAGTGAAACTAAAAATAATACAAAACAAATCAAACCTCAAATTTAACCACTGTGTCACCTGCAATACTGAAATTCCTACAGAGGAAACTTGAAGTAGATACTCAAAATCTCGATAAAGAGAAGGACACAGCAGACACTGAAACTATTAACAACGAAACTACTTGTCAGTTTATTTCTTGTGTTTCTGTGATATATAACCAAATTAGAAAGATCCATCTATCTTCCCATCAATAAATAGATACTAACATTTTAGAATAGTCAAAATATCAGTAACTTAGGTACATGCAAAAAATATACATAAGGCTAGAAAATTTCAAACATTTTCTGTTCTTTCACTGAAAATACTTGATATTTCATGATGCCTCATATGTCGACTCAATTCCGTTTATATTGAAGTCAAGTTTTTCTCGAATGTCTGTAATTTTGGAATATCGCTCTTGTTCACCTCCTGAACAGAGTGCCGGCCGTCTGGCCGGCCGTTTCCAAAAGGATTCAGCTAGAGTTTTCTTTTTCAGAATAGGTTAATTGTCCAAATATCTCGGTCAAGTTCGTTATTGGGCCAAATCCGTCGGATGGTTCAGTAGTTATGAGCATCTGAAATTTTGTTTCCTCAATAACTACTAGAATATCCATCCGATCAAGTTGATACTTGGAATGTTATTGAGGGAGGCTGAAACCAAACGGCTTGCAAAATTTCACAGAAATCCTCACGCTAGAAAATTTTTAAAAAATTCCCAAAAAAAAAATTTTCAATACTCAATATCTTCATTTAGATTTAAATAAAAATCCGTATATATATTGAGGTTACCGATATCTTACTCATCCTCAAATTTCATTGTCGTAGCTTTCCCCCTTCTGAAGATATGATCATTTTTTTCATTTACTCAAGAGAAAAATAGAAATGTCATGAAGTCCGAGCTTTGTCATTGAAAGATTTGCCATCACAGATCGATATTCGTTTGACAACTTGCGGACCTAGATATCAGTGTCAGTTGGCGTAATATCAATCAAAATTTTCATAGAATTCATAGAGGTAGAATTCGATGTCGATGACGTTGTCAAAATTCAAAAAAGCACAGACGTAATATTAATAAAAAAAATTTTTATCAAGGAGAAAGAATTTGATGGCGTTGTCAGAACTCAGAAAAGCAATGACGTAAGTTTTTAGGAGAAGCATAGAACAAAATTTGGTGAAAATTATGAGTAGTTATTTTCAAATTGAGATAAAGGTTTGTTTATTCAATAGGCTTTCATATTTGCATCACATTGTCTCATAGTACGGAAAAAGACTATTGTTCATCCGATCAGAGAGCTTATAGATTTGTTAAGGTTTGAATATTTACTCGCAGGTAGCTCAACAAGAGCGCCAAAGCAATTTGACCTCACGTCAGTGCTTTCTAATTTTTTTTTATATCCAATTAAAATTCAAAAAAATATATTACAAAAAACCCAGCTTATTGTATGTATAGCAAATTTTTCGGTATATTTAACCAGGTTGAAATTATATTCTATCCAAATGAAACCTTTTCTGTGTGTATATTTAAGTCGGATATATTTTTGGTATTTCATGAATTGTAATCAATTCTTCCTTTCGATAAAAAACCCTTATCTTGGAATCAACATCAAAGAATAACTACTTAAATGAAAATTATTTGAGTTAAAATAAATTAAAAGTTTAAAATATCTAATTTTACTATGTTAAAAATTGAGTTTTTCAAAATTCATAGTTTTTCCTCGATAACTCAGATGTTCTCAATTTACGAATCTTTAATATTTTTCGTGTTCTTGTTAGCTGAACCAAGTGCTCATAACCGCATTTGAAAATGCTGATTTTAATGAACTGGAGTTGCCTTCGATTCATGATTTTCCTGTTAACCCCCTGTATATTTAAGGTCCACACAGACGAGAGTCGTGAAAATCGAAAATAAAAAAGATTTTTTAGGAGAAAATTGTTTCTGCAGAAATATCTCAAACCGTCGATATTTTTTCTTAAAATTACAACTATTCAAGAACCATTTGATTTTTGCTAATTTGTCTTTAAAACGGTGCCATAATATACAAGGTGTGTGATTTGAAATTAGGAAGTGGTATCAAATTTTCAGATCGAAATTACGATGATTTTTCCATAAACGACTAATACGCCATTCACCGTGAATCACCCTAATTTAACAGTTTAGTTAATCCAAGAAAAATTTCAAGATTTCATAAAATTGTTTATGAAGGCCATTGTGATCATTCATCTTTATTTCATGTTCTCATTACAGGTGCAGAATATTATAACAAATTATAAATATGAACATATTGGCATTGTCATAGCCGCAGTCATCATCAGGCATATGTTTTGATAGCACTTCCGAACCTGTTCACCTCGAGTTACTCTCAAGAGACGGAAAAGTGTTTTTGTACGTAGGTTTCAGAAAGACAGATGATACACTCTATGTCAAAAAGGCTTGATTGAGTGCCTGCTGCATTCGTGAAAAAAAAACGTATTCTCGTTCCTCATACTGGTTTCTAGATAGATGGAGTACCAAACTAGACAAGATTATACTTCTTCATTTGCATTCGAGTTGTCAGAGATGTAATAATTCATCGTTTGAGGCCACGAAAGCTCGTTTATCCGGAAAGTTTTCATAAGAAATTTTTTGTAAGCGCTTTAGTTTATTAAGAGCTTCGGCTATTAAATCACGGTACAACTGATAGCTATTATTTTCATTTTCCACAACCGATTCCTCCTTTTCGATATACTTCCCCCCACTCTCCACCATTCAGTAGCTTCACTTATTCTCTTGTCATGAGAATAAAAGATGAAAACAGTCATTATTTTTTCGCCATCGGTAGTAACCATACAACAAGCTAAGCTTGGAAATTCCGTAATAGACCTCAATCTTCAAATATTCAGAAAACTGAAAAAAAAATAACAATGAATGTGGACCTTTCTCTCTGAAATTAATGTCATAGGAATTGTATCGTATCACGTGAAATATAGACGGTAGATGCTGCTGATTAATGTCTTTTGTTTCCGTATAATTTACGTATAAAAAATAGTTATTTGCCCAACCAGTTGGAAAAGCATTATTTTTCGTAACAAGCGTATTTCGAAAAAGTGTTTTCCAACGTTTTTTACACAATATTTTTTTTCTTATTTCGAATACGATATGAGTATTTGAATTTAAATTAGTATTAAAATGTCTCTCTACAAGTGCAAGTGAATTGGAGATATTTATTTTTCACTTCGTTGCTATGGAAGTATCATTAGTGTTATATTCCGTAATTTTGATTGTAAATAATGTGGAAAATTATAAGGTTTCCCTTTCCGCAAATAATTCCTTGAATTTGATTCAAAGTAGAAGAAAATATACTGCGATGTCCGATTCAGAGAACCTAGCTAGCGACATCTGCGTTATTTACAATTATTCCCAACAAGTCGAAGAGCATATATAATTTGTCTTATGCCAAATTCTGTCTATGTTGTGAACAGAAAAGGATATACTCATTTGAACAAAAATGTTCTGCCAGCGTATTTTAAAGAAAAAAAGTGAAAGAAGAATTTGACCTTGTGGAGCTTACATTCGATGTTAAGGATTGTGCTTAGAGAGTATTTACATCAAGAAGTATACAAATTTACTAGCGTTTTTAAAACGACAACCTAAAATGTAAAAGGTTTTTAATAAAGAAAACATTGCCAATTTTCTGAAATAAGCTTCGAAGAGCAACATTAAATGAAGTTAACACTGATCGTTTGACTTCGGTATGTCAATGCAAATATGAGATATCAGAAGGAATAATCTACAATATCTACAAACTAAATGGGTGGATTTTCTTAAAGGTCTTAAAAACCACTTTTCAATATTTCAAAAGATAATTCTGGACTATACCTGAAATATTTTTCAATGAAATAATAGAATTCAATTATTTTCACCTACTAAACTCAAAACAATATAGTGTAGAATTTCCTGTAGGTAAATTCAATTCGCTAGAATTCATTTCTTGAAACCAACAATTCCTGGAAGTTTATTACGCGTTTCTTTACGGAAATCGTTCGAATAGTTGCCTGTAGGCGTACGTCGCTGATTCTCACAGAAACACATAATTCTCCTGATCCGTGTTGGACACGCTTCGTATATTCTGTACAATGGAACGTATTTCAAAAGTGTCCGGCTATCTTACATGAGGAAAAATTATAATGGAACGTTGGTGGTTTCATTTGCAATAAAAAGAAACCAAAATGAAAGCTGCTCTTACAGAAAAACGTATAAGGTGGTATAAGTGGGCGAGGGTTAGATTTAAGTGGAGATGTTACACTCTGTATGTCCACTAGAATATTTAATTAGGGAACGTTTTCCGAAAATTTGGAATAAAGCCCTGTTTGAGAAAAATTCATAGGTTTTTCTGAATTTCACCGGAATCTTCTGAGAATAATATGCAAGTGACATATCAAAACAATGTAGAATTAGATGAGGTACCTGAGAAAAGAACAAATCTAGATAAGAGATTTGAAGTCGAAAGTTGGTATCATTTTCGGTGAAACCGGAAGTCAAATCTGTATTTTTTCCAAGGGTGCATAACTATGGAATTCTAAGTGTTCATCTGGGGACTTTCATTGAAATATTATTACGAACGGTCGTCGTGAGTCACTTTGTATACTATTTATTTGATTCAATCAATTTATTCCATCAAAATTTCATCAGCTAAAGGATACAATGAACAAATGTAGAGTAATAAGACTTGAAACCTTGAAGAAATCCTTCGTTTCGCTCTAATGTTTGAAAGCAAGTCGATTTCAACAATTTATGTTATCGTTCATAAAGTGCTTGTTTGTTTGTAGACAGGCAATATGATGAAAATTACATTCATTGGAGTTGTTAAACATTGCGAAGGGTATAACTTACTGAAGTATAGAATTATAATTTGAGTAATAACCACCATCTCTTATTGTTTTTGTTATACGTTTCGATAGACACGAGACATCAATGTTTTGGGTCGTTATTTTTAGACGAGGGTGTATCAGTCCCTCTATCTATGAGTGTCACCTTACGGCGGCAAGATATTTTTTAAAAATGCAGGAATTTGTTGAACCAATAATGGAAAATTTGCGATTACAACAAATTAGAGACGGTGCATCGTGTCATAACGACCTTTTTAATCGAAATATTTAAGGATAATACTTTGCTTTGCAACCGGGATCAATTATGTTTTATGTAAATGGTGCTCAATCCGAACACATCCTGTACATAGTTCTAAAAAAAGTATTGTTGTTTCAGTTCTATATCTTGATTTAATTTATCAGTAATTCAAAAATCGGCAAAATTATTCTTTTTAACCGCTGTTAGAACTATTTTGTTTCGTATTTTTGGTACGAAAACCCAGATATATTTTCACGTTATAGCTTCAAAACCGCATTTTTTTATATAGACCTAGGAACAGCAATGAATTCCTTCGAAATATGCCAGAAGAATGATTTTCCAGAAACAAAAAAATATTCAGAAATAAAGAAGTTAAGCGTCACCTACAGAGTGTATTTATTAGGTATCCGGTATGAAATGAGCGTTTTTTTTGTGAATGTAAAAAACTACTTATCAATGAGAAAGTAAAAAACATTTCATTCAAAGTATTTGACATTGTTTTCTACACATTTTGACTACCTTTCTGGCAATTTGTGGATACCACGCCAATAAAATTGTTCGTTTTTTAAAGCAAACCAACCAGACGCCCAATTTTCGATCTCTTCGTAGTAATCAAAGTGCTGCTCAGCCAATGCGTGCCCCATGGATGAAAACAAATGGTAGTCGGAGGGACCTAAGTCTTGTGAATAGGCCGGGTGGGGTAGCAGCTCCCAGCCAAGTGTTTTGATGGTATCCTGAACCGGTTTAGCTTTGTGTGCAGGTGAATTGTCACGGAGCAAAATTACCTTGCCATGGTTCAAATTGATAATTTGTTATTGGTAGCCATCAGTATTAACGGTTTCACCAGACTTTAGGAGCTCGTGGTACATCACACCTTTCTGGTGCCAACAACCACACAGCATTGTCTTCTTGCCGAATCGACCTGGTTTTGCAGTCGATGTTGATGGTTGTCCCGGATTAACCCACGATTTTTTTCGGTTAGGATTCTTAAAATAAATCCATTTTCATCGCCAGTAACAATCCGATGCAAAACCGATTTTCTTTCGTGCGTTTGAAGCTAAATTTCACCTGTTTTTTCGATTTTCAATCTGTCTTTCATTCAATACATGTGGTACCCATTTTCTACACTTTTAGATCTTTCCCATAGCTTTCAAACGGTCAGAAATTGTTTGCTGTGCAACATTTAACATTTCTGCCATTTGCTTTTGATTCAAAGTGTCATCTCCATCCAATATCGTTTGCAATTCGGCGTCTTCAAACTTTTTTGGTGGTCTTCCACGTTCTGCATTTCCCACATCAAAATCATTTTTTCTGAACTGTTGAAACCATATTTTGCATGTTGCTTCTGTTAGAGCACGATCACCATATGCCTCGACAAGCATTCGATGCGACTCGGCAGCTCTTTTCTTCAAATGAAAACAAAAAATTAATGCTTTCCGCAAATCATTACTTTCTGGTACAAAATTCGACAATCTTAACACGATGAAAAAATATGATGTTGTCTGTTCAATGACTTGATGTATACTAAATATGTTGATGTCATAGCAAACATAAAATAAAGGCTCGTTCACAACAAATATTCCCGATCGAGATATTTGTATCTTGGCGGTCACTTCATACTGGTATACCTGGTATGTACAGTATAACACCAATGACATTAACTATAATCGCAAGGTCCTCCACTTTTTTGTTCAATGATTTTTTCTATCAGATGTGAAGATTCCAAAAACACGCATTTCCAATTTTTTTAACGTATCTTTGAGTTTGAGCTCGTCGAAGGAACAAGAACACAAAAGTAAAGGAAACTAAAATGCCCAAAGCGCTATGTAGCAACAGTTAGAATACCATTATCAATAGATAACATTATACAGATTACCGAAAGGCTCTATATCAAATTAAAGAAACTGCCAATTACGCCATACACTTCGTACATTTCTAGATAAACTCCACAAACATCGTTTCAGGCTACCACATCTCTCTAAAATACCGTTCTGAATTAATTGAACACTCCAAACAAGGTTTTTCCAGATACGACAGACGTCTTTCTTTGTTCAACATGGACGTTAACGTCTCCGATAAACAATCCAACAATAAAGAAGCTCCATAGCACTATCGAAGTTCTGTTTGCTGTTTGAGACGATAACTAAGAAACTGGTAAGTCATTCAACTGAGTGCGACAATCAGAATGGAGAAATTCAAGGAACAGACTCGATGGAAACGTTGACCCTATTCGTTATTTATCGAAGAATACAGGAAAGAAATTAATATGGGACTCGAGAAAGTTTGTAAACAATTGTCCATGTCTACCTAGAAGAATTACAGGAATGGAATAGAAGTAATATTTATTTTCAAGTTTGATCCTTTATTTAAAAGAAGCTCACGTCAGTGCCGCTATAGATTTTCAAGATAACAACATAGTAATATTTATTTTCAAGTTTGATCCTTTATTTAAAAGAAGCTCACGTCAGTGCATCACGGAGATCATTTTTGGGAAGGAAAGTAAAACTCAGCGACATAATCTATAGATTTTCAAGATAACAACATAGTGGTTGGTGACGAAATGTTATTTAGAACAAAAAGCACTAGACCAATATTTAAAAAAACACAAATTATGAAAAAGATATTAATATGATACTTTTATCATTTGGCAAAATGAAAAGACCACATATTGGTGGATTCCTTCAACATCTGAAGAATCTATTCTATTTTTTATATGTAGTGGTACATAAACAAAATGGAATCCAAAGAATCACTTCATAAAGGAAACTAGTTTTGCTGATTGTTACAAAAACTGTCACTAAACAATTCAGCTCCTAAAAAACATGGTGGAAATAAGGCGTAATACTTCCGGCTATACTCATACACAGCTGCAGAAAAATTACAAAGAATATTTTGACAGAATTGGATAATAACGAGTTGAAATACGTTGTCAACTAGATTCATGAAACAAGTTAGTAATGCACGAAAAAAAAATTATTCGAATCCTTTACGTGTGCTGCTTATAACAGCAAGACCCTTCTAAATTTTGACATATCAGACCGGCTCGAAAGAAGAACAGCCATTATTGCACATGAACTGCAACACTCAAACATTGTGCTGGTAGCACTAAGCGGAACTCGATTTCTAGAGGAGGGCAACATATGATAGTTTATGGCAAATATACACCTTTTTGGAAGATCCTCCACATGGGCTCGCGAAAAAACCGTGGCGTTTATTTTGCATATAAAGAATAATTGATTGCACGAATGTTTGCTTTTATTTCTGCTGTGTATATATTCGTAAATGATAAAATGCTGTATATATAACAAATACAGAAAAAAAACAACATTCCAATCCCATGCATCAACACAATGAAATGGATTTTGTGAGGTGTTTGTAATGGTAGTAAACCATTCTGGTACAATACGTTTTTCAATATTAACATTAGCGATAAAGAATTATGGAAGATTGAGTGGAACTATTTTCGAATGTTCAATAAAAATCTCATGTCTGATCTTTCTGAAAAAATTCCGGGTTTTGGTCTTCCAGGAAAAATTTGGATAGTTCTTAATCGTTCGAGAACAGGTCATGGTCGTACCAATAGCATGCTACTCAGATGGAACTCAGAAGCGCAAGTTGTGAATATGGATATGCAGACGAAACAATACCTCATCTCGTCCATAATTGTACCATATATAAATTTCAAGATGGTTTTAGGACTATTCACGATGTTTCCGATTCTTTCTTGCAATGCGTTATAAAATTAAAAAAATTGATACGTATTCTTTGTATTCAGGTCTTTCTTCTGCTCTTTCTTTTTATTTTCAGATTCGATATGTGCAACTTGAAGAAGCCTCTGTGTTTATTAATAGAAGACTTATGCGGGGAGCCAGGGTTTTCTTACTAGGGTTTTTTCCCTAGGCTTTCATGTCATCCAACGAAATGTATGGCACCCCGTCACCAACCCCAGCTAACATTTGTTTTGTAAACAAAAGAATATACAGGGTGAGTCTTTGACCACTGCGTTGATTTTAACCATAGATTCTTGACGTCAAAAGAAACATTTTCTTCCTATAACATTTTTCCGAATTTGGTCCCGTTCAAAAGAAGATATAGGGTGTCGAAATTTCATTAAAAAAATAGCATTTTCACCTGTAATATTCAAACGATAATATCAACTGAATTGATCTCTTGTAGAAGGTTTTTTATAACAGTCATGCATATTTTGGCATTAATAGATTTATTCCATTTCTTGTGGATTTCTCACTACTACTGTACAGATTGGTTAAATTTCAAGAAAAACAAATATCACTTGAACTAGAGGTCCGTATCTTGTACTTTCTAGAATCATTAGTCTTTTTTGCAGATAAAATCATTTTTCATTTTTTTTTCCTAAATTGCACCATTTCTGAGATATTTGAAGTTGAAAGGAAATAAATCGATATAATCATCTGAAGGAACATGAGTAAGTGAATCATTCCTTAGAGAAAAAATAATGTTTTAAAACAATTCAAATTCAATAGTGGATGCTGTGGAAGGCAATTTTCATTCAAACTAAACTGGACTACAGAGGGGTATTTGACCAATGTGAAAAAATGCTTATAACTTTTTAACGCAGCTGAATATGGAAAAACGATATGGGAAAAGTGTTTTTTTGCTCTCAAGAACCTATGGTTAAAATTAACGCAGTGGTCAAAGACTCACCCTTTATAATGGTAGAACAACAAATTTATGCTGTACTCAACAAGACTAAAATGAAGTAATGAATAACATCATGAAAATTCGTGGAAGTAATAGATATCCTGAAAAGATATATGAAACTAGAAGACAAAACGATTTTGAACATCTGAGGGTGAAACTTAAATAAATGTGAATAAACCATAAATTTAGTCATTCCTAATGTGAAATCCGAAGAACAAAAATTGCACATATGAAAAATCCCATGCGAGATCTTTATCGAAGAAACAAAATGCTCTTTGATAGAATGAAGTCGTCCTCAAAGTCCTGATAAGTAATTTCATTTAATATCATGAGTTCTGTCAATCCCGACATTTAATAAAAATTGAAAATTTTTCAAGCAAATTCTATATGCTTTTTTAAATCCTGGTGGTATTTTGAGAGTGATATTGAAAAAATTACACTTGAAGCGAAAATAAATTTTTGCACATATGTCATAGCATGTTTATATATCAGTCCGAGTATAGAGCACACTATGTATTGAACTATCGGCAAACTAAACAATAGTCAAGTATGTCCAAGAGATTGGTAGTCGGCCGACAGATCTGTCTCAAGCTCTTCAAACTATTGATGTGGAGTACGTAGGTATATGCATTCCTCTACGTACTGATTAGAAAACCAACCAAACTATCGACCTATAAAAAGTCTGTAATATGTGGGAGCCAATATATTTAAAAAAGTCAAGTGTCTAGTAGGCGTGTACGCCCTTGCAAATCTACTCGACAAAATAATCGGACGACAGTGTGTGCGAGGGCCCTAATGCACCAGCTTGGCTTAAATCTATATCGCTTCCGGCGACTGAAAGGGACAAATCTAGAAATCCAGCTTATTTAAACTTGTACCATACACTTAATAGATGACAGTAGATAAAAAAAGTTATGTTATTTTAGAAGTAGCTACCCGTAAAATCAAAATATCGTAGACACATCAATATGATTTTGTAACTATGATCTGCCCTCATAGTACGAGATCCGGCTGCAGAATCAGTGTACTCATAGAGTGTTCGCTGAAAACCAAATTTTTGCACATATTTATGAGTAGGAGAATTTATATCTACCAGGTTGCCTGTCAAAATGTGTAGTATTTTTAATTAAATTATTAATAATTCATGATCCGTACGAAATTCCACTGACTTTTTTTTCAACGCACCTCTTCGCAGCCAGGTATACACAGGTATGATTTTGTTACATTTCTACACCCACAACGTACATTCATCATTTTTATATTAAAATAAAGCTAATTTTTTTCTGTTTATTATTATATACGGTTGCCTAATTAAATCTGGCCGCAAATAAGGGTTGCTAGCTGTTAAATATAGTAAACTATGTATTGAACTATCGGCAAACTAAACAATAGTCAAGTATGTCCAAGAGATTGGTAGTCGGCCGACAGATCTGTCTCAAGCTCTTCAAACTATTGATGTGGTGTGTAGGTACATGCATTCCTCTACGTACTGATTAGAAAACCAACCAAACTATCGACCTATAAAAAGTCTGTAATATGTAGGAGCCAATATATTTAAAAAAGTCAAGTGTCTAGTAGGCGTGTACGCCCTTGCAAATCTACTCGACAAAATAATCGGACGACAGTGTGTGCGAGGGCCCTAATGCACAAGCTTGGCTTAAATCTATATCGCTTCCGGCGACTGAAAGGACAAATCTAGAAATCCAGCTTATTTAAATTTGTACCATACACTTAATAGATGACATTAGATAAAAGTTATGTTATTTTAGAAGTAGCTACCCGTAAAATCAAAATATCGTAGCACATCAATATGATTTTGTAACTATGATCTGCCCTTATAGTACGAGATCCGGCTGCAGAATCAGTGTACTCATAGTGTTCGCTGAAAACCAAATTTTTGCACATATTTATGAGGAGGAGAATTTATATCTACCAGGTTGCCTGTCAAAATGTGTAGTATTTTTAATTAAATTATTAATAATTCATGATCCGTACGAAATTTCTCTTCGCAGCACAGGTACAGCACAGGTAGGATTTTGTTACATTCCTACACCCACAACGTATATTCATCATTTTTATATTAAAATAAAGCTAATTTTTTTCTGTTTATTATTATATACGGTTGCCTAATTAAATCTGGCCGCAAATAAGGGTTGCTAGCTGTTAAATATAGTAAATATTGAAAGTAGAGTGAAAGAGAGCTAAAAAATTAGCTTTAATTTGATATATAAATGATGAATGTACGTTGTGGGTGTGTAAATGTAAAAAAATCATACCTGTGTATACCTGGCTGCGAATGATTTTTCAGAGTCTTTATAGATGTTGCCGTAAAGTAGACGAATTTTATTGAAAAAACAAGTCAGTGAAATTTCTTACGGATAATGAATTTTAATAATTTAATCAAAAATACTAGCCACATTTCGATAGGCAATCTGGTAGATGTAAATTCTCATAATCATAAATAAGTGTAAAAATTTGGTTTTCAGCAAACACTCGATGCGTACACTGATTCTGTAGTCGGATCTATCTATCAGGCATTTAATTATTTCAATGAGCGAATACGGAAATTTTTAAATTTTTTTCTCCCTCGCAAATAGATCTAGAAATGTTAATATAGTTCAGTCAATCTGTCAATGGACCTCGGAAAAAATATCCACACTGGTAAAAGTTGTTTTTATTGTTGTAAGATGAGGTAAATGAGCTACCTTGAAGATGGGCATTTAAAATTTTACTGCGTTTATTTAAAAACACAAAAAAACTGAAAAAAAAAATTTGAAATCGTTTTTTTCTCGAAAAATATACATTTTACAGGAAAATTTATTAAACAAAAAATGTAGAGGACGTTGCGATCTACAATTAATGTCATTGACGCTATGCTGTACAACAGGAAGTGCGCACTGTAGGTGGCGCTAAAGGTGGAAAATAAGTGTGTTTCTATGTTTTTACCCTGAAAAAATTATTTTTATGCATAAATGTAAATGGAAAAGTTGTTCCTCTGAATGTTACTAACAACTTTTATTTAAACTTTTTTTTATACGACTTACCGTTTTAGAGCAGCAGCTTCTGAAGCTATTCAAATTCCGATAATTCGGTTGCACGCTGTATGCGAACTCATCTTGATACACATATGAATAAAATTACAATTATTTATATTGTTTTTGATAACATTTTAACATTTTGAAATAGTTTCTTAAAAATCTGTTATTCATTTCTATATGTTTTGAACAAACTGAAGTAACATGATACTTTGTGTTGTTAAAAAGATTTATATTTCGCATACTGCGTGCAACCGAATTATCGGAATTTGAATAGCTTCGGAAGCTGCTGCTCTAAAACGGTAAGTCGTATAAAAAAAAAGTTTAAATAAAAGTTGTTAGTAACATTCAGAGGAACAACTTTTCCATATACATTTATGCATAAAAATAATTTTTTCAGGGTAAAAACATAGAAAAACACTTATTTCCCATCTTTAGCGCCACCTACAGTGCGCACTTCCTGTTGTACAGCATAGCGTCAATGACATTAATTGTAGATCGCAACGTCCTCTACATTTTTGTGTAGTAAATTTTCCTGTAAAATGTATATTTTTCGAGAAAAACGATTTCAAAATTTTTTCAGTTTTTTGAGTTTTTAAAAAACGCAGTAAAATTTTAAATGCCCATCTTCAAGGTAGCTTATTTACCTCATCTTACAACAATAAAAACAACTATCACTAGTGTGGAAATTTTTTCCTTCAACTATTTAATTTACGACAGATTGACTGAACTAATAGTACTCCAAGAATTTAGGGTGCATGCTAATTATGATGCAATGGTTACCTGGTTGAAAATTACAATAATAACGACGATATTGTACAAAAAAAAATGATTAGAATCTTTCTAATGTAGCAGCCAACACATCAAATGTGAATTATTAGTTTCTAGCATGTTGCGAAAAACTAGTTCTAACAATCATTTCCCGAATTATACGGCACGATATTTCATAAATTTCAAGCGACGCGTCAGTTGCTTTCAGAGGGGGGGAACCGCAGTTAAAAATAAATGGTCCGATCTGGTGTGGTCAACGACAATAAAAATTTCATTACGTTTTCAAGGTCAGAAAGAACGTTTGAACTTGGCATTCTTCGCATTTTTGCTGGGAAGGTTTACAGATATGTTGTTTCGATATTTTTTTTTCTATATTTAGAGAACCATTTCTAATGGTTCTGGCAACCTTAAAGAAAAATGTAGAAGAGCACTGGCGTGAGGTTAGAAAATTTCGTTGAAATCCAACATACCTTATGCGTAATCGGATACTTTCTAGAATTTTCCTTGAATTTTTTAGCATAAGGATTTCGACAAAATTTGGTATACTCTCTATCAACGTTGTTCGAATGATTTAAAATAAAAATGGTTATTGAGGAAATCAAATTTCAATTTGCTCGTACCTGCAGTGCCATTAGACGTATTTGGCCCAATGATGAACTTGAGCGAGATATTTGGACAACTATACAATTCTAAAAATATGAAAACGATAACAAAATGTTCTATTAGTCTTCAAACTGTGTATAAAAGCACTAACATGAGCTTAGAGCGCGCTTGCTCGAGTCGAAAAAAACGGAGCTAGGCGACATAAAATAATCAAAGAACAAATATCTTGAACTAAAAACCAAACTTACATTTTCAGTTACATCCAAGAAACTATTCCACTTGAACTAAAATATATCATTTTACTAAATATCCTCACACAGGACAAAGACAATGAAACTCCATATACAGGGTGGCCGGACGATTGACGTCCATAAAAAAACAGGTCTCTCATGTCATGGGGTATTTGAATCACCCCATGTATGTTATCCGATTTTTCACGGTGTCCGAGTTATGAAATTTTATGAAATTTGAGAATTTTCAACTTGAACATCTTCAAATTTAAAAAAAAAAAAGTACAAGACTGATATTTTTTGTTGTAAATAGATCGCCTGGAATTGTACTTTTATACATAAAATAACCAGTATCATAACTTTGATAAAAATTATGGATATGTTGGTCTCAAGTGAGAAAGTTACGTATTTTGGATCATGATCTAAATTTTCAAATTTAAATTTAAAAAGGTTAGGTACTTCGTGGTTTATTAGTAGGCTTAAAAACTGCGCTCAACACTAGCTTTCAGAATCATTAATAAAAAAATGTCTACTTTTGCTAGAATTAGCCTTCAGTCTGCGAGGTGGAAAGAATCAAAGAACTAGACGTTTACTCAAAAATTATTTTTGCCATTTTAAGATTTTTTCTGATCCAGCTATGATAGAAAATGCTGAAAATATTTGAAAATTAGCTTTATAGGAAAAGTTTTAGATAAGAAAAAGAAAAGGGTATGGCAATAAATCACAAATCATGTAGATAAAAAGAAATTTATTTATAAAATTTACAATAGGTTTTCAAAGTGCCCACCTCCAGCCTCAATGCACATTCTACACCTTCATAAAAATTTTCTTTCAGTCGCATAAAACCTGCCCTATTTTCTCTTAGGACACGTTCGGCTTCTCTTATCTTCAGTAGCAGTTCGTTTTCATTAGAACATTATCGGGCTGAAACGATTTCTTTGAAATAACCCCAAACAAAAAAATCGATGGGATCAAGGTCAGGTGAGCGTGGGGGCCACTTGATAGGTCCGCTTCGTCCGATCCATCTGTTAGAGTATCGTTTGTTCAAATGATTACGGACCTTTATAAGTGATTCATGGAAAGCGGCTGGCCCTAAATAAATAAAACCCCAAATGTTTCAATATTAGCTTTTTGTAGTAATTTCATGTTAGTTAACGAAGGAGTTAACCTAGAGAATCTTAAAATGGCAAAAATGTTTTTGAGTAAACGTCTAGTTCTTTGATTTTTTCACCTCTCTGTCTTTGAAGGCTAATTCTAGCAAAAGTAGACTGTTGAGTACCATTTTTTATATTAAGGATTCTGAAAGCCGAGTGTTGAGCGCAGTTTTTAAGCCTACTAAGTAACCATGAAGTAACCTGTTTACATTTTTAATTTAAATTTGAAAATTTAGATCATGATCCAAAATACGTAACGTTACGATGCTGGTTTTTTTATGTATAAAAGTACAATTCATGGCGATCTCTTTACAACAAAAAAATATCAGAAAAGTCTTGTACCTTTTTTTTAATTTTGAAGATATTAAAGTTGAAAATTCTCAAATTTCATAAAAATTTCATAACTTGGAAACTGTGAAAAATCTGATAACATACATGGAGTGATTTGAATATGTACCCCATGATATGAGGGACCTGTTTTTTTTTATGGACGTCAATCGTCCGGCCACCCTGTATCATAATACATGTGAAGAATGTTCAAATCAGATGTTTAGAGACATCGTTATAATTACATATGTCCTAATCATAAACCATTTTCAAATAAAATAACATCGTGATGGTATTGAACAAAGGTCGATGAATGTTAAAATTTACTTTTTTAAAGAAAGTATGAATTAAGGTGGTTAGTTAGGAATAACGGTTCACAAACTTGAATACATTCTTTTTTCATGTGTACCATTTAACATTCGTAGAAGTAAAAAATAACTATCCATTTTCAGTTTATGAACTTCTGTGACTTTCTCAAACAAATTGAAAAACATCTTCATCTTCTCCTGGTAGAACGCTAAGAACTTTAGGATATGCAAAATATCAATAACCTCCATATACAGCGAGAGTCATTAATTTCAACTACTAATTCTTGAATCCAAAGAAAACATTTTATTTCTATATCACTTTTTCCAATTTTACCTCGTTTCAAATTTATAAGAAATTTAAGGTTTCAAGATGGGCTGATCCCCCACTGGATTCTTTTTAAGATTACACAAAAAATTCAGCTTTTGCCTCATGATATTCCATAATATTGTAGAGACATACTTGTTTATGCTGGCTGTTCCTGTTTGGGGCTCCAAACCGTAATATTTATGATAAAAACACATTTTTGCTGCTCTTAGAAAAATGTTACATAATTTTCCATCCAAACCATTATTCCAGCAGAAAATCATACTGCATTCCATGGTTAGTGTTTTTCCAGCAGAGTATTGGTAAAAATATTGAAATTTCTGAAATTTATTTCAATTTAACTGAGCAATTCATAAGAAAATACTCAAATCTAATATTAACTTTCCCAATTCTTTGGATCATCAAATTAAAGCTATTGCCATGTTTTTAATTTTCCATTACCATCAAGGAATTCGATCTATATTATTTTTTTCTCTCCTATTTCGAACCTATAAACTTCAATGTTTTAATAATTCATAGAATACAAATGTCTAAGTTAAGATATTCAAGAAATTTCTGATGTTCTTCTGAAGTCTTTGAAATCTCAACAGAAAAATCAAACTGATGAAAAAATGCAGTATTGTCAAATCCTATTCGGAAAAAATTCATGAACCAACTCAACACTACTGGGAATAGATAATGAAATTCAGAATCATTTTTTTACATGAATAATTTTTCTTCAAACAGTTTGAAACACCGTTCAAAACTCGAAAAAACTTCAATATGATGTTTATTTATTTCACCTGTAAATACGAGGGTTGTCTTTTATATTTCGGGATTGGACAACCCTACCAACTGACAGCTCTATCGTAAAGCTTGACATTTTGGAGGATATACGTGGTCAGAACGTTTTGGCATCCGTGCTCTATTTGTGTTGTTTACAAGTAACTCAAAAGATTCATCTCGCCCAAAAAATGGAATTAAATCGTGAACAATTTCGTGCGATTATTTTTTACAACTTTCGACTTGGATTAACTCAACAAAAGTGCATCGATGAACTTATTTCAATTTTTGGCGATGAAGCTTCATCATGGACCAGTGTTTATCGATGGTTTGGTGAATTCAACCGAGGTCGTAGTTCACTCCAAGACGAATTTCGTGAACCTCGTCCAAAATCAGTTGTTGCTCCGAAAACCATTGATGCCGTGCACCTACTGATATTGCAAGATTGTCATGCGACCTATCGTGAGATTGGGGCAACCTTAGGCACTCAAAACATCGATTTGATCAGTCATCCACCGTAAAGTCCTGACCTGGCATCTAATGTCTTTTTTTTATTCCCGTACGTAAAAACTAAAATGAGAGGTTAACGTTTATCGACACTTGAAGATGTGGTTGATGCGTTCATAATGCATATTTTGCAGATACCCCAATCAGAGTGGCAAAAGTGCTTCGACAATTGGTTCAAACGCATGAAAAATTGTATAGATCTTAATGGGAAATATTTGGGAAAACAATAAAGCGATTTTCGATTATTAATGTTTTCATTATCTAATCCCGAAATATAAAACGCAGCCCTCGTAAGATAAGGATATTCGAAACTCGATGAAAAAGACCTGATGAAGAAGACTCGTTGAAATCTCCGGTAATTTTCCGTGTAACTCGATAAGCGTTCTCGTCCGCATATACAGTACGTTCGACGTGGGATAATCGCAGTCCATCACGATGCACACAACGTTAGCTCTATAATTATAAACGAATTACGAGTAGAATTTTCGTAATTCTAGCGCAATTATTTAGCATCTTTCGGCCCATCTCTTCGGATGAGTCCGTCTCGCAGGACCAATTATAACACGGTGATCCGGTCCGTTCGAGTCGGCATGTCTAATATCTAATGAAATTTTTATATCTTCATCGCCCGCGGTTTTTCGGTGCCGTGGAAAATTGTTAGACGGCAGATAATCTATTCTTCATGGAAAGTTTGAGATAGTAATTCTATTGGTTGGAACCAGTGACCTTGCCGATATCTGGATTCGATTGAAGGTTCAAAGCACTTTTTTAATTGTTTACAAGTTTATTAGTCAATATCTTCAGTAAATGGTATCTTTCAAGGTGAAGCCAAATTATTTAGTTTGATATTGAGCTTTTCAATGTTTCAGTTGTCAAACAGTTTTGCCTGCGAGAGTAGAGAAGTTTTGAGAAGAGGATGAAGCTACAGGATACCATACTTATGCCCACTTGCATTGTATTAATAACACAGGCCTACAAAAAAAAATTTTTTTGGTGCCTAGAATTTTTGAGCTGATTTTAACCATATTTTTATTGCTGAATCTAAATATGATAGCAGTTTTTCTGTATCAGCTCTAGATTTTTAGATAAATTCACTTATCTATCAATGTTTTTTCCTATTTAATACTTTAAAGTATGAGTGTTGTAAAATGTATACAAGAGATAGATTCTTGTATATCTTCCTTATTGTCAGTCTTCATTTGTAACAAATTGATTTTAAAATAATAATATTTATTATAATTATTATTGCAATTCATTTATTACTAATAGAAGACTAACAATATGAGATATATAACTGATTGGTTGACAAACTGTTAACAAGTGGGATTTAATTCTATTTTGTGTCATCCAGTTAGTTCCATAGAAATCCGATATATGGAGCTGTCCAGTTTGAAGTGAACTTCAACTGCAGTTGAGAGTTGAGGTTACTTTGTGAATTCCCGCGGTGCAGATAGATAGAACTTAGCGTCATATGAAATTTCTCTCTAGTAACGAGTTGTTGAAAAGTAAATCTAAAAAGTAGATTGTTAATGTGAATTGTTGTATTTGTGTTGTTGAATAGAAATGAGTTCAAGTAGAAGAAGCTGTGTACATCATCCTGATATTTTTTGCTTCATATGCGGAATATACACGTTCTTGGAAAACAGAAAAACTATTAGTGTCTGTGTAAAGAGGGCTTATCTTGGATATTTTGGTGTTAGGCACCACATAATGTCTGTAAAACTTGTACAGAGCATTTACGACAGTGGACTACCGGGAAAAGGAAAAGTCTGAAATTCGGAGTACCAATGGTTTGGAGAGAACCAAAAAATCACTTCGATGACTGTTATTTCTGCCTAGTAAATAATACTGGAATCAATCGAAATAACCGTAACAAGTGGACTTATGCAGATTTAGTCTCTGCAAGACTCACTCAGAAGAAGTGCCAATTCCAACTTTTCAGCAGCTACCAGAACTCAGTGAGGACACATGTCTCTCTGATCAGAATTCTGACACTACTGAAGGTGACAGTGATTTTGAAACGATGTCATCAATTCCCCAATGTTTCAACCAAGATGAGTTACATGACCTCACAAGAGATCTCAACCTGTCGGAAGAAGCTTCTGAATTACTAGCTTCCAGGTTGAAGGAAAAAAAATTACTTGAACCAGGAACGAAATTTACATGTTATCGCACAAGGGAGAAAGATCTGCTACCTTTTTTCTCTGAAGAACAAAATCTTGTATTTTGCCATGCTATTAGAGAACTCCTGGTAAAAATGGGTCTTCCTGAATATTTTCCGGATGATCGGCGCCTATTTATTGACAGCTCAAAGCGAAGTTTGATATGTGTTCTTTTACATAATGGGAATAAATATGGCTCAATACCAATTGCTCACTCAACGAAAATGAAAAAGCAATATGACAACATAACTTTGGTTTTGGAAAAAATAAAGTATCATGAACACCAATGGGTGATTTGTGTAGACTTAAAAATGGTAAACTTTCTCCTTGGACAGCAAAGTGGCCACACCAAGTATCCTTGTTTCTTGTGCCTCTGGGATAGCAGAGACAAAACGCAACACTGGGTAAGAAAAGAGTGGCCTAGAAGAGAAAACATGGATGTTGGGGGAAAGAATATCATAAATGATCCTTTAGTTCCGCGAGAGAAAATCATGTTTCCACCCCTGCATATCAAGCTGGGTCTAATGAAGCAGTTTGTGAAGGCTCTTGATAAGAATGGATCAAGCTTTGCATATATAGGGAAAAAATGCCTCAGCTGAGTAAGGAAAAAATTAAAGCAGGAATATTTGATGGCCCACAAATAAGACAGCTGATTAAAGACCTTGACTTCATAAATTCAATGATTGAGATTGAACAAAATGCCTGGAATTCATTTGTTTCAGTTGTCCAAAATATTCTGGGTAAACACAAAGCTGAAAACTATGTTGAATTAGTCAATGAGATGCTGAATAATTTCAGATCACTTGGGTGTAACATGAGCATTAAGGTGCACTATTTACACAGCAACTTAGACCGTTTTCCTGATAATTTAGGCGACATTAATGAGGAGCAAAGTGAAAGATTTCACCAAGATATCAAATGTATGGAGGATCGCTATCAAGGAAGATGGGATACTCACATGATGGCAGATTACTGCTGGTCTTTAAAACAGGATTGTTCTAAAATACATTCAAGAATGTCACGCAAAAGAAGTTTCCGAAATGTTTAGTGAGTAATTGGTTTAAATGATGACTTTTTCTGTTTTCTATAGTATATTATGAATAATATCTGTAATATCTGTGTAATATAATAAAAATTCCTTTATTAATTTGTTTCATTAAACCATGGTTTTCTTTTAAATTAGTGTAATGTATAATTCACAAAAATGTTGATATCTTAAAAATTCGAGCTGACAGGCAAAAACTAATAGCATATTTGAATTCAGGGCATCAAATTCATATGAAATCACCTCCAAAATCTTCGGCACCAAAACCACTGTTGACCAGTGTAATAATACAGACTTAGCTCCGTCGATGGCGAATTCGAAAAAATGGGATATCCACTACAGAGAAAATCATCTGAAACAAAATCCACCTAAGACCAGAGTGTGTTCCTTACATCCGAGGAACAACCTAGCAAAAAGAAAATTTGATGTTAGATGGGAAGCTGAAAAACTAGAAAACAGTAAAACACTAAAATACCTGGGTGTCAAACTAGCTCGAACCTGGTCCTATAAAACTCATTGCAAAGACACCAAGATGAAGGTTATGGTAAGAAACAACATAATCCGGAAACGCCATGGCATTCTAAGAAGGGCAGTAAATCATCTCCCATAAAAGAAAAAATTATTTCATAGGCAGATTTTTTCCGAGAATAAATTGTAAATACGAATACGAATTATCATCTTCGACATTGTCTAAACATGAACCTTAAATGATGTACTTGAGGTTAAAAAAATAATCCGACATTTGCTCAAGTTTTTGTTTATTTGATATATAGGGTATTTCATTTGACATAAGTTAATTTTATCATTGTGGCTCATATAACATTGTCGCGGGAGTCCCATCGATATTGCTAGAATAATTTCCACTGCTTTAGGTCTCTGTATACAAAATGTCTCATATACGCACAATGGTCATACCAACTTTGGGCGCCTATTTTTTCTTGCTAGGTTTCACTTACCATAAAAGTCGATTCAGGATAATAGGGCGGATCTGTGTTTTTTTTTTACATCATATTGATCCGAGCATTTTTATAGATATGGGAGCTTACTCGTTAAATTTCTAAATCCACAAAGATCCTCTACCACACCCTGTGTTATCCTACCTACTGTCATCAATTATTTTTAGAGACCAGGAACTGCGAAGTGTCGATTCAGGTGTTCAATGTCAACAAGAATCTGCGAAACAGGAGAAAGCATAATAATATTTGCAAAACGCAGTTTTCTTTTCAACAACAAAGCTGAAAGCAAAGTCCACCTGTGTTCGGAAATTTTTTCCACATCAAGTATCTGACCGATGAAAATGCCTACGAGAGCTGAATGCAATTATCATTACATTTCGATTAAGAATAGATTTGCGTCATTTTTGAGCCTATTTCATTTTACGCTTTTGTAGGGATAGAAATGATTTTTGACATGGAAAAACGGTGAAAAGATGTTTGATTCATTTAAAGGAAAGGTGTTGATGGATATTTAAACTCAATTCTACAAACTTGATGATGTTCCCATCAATTGTAAGTTTCACCAACTGGATGAAACTAAGAAGAATCTAACAAAGTTTATCTAAAATTAAATGAAAGAAAGTAACGTTTTCATAAAAAATAAACAACAAAATTTTCGTTTCGCAATTCAATCAGACTTAACAATAGTGTATTTATGAAAACCAATGAGAAAGTTTACATACGTATCTACACAACTCCTGATATAATATAGAACAATCTCTTATTGTTCTCGCTACGAACTATTCGTTAGAGATCTTCTATCGTTTTCAAGGAAAAAAATATTTCTACATGATTCACTGGGGTTTTATAAGTTGCAATTGAAGACTAATAAATATCCTTTGAAGGGTCACATCGAACTATCAAATAACCTATAAAATGACCTCAATCAATCAAGTGAATTGTTAATTCCATTTAATGGAAGATTGAAAATTCCCATTTCAAAATAACAATCTTCTCTCCAGGATAATAGTTCCCCACCAATAGCTGACCGAGCAGGATTGGAATTCAACGAACGGTATGTAATTTTTTTCGGAATTAGAAGCTGCACCGCAGATTAGAAATCTTCGAATGTAGCTAACGAATCGTGAGGTTCTGATTAAAATCCAGCAATTTTCGATTCATTAGCGTTCTACCACGTCGTCATTTTAAATTGTCGAAAATCTGAGGTTATTAGCGATCCGTTAGAATAGAAAAGCTTTTTTTTGTTCTTGATTGCTCAAAAGCGGAATTCGTATAATTCTTCCTTTTATTCAGCATTTTCGGAATGTTCGAGTCCGTTGGATCGCAGAGCTGGTCTCATTATCGCCAATCAATGATTCAAGTTTTCAGCAATGCCACGGCGACCGCCATTCTTGGGCGCTTTTATCAAATGCCCATCTACGTAATGATAATCTGAAATAAATAAATCTACAAGTGTTTGGCGTTCAAAATTTTGCGTTTTATATCAAAATTATTAATGCATTTATAGTTATTTGTATCTTGTGAAAGGGTTTTTCACAAATATTTGAAAAATTGTTCAACATAATTCAACTTTGAAAAGAGCCTTAAAACCTACAGAAATTTAGGACCAGGGATTGAAAAGCAATCGATAGTAGGTACTCCGACTTGAACAACTTAAGACCCGTTTGAAACATTAATGAATAAATCTTATTTAAAATATTCATTAAAAAAAATTGAAAATTTAATAAAAATAATAATAATGCAGTAGAAATCAACGAACATTATTCCGTGGTAGGTACAAATTATTTATCCGATTTTTTCAATTAGTCATCTATTATTTTGCAGCTTGAAAATTGCAAATTTTTCAAAAACTGCTTAAGGAATTATATTCATTCTTTCAGAAAATCTCGGTGATATTTTTTGGGGCAGCCAGTATATTTGCAATTTTGAAATCGACTCGATGAACTGATATCAGCTAAACTATATTGAACAGACTGTTATGGATGATGCAGATACTGTTGTTTTTATCTATTGAAGTTTCAATTGTCATAAAATTCAAAGGCGTACCAGATTTTGTCCAATTTTGATTTTTTCAATTTATTTGACAATTACATTATAACTATTATAAAAAATACCAATACTTCCAGCGTAATTCAATCAGGAATATACCGATATACAGGTTGTCAAATTGCACGTTTAAATGTACACTTGAATTGAAAAATGGACGTGCCTCCGTATTTTTTATAATGTAAAATAATAATTAAAAAAAAAAACATTTTAATTTTCGTTTTGCTGTGAACAATTTGTCGAGCTTAAAAATGGAAAATATACACTAATAAACGTAAGTGAATTTTTTTTCCGACGGGAATGTATTTCTATTTCAAACTGCTGAAACGGAAGGAAAAAAAAAAATACAGTAGTTTATCGCAAAGGCAATCAATGTTTGTGCTCACAAAAATTGTTATTTTGATTTGATCTCTCTTGCAAAGGCTTGAATTTCTTCCATTTTTAATTTAATCGTTCAAAAATTACTTCATTAAGGCTCCGAAAGGGGCGTAGTTTGGGCAAACGCGAGTACCGGATTTCGGTCCTATTTTCTAGATCCTGGTATTAAGATTTTCTCTTTAAAATCCTTTTTCAAATTTGAATGATATCAATAGAAATCCCTCATTTCTACTCATTTTACTTCATTATAACTATTGCAATTTTTGCGAGCGGTCTAAGCTTTGTCCCAACAGCTGTCTGTAAGACATTCAGAGTCGAAATGACACTTGAATGTAGAATTATTATTTGGGGTTTATCCATCATTTCTTGTTGTCCATGCTATTAACGATTTAATAGACATCTCCTATCGTTTTCACGGCAAATTAGATTTAAAAAAAAATTTCATTGATCGTCAAGATCGACAGAACTCTGGAACTATGTCAAATTAATGGTTATCTGTGGTCTACAGATTTCCTCAAATTACATCGAAAAATTGGCTTCTAAACCGCGGGCTACTCAATTGATGGAGCATTTACGGAATTACAAGAGATTGTCATAATTGCAGCTTCCTTGATATTTCCTCTTGTACATTTCTTTTCTTTAGATGTCCCATATCTGATTGTCTTGTTTAATTATGGGGTTTGAGTTCAATTTTGTCTTATTTTTGTTTCCCTCTTTCTAATATCTTTTTTGGGATAGCCATCACGTCTGAGAGTTTCCTCATTTTATCTTGTTGGAAAAAGAGAAACAAATAAGAGAAAATCGACTTGAACCCCATATTGATATCACTCAAACAGATATGGGACATATCTTAAGGGGAGAAATCTACAAGAAGAAAAATCAAGGAAGCAGCATTTATGAAAATTGTTCTATCGATCTTGGCATCCAATGAAAATTTTCTAATGTTCAAAAGCTTATTTGCCCTGAAACGGTAAAAGGTAGGTATATATCGAAACGTTGGTAGCAAGAACAATAAGAGATGGTGTATATATAGCGCAAATAATAATTCTACGCAAATTCCATTATAAGAAATTTCTCGTCAAGAAATAACACATGAATCATGATTTTCAGGGAATACGCAAAATTTTGACCTAATTTTATTGACGAGACAATAAAATATATGGTTCGATTATCTACATTTATCGAGTAGTCTATAACCAATTGATATGGGTTTGAAACCTGTATGTATATCTAGCAAATGGGTTCATTTTCAGTGAAAACAGAAAACGCAAAATTTGTCCTTATAACATTTGTAGACTAGACAATAAAAAATTTGATTCTATTTTCTGAATTGATCAAGAAGTCTATAACTTATAGATGTAGGGTTTTAACGCCTATATCTAGGACATGTATTCATGACAGCACTGTTTTTGGTTAAAACAGAATACGCAAAATTTCGACCTAATAGCATTAGTTGACCAGATAATAAAAAATTTGATTTTTTTTCTCCATTTATCAAGTTCCTAACTAATTGATATAGGGTTAAAACCCCTATATATTCAGGAAATGTGTTCATGACAGCAGTGTTTTCTGTGAAAACAAAATACGCAAAATTTGCTATTAAGCATTTGTAGACTCAATAAAAAAAAAATGGATTATATTTTCTGAATTTATCAAGTAGGTCTATAACTTATAAATAGGGTTTTAAGTCTATATCTCGGAAATGTATTCATGTCAGTATTGTTAAAACAGAATACGCTAAGTTTCGACCTAATAGCATTAGTTGACCAGATAATAAAAAATTTGATTTTTTTTACATTCATCAAGTTTATAACGAATTGATGTAAGATTAAAACTCCTATATTGAGGATATGTGTTCATGACAGCAGTGTTCGATTTTTTGCATTTATCAAATAGTCGATAACTTATTTATGTAGGGTTACACCTAAATCTTGAAAATGGGTAAATAACTCCTTATGACACTGAACTAAAGAAAAACAAATCCAAGCGTTCCAATGAATTTTCGAATACGTGGAATTTTACAGGGTTTCAAATTCAAAGACCAAGGTACGTATGAATATTTCTCGAAACGTGTTTGATATTCAAAAGTGTGTAAACAACGTTCGTTCTACGGTTCCCAATCGTCCTAATCTGTGGAAATTCAAGGTTGTAACGCCAAGTTGAAACGCTTCAGAACACGTTTCCTTGTTTGAATTCGCCACGAGATAATCAAATGATCAGAATTTCGGACGCCAGTCAAACTCCGACAGCGTTGCCACGTCGACGAGTTTACCTACAGAATTATTAATATAGTAGATTACTAGCGTTGCGGAGAATGAGAATCCAAAAGGATACAATAAGAACTTTAGAATGCGTGAATTATTGAATCAAGATATTTTAGTTCTGCCGTGCTCAATATATATTTCGACTAAAACATATGTCTAAATTTAATTTCCTTTCATGGGTTGTCAATATTGGCAATTCATGAAAATTGAAGAACTTTCAAACATTTTCTGCATTTTTGAAGCTAATTTACTTCAAGAATAATAGAAAATATCTATCGAAGTGTGATAGGAAGAATATTAATGTTCTTTAATGGTAAGAATCGACTGAATAAACTACACAAAACAAAGATTGGGCGGTATAGATAAGGTTCTCTTTAACGTACTATTGCTATTTAATAAACGATTTCAAATAATATCAAGCGAGCAAAAATTAGGTAATTTTTTTACATATTTCTATCTAGTTCAGAAGAATGTTACAAATTACAAAGATAATTCATAATCTATGTTGATTGTTTGACTAACTGTCGAATAATAATCAATGTTTCATCAACGTTTGGAAAACATTGAATTTTGCAATAATTATTAAATGTTATACATCCCAATCTTTTATGAATATTTATTGCAGGATTTATATATGTAATAACATATCAAAGGGCTCCACTAATGTTAAAATGTAGAGGTCACTTATTACTACATTTTATGCCATTATTAATGCCAACGGAAGTAGGCAAAATTTTTTTAAATTATAAAGATTCTACTCACTTTTTCAAAAATGGTGATTTAACTTTTTTCAAACAAAATTTTCTATAAGTAATTTCCTCTTCAACAAGCTTATAATAAATATTTTAATAATATTTTTTGAATTTTCAATAAAATTTGAATTATCTTTTTTTTTTCTACTATTTTAATTATTATAATAACAATTTTACTTCATTACCTGCGCCAACACCCCTGAAAAACCTCTAGCTGATATGACTTAAATTTCCCACCTTACGTGAATATACCCTCAGATATGAAAAATATCAAAAATTTCTCTTTTTTTGGTAACTCTCTCAAACAACATCATTAAATTTTTTTTTCAATAACATATGGAACTACTGAATTTTCAAATGGCACAAAGCTGTATATTTTCGAGATAAGTACATATCTCTTGATGGTATGATAAAAAATATTTTCAAATGTAGTCATCGGGATATTTTATGAACAACAAAAGTTCTTGTAATTCCATTAAATCTTTGGCCTCAACAGTTCTCCGAAATCTATTTTCTCTAGGAAGTAGGAAAGTTTGCAAATATTTAATGTGATTCCGGTGAGTAATCCGGTTTTAAAAATCGACTATAATTATTCAGATCCATAAAAATTCGCTATTCCTCAAGGTAAGTAAGCTGAATTAAATTCATCTCACGAATTTGAGACGTATTTCGAGAAACGAATGTATTTCGCGACACAAACAATAATCGTGAAACAACAACGGGTTCTTTGAAATTCCTATTTGCATTTTGAAATATTTAAGTGTTAAAATTCCCAAAACGTAAATTTGAAGTCATCCAAGGTCTCCGAATGTATTGCAATAATTGTAATTATTCTTTTTTTTTAATAAAATCCCCAAAAAAAAAATAAAATTGTTGTATACGAGTTGTGCAGATTTCATATTCATAACGAAATAACACCAATATGAAACAAAATTAAAAAAATAAGTTGACCAGTTTTATCTTCAATAAAATGCCAGTGTATTTTAAAAGAACAATGCTATTGGGCAGATCCTTTGTTCATCGCACTACTTTTCTCATTAAGGTTCGATTATTTGTGTTGATTTTAGAGAAATTGAAAGCACTAACGTGAATTCAGGTTATATTTTTTTCACAAAAAATATCTTTGTATTTAACGTAGTCTTGAGCTTAGCATCTGATCTACCATTATTTGTGGTCTACTTCCTCGTGCTCTGGCAACGTAGCGGTACTCACTCGGTCTTCTTCCAATTCTCATTTCTACGCCGAGCAACATTTTAATGGCCGTCCTTAATAACTGGCAGTAGAAAATGTTTATGGTACAGGTGGGGGCAGGTAATTCGAGCTAGCAGGCCGAGGAATAAGACGAGGATAATCTATATTTCTGAATGGAAGAGATAAATATTTATTCGTGACTGTTAATATTTTATGATGTCTTCGGTTCTTCCGCGTTATTGAAAGTATGTTGGTGCTTGGTTAAGTATGACGTGTTATTAATGTTTTCCTCTGGTATCGTCGATCAATTTGATTAAAGGTTAGGTTTAATTCTCGGTTTATCATTGCCAACTATAGCTTGTTGGAACGGAGTAGGTTGCAATTGATTTGTATCACAAGTTGATGTGATATAAAAGTTGTACATGATTTTTAGTTCCACAGATTTCCTGTTATTTCATTTCCATTTTGCAATGAATGAATATAGGCATTAGATATATACAAGAAATATAAAAAAAACATATAAAATTAAGCTACTGGAGAAATATAAAATTCAATAAGAAATAACAATTTCTAGTTGTACTTACTATCTACCTATCATTCAAACTACTTATCTAACACCCAAACATTGTGTTATTAGAATAATTCATTATTTGAGTGGTCGTAAAAAATTCAGCATATTACCATACAGCATTGTTCTCGTCTCACACGGGTATAAATATACAAGGTGTGGCAATAAATTCCATTAGTAGGAGGGAAGGAAGGATTGAAACTTACTATTGCTGACATCACCTAATCCAAATGGCACACAATGTTCACACCACCATTTTATATCGCTGGTAGAATCCGAACTTTGAGAGAACAAATATTCCTTTTATGAAGCAATGGCACTTGTTTATATCCAGATTTAATCCTAGATAGTATAAGGGCACATATCTCCTCAATTGGCACACAAAAGAACGAAAATTCACTGACACACTCGCGTTTATTTTTTTATCCTCGCACATAGACTCCATAGATACCTGTGGTTTGGAAACTAGATGAAATAAGATAGAAGTGGTAAAATTATTTGCCACACCCTGTAACACTGTTCAAGTACACGTAAAATACTTAACATTGAGCAAAAAAAGTATTTTATATAAATAACAAACTTTGGCAGTGCGAGAGAAGAACAAAAATGAATGATTATTTCACGTTCTCAAGTTATATCTTACCACAACCAGTAAAAACATGGATCATTACCTGTAACAGAAAGAAAAAACAATCAGACAAATACAAAAGTAGGAAAGAACACAAAATTTACCTTCCAACGGAAGCAAACTAATTTTTTTTTTTTTATTATTATTAACGTCTAATCTCAATTCAAATTTGATTCATTTTTTGACGAATAAAAAAATTCAATGAAGGAACATATATTATTATCAAAAAAATGTAGAGAAGCTATGACTTGAAATTAGAATCTGTTCTTTATATGTACGAATATTGAAAACGTTACATTGAAACTATACATAAGAAGGGGTAAAAACAAGAAGGTCAGGGGTTCAAAGAAATTATTTTCATTAAATAATTCCAACCAGTCCGAAAGATATAAGGAAAAATGTTAACCAGTTTCAACACCCCGTGACTTTTGCACGGTGGATAATTCCGAAAAGTGCAACAAGAAAAAAATTAGAAAGCACTTCAGACCTCTTGTTGAGTTATTTTTGAGTAATATTTCAAATTTTCATAAATCACATCTCCACAATATATATCCAAATTAGAACTTATTAGTATAATGAAACTGCAAAGTGAATATTTGATTTGACAAGTTTAATTCGAAAGTTTTTCAACGATGTCATAAATAACCACGTTATTGCTTACAGTTACAAATCTACTGTTACGTTTTATTTCTTATTTTTTTAAATAACCATGCTATTGATTACAGTCACAAATCCATAGTTAGGTACAAGTGTTTCATTTTATTTTTTTTTTATTTTATATATTTTCGTTATTCTTTTTTATTTTTTGTTTATTTTTGCTGGAACTGGTATAACCTAGCATATCGCCCAGTAACCGCTTGAAGTTGAGTTAAGGGACACCCTCTATATATAATTATAATATTAAATTGTGGAATAACAAAATTGAACATTTTATGATACTATATGACCCTGGTATGAAATCTAAAAAGCTGATACTGTTACATTTTGAATTGGCAATCTATCACGGATATTAGGTGGAAATTATTATTCCCGTTTCACCTTGAACATTTTCTACGTGTTTTTTTTTTTTCGATATGAAATTATTCCTCTCGCTTCGCAACACCATTAATTACCTTTCCGATAAGAATCTCAGTTCTTTGCGTGCACGATTGACTCTTAAAATCCCTTCTAGGGGGCGTAACCTGCAACTAACTACCTAGTTCACTCTGATCGATATTTGTAATTTTTCTATCGGAATTGGGGTGGAAACTTCATGGTAATCAATTTTAGGGTTCTAGCACTGGCACAACGTTTTGCATCTAAAACTTCAGCAAAATTTAATTTTTTCGATAACTCTCGTGTAGATAATTTCTTGATAATTTAATTTTAAGGGAGGTAAACACTACGTTTTTATAGTACTAACGTCGATCTCTTCAGATACCTGAATTAATTCTTCTTGGAAAGCGAAAATTGATACGAGGTTTGCCTTTTATATTTCGGAAGAACAAAAACATAAAATAATCATCGAAAATCGCTTTATTGTTTTTCAAAATATTCGCCATAAAAATCTATTATACACTTTTGCATGCATTTGAACCAATTGTCGAAGCACTTTTGCCACTCTGATTGAGGTACCTCCAAAATATGCATTCTGAACTTCTTCAGGTGTCGAGAAACGTTGACCTTTCATTTTATTTTTTACGTCCTGTAATAAAGAGAAGTCCTTCGGTGCCAAGTCAGGACTATACAGCGGTCGACTCATTAAATCGAGCGCGAGCAACTTTGGTTGGATTTGGCTCATCTGGAAACACCCATACAGTCGACTGCTGTTTAATTTCGATTTATCACTAGTCACGATGCCATACACGTGGTTCGAAGCACCGCGAACGTATTTTTAGAGCATTTCTTTCGACCAATCAACATGAGCCTTTTTTTTAGCGATTGACAAATTGTGTAGGATCCAACGCCAACAAATTTTTTAGACGGTCAAATTTTCATGCAATATTGAATGTATGCTCGTTTCACTAATGCCCAAGGTTGTCCCAATCTCACGATAAGTCGCATGACGATCTTGCAATATCAGTTGCTTATTTATGGCTCATCGCAATTCGCAATTTCAACATTTATTAGGGTCATTTATTAAGTATTACTATTCCGAAAATTTCATCTTTCTATTTTATCATTTGTTTTAATCTGGTTGATAAGAAACTGAATACTTTGATAATAATAACAACTCGTTCAATTTTTCGTCGAATCGACTTTTCATGTCTTCTAATTTTTCTTCATCTATGACGAACAGAATTCCTAATAATAATTAATATTTTTAAATCGGAAAAATTGAAACTATAATGTCATGAGATACTGGTACAAAAATACAGGTAGTAATCGAGAGCTCAGCGTTTTATTCCTTCTCTGAAGAATCAATATTTTCATACAATCATCGAAAATAAAATTGTTTTTCTGTTGAGTTCAAAGAAACTCCTATAAAATCACATAATATTTGGTAAGAGGTGCAAAAGACGCTACCGCGCCATAAAAAAAAACCGTAATTCCATAATTTACGGCATCTGTGTACTGTCTACTATGAATCAGTACATCCCTCAGCCCTCTTTCTCTGTCGTTTTTGTACCGGTGACCAGGACAAGGATTTATCCCTTCTCCCTCTTTGTATTTGTCGCGTTACTCGCGTGGCTCCATCGCTTCCTAGTCCTCATTGAGGAGAGGTGGGACATTAGAAGTGAGTTGGTACATTGTATAAAATGAGCCGCTCTTACATTTGTCGTGTAAGGGACGAATGAGCCGCCTCTTGTAAGAGGTGCTCAACACTAGTTGTTGAGTTAATCCACCTCGAAAGTAGTAAAAAATAATCGCACAAAAATGTTCGCGATTTAATTCCATTTTTGGGCGAGATGAATCTTTTGAGTTACTATAAACACATAAATAGCGCTCGTATGTCAAAACGTTCCGACTACGTATAACCTCGAAAATGTCAGCTTTACGAGAGAGCTGTCGGTTGGCAGATTATAACACTAGGGTTGTCCAATCCCCAAATATAAAAGGTAACCCTCGTATTTACAATATACACTCTGACAAAAAAGTATCCGGAAATTCTCATTTGAATTTTACAGGTAGTTGTAAACATGCTGGATCGTGCTAGTTCTGAACCCACGTTTGTGAGACGGATCATAACTGGTGACGATACATGGCTCTGTGAATGCAACAAACAAACGAACCAATAATAATCGGAATGGGTGGGGTTCATAAACTTATAGTATTTCATTCTCAAACACAAAGTCGACAATTATATTGAAATTTTCTTTATAAATACAACTGAATATTTCAAATCAATCCGTAATTTGCATTAAGTGTTGTTGGCGTCGAGGGAATGGTAAATGCAAAAGAATGAGTCTGCAAAAAAATTCTCTCTGGCTGTCTTACGCCAGAGACTGCCATCATTTATTATTTCCTCCCTCCCTGATGAGCCAGCTCACTAAGGGAGGTTCTATTTGGAGAATAACACCCTGATCATATTTTATCAAAGACAACCAGTGTCTGAAAGGCAACTGCGTAATGGACAACTGATATATTATGCTCTTTCTGTCTTTTGCTAGAGACTGTTCAAGGCACTACAGAAAATGTTCAGAATTATCTTTCTTCATAAATTACTTTAATGGGTGCTTTTTGTTTTCTACGAGTATTCATAAAAAGAAGTTCTCACCGTCTTTTTGAATTGTGTTTCAGAGCGAGCGTATCGGCTAAAACACCTATTCAATTAAAAGTGACTATTCTTATGTGGCCAAATCTTAAAATGACTCTCTGGGTTCAATAATAAACAACGATAGAAAATTCAACTGCATACATGTAAGTTAATATCATGACAGACATTTTGGCAAACGAGGGCTCGCTGTTCCACTAAGTATAAGCGCGCAAAAATGAAGATATTTTTATATCTTCTGCTGCTAAGGTAAAGAAAAAAATATGTAGAATTATTCTTGATGATGAAACTGGTATAGAATTATTATTTGGGCAATAATCATCATCTATTATTTTTTTCTTTCCAACCTTTTAACAATCTTTTGCAGTCTTCAAAGTAATATTAACTTTTACAAGATATCATCAGGGCCAATCCAACAAAAGTCCGATAACGAAAATCAAAGAACGAAAAAATGTTTATATGAGATACCATGCGAGTGCGGAAGATCTTATATCGAAGAATCAAAACGCCCCTTGAAAGTGACAATAAAGGAACATTAGAAGCTTTCTCAAGTATTAGACACCGGTAGATCCAAGTTTGTCAAACATGCTGTGGATGAAAACCACCTGATAAAATGAAACGAAACATCCATAATAGGAAGGAAACCGACAAAAAAATAGAAGAACATCGCTCTCAATCCCATAAGTGCACCATCAATTGAGTTACCGGATGTTTGGAGGCCAATTGCTCGATAGAACTTGAAGAAGTCTTCAAATCACAGATAACCGCTAATTTTTAGTTTCGTGATCTGTCCATTTGACAATTATCATTTATATTTAGAATTATTTCTCTTATTGTTCTTGCTACCAACTTTAAAACAGACATCTTCTGCCATTTTCAAGTCAAAAAATAGCTTTTAAAAATGCTGACAATATTTGAGGAAGTTTTAATTTCTATGAGTTGTTAAGATTGACAGAACTCAGAAAACTAAACCGAATTTCTACTCATCTATGGTTTAGAGACGTCAAGTTCGAACAATTGGCCTCCGAACTTCCGGCAACTCAATTTTCATGAATGCATCCGCCTTTAATTTTCTTCTTGTAGGTTTCTCTTCTTTGGATATGATAAATGTTTGGTTCAATTTTATCTAATTATTTTCATTTACAATATGTTGGACCAACTTGGATTTATTGGTGTCTAACACTTAAAGAGCTTCTTTTATTCTTACCTTCAAAGGGCGTTTCGTTTATCCGATATATCATCATCAGAATTCGCATGATATCTCATATATACCTATGAAATTCTTCGTTATGTGATTTTCAGTGTCAGGTTTAAATTTTGTTAGATTAGCTCTGATGGTATATTGTGTCGCTATACAAACATATCGCCACTCTTAATTTAATATTTAATTGATGGTTGGAATTGAAATATAGATATTGAACTGTAGTTGTGGCTTTTTTGTACAATATAATTTTTTAAACCACAGATAAATAGACATTTGATCTAGTATTCAGCGTTCTGTCGATCTCGACACTCAATAAAAATATAAAAATTTTCAAATATTATCAATTTTTTTTAAATTCTTTGTCTTGAAAACGACATATGTTTGTCGAAACGTTGGTAGCAAGAACAATAAAAGTGGTGGTTATTGCCAAATAATAACACGAGTTCCACCATCTAAAATTTCTTGTTAACAAAAAAATATTTCTGATCTGTGGTATGATATTGAATTATTTTTTCTACTTCTGATATCACAATTGTTTTCTAATGTTAATTCATTGTTTTTGTTGATCCTTGATTTATCTTTGTTAAAACTGGATTATCGATTACTTTTGCAACTTTATAAGAATTTTTTTTCTATACAAATTGATTTCTTAGCGGTTGTCAGGAAGGTTATGACCATAAAAAATATTACTGGTTGCTAATCAAATAAATGCTTTCCAGTAACGATTAGTGAGATTGTAAAACATTCAGTGAACAAACGTTCCCCAAAGCAGAATGGATAATATAATTGAGTTCTAAAATTCCAGACATGTGAGCACAACCACGACTCGAAAAGAACCATCCACACCCATAGCACCAACTCGACAAAGCCAGTAGGTTCGGATGACAACGCCAACCATCTCAAGACAAAAAGGAGGGTCAACAGCACCACTTTCACCGAATGGGGAACACGCACCTGTGTGTAATTTTCGGAGCTGCATACACACAAAACCACCGTGTAGATATTGCGTCTGCACACGAAACTGGTTAAATCTCTTTTCTTCGATCGCTTAACGAATATAGGACGATGGTACTGAATAAACCTTAGCAGATGGGCCGCCCTACTTTCTGAAGAACTTTGCCCACGCGGTCGTTCAACGTTCGTAATTAATTCGTTGGGTATCACTTCGTACACAAAGGGTATCGGATAATGTCTGGTCAAAATTTGTTACTATTTAGAGAAAATTAACTATTATTGACTTATAATCAGTTATATTGTAAGAATTAGTTTTTATATCATTTAAATCAGTTTACAAAAAGAAAAAAATCCAGGATTTCCAATTCGGTGATATGTAATGTCGAGTTTTTTGACAATTGAGAAGTATAATCACGCTATTAATAAAAATATATAAAAGTATTGACGTGCTTTTCGTATGAAGTCCTATAGCGTACTCTGAAACATTGCGATACAGAAAGTACATAGAGAATTTAAAAGATTTAACAACACCTAAATATAGAAATGAAACCCTACAGAAAGCAAGACATGAATCTAGGATGCGCCTCACGTATAATGGCAATTAAACTTTCATCTTTTGGATAATAATTTTTTATATGAGGACGCATCATTCTACTGTGTAAGGCATTATTTTTACTAACTTTTATCTGTCAACATCGGTACTATATAATCATATGATACGCTCTCACAAAAATAGCGCGCAATCCAAATCTTGTGCTCTTATGGAACAGCTATATGCAGAATTTCAATTTTTGTCGATTTTGATTGTGAATTCAATTGATAATTTTCGGTTATTCAGAAATTGAAATTTGGGGCCTAAAACTTGCCTGAAACATTCAACAGCCCGAGTAATTCTACCAACAGTTAAGTAATACTGAATAATTCTCACATCAAAGAAAAAGTAATTATCTGCATGAAAAATCCCAAAAATCTCACCCTTTCATATAATCTTTTTCTCCGTTTTCACAATTCCACCCATGGAATTTCAATTACCGAAATATTTCCAGCATTCGCTCTCAAACATAAAAAAATTCGAATATACACGGCTGAATCTCAAAATTTTTTTTTTAGTACAACGTACCGAGGAAGGCTGTACGCATTGTCGAGGATTAATTTTAATTCTTTCCATCTTTCTCCCTCTCTCATTCGAGGGGATAATGGCGCCGGCGGCCGTTCTATTATGGACAAGGAAGAGAGGTGAAGGGGAGTCTGAATGCGAGAGGACCAGGAAGCGTTTTTGGTCTTAACGGGTTTCCAGAAAACCGCCCTAAAAGCATCCTGCAATCAGAAATGGCCGCATTGGCCTGAAGTTGGAGTAAGTGGCAGTGGTTGAGATAGTAGTGCTGCAATCTGCGTTGCTGTAATTATGAAATGCATATTTGAAGTTCTCGAAAATGGATTCAAGGACTGCATTTCAGAATCAGCTTCGATTGAGATGCAGCGGATTGTTGACTGGCACTTGTGAGGATTTCACAAGAACCTACACGTAACATTTGAACGGAAAAGTTCAGAGACTACCACTGAAAAATTTTGTGACTGGTATTGAAAATGATACAAAAACGATTGATAACTTGAAAGCGTATTGATAACAAATTCAAAGGGCAAGAAAAGAGGGAAATGTCAAAAAGCCCGTCGGAAATTGCAATGATCGATTCTTTAACAGATTCGTATTAGATTGAAATCAGTCGGACTTATCAATTCAGTTTCAGTTGGTGAAAAAACCGTACTTTTGGACAATAATGTTTATAAGTACCATCATGTATTACTATTCTTCTTCCCAACGTTTCAACAAACATCTTCCTTCGTTTCCAAGGTGAAAAAATGGGTGTCAAAGATCAATTTCAGATTATTTTTTAATTTCCATTGAAAAGTCTATTTGACAGATTACGAAAACTATATAAAATTTGGACTCATCTGTGGTTTGAAGATTTCTTCCTGTTCAAATTTCTGGTATTCACTGAACAATCACGGATATATTAACTTTGTTATTTTCCGTGGAAGTAATATCCAGCATGTATTACCTTGTATCGTAATCGATTGTAATAACTCTCATTATTTTTCCACATTAATGATAGTTGGTTATTAAATATGCCAAGAGCGTGACTTGATGATTTACGGTTGTCGATAAGTTCAATTTCTGAGAGTTTCGCTAATTTCTACACACCAGATGTATCAGCAGAGAATAAAGTACAGCCTGTATCGGCGCTATTGTCATTTGAATTTAGCTGACTGTACGTAATTGGATGAAAAAATTATTCATTCAATAGCAATAAAACAAAACAATCATTGTACAAATCATAATGCAGCTAGTGTTAAGCTGGATTTGATATTTATCTGTACTTGGCGAATATGTAAAAGAAAAATATCGCGACAGATTGATTAGAAGCCTTGTGTCAGTTTTATGACCGCCTCGTTCCCCAGGACTGAATCCAGTAGATCTTCACTACCTAGGATGCAAGAACTCCGCCAAAAAACTGATGAAGGATCAGATATTTCTGATCAAGTTTATTGAAAAGTACAGTAAAATTTGCCAAGGCTGTAGTATGATTTTTTTTTCGCATCATAGAGTGCCAAAGTTAACTTACAATAATTTTTTGAACCAAAACTTGTCATAACTCAAATTTATTTTACTCAGATAACAATGATATTATTTATATTTTTTGTTGATAGCACTGATGTTTGAGAATACTTAATTGAAAAAATCGCAAAATAGTGGAAATAGTTATCCCAGCACTCAGAATTGTGACTAAGTGAATCAAATTGCAAGTTTTTGTTTAGCTATCTTAACACTGTATTTTCAATAAATAATGATCAAACTGATGTCCCTCCAGGATCACTGGAAACAAAACCTCTTACATCACCTCAATACGACTCTACTTACGGCTTTGCTATGCCACTTCAGTATACTCCATTCAAAGTTTATTTGTATCGCGGATGGCGATGATTTAAGTTTCTTGGGTTGGCATCAGTGTTTCTTCGGATTTCGACGTTACCGATGTCAAGCAGTTAAGCCAATTTTCACTTGTCATCTGTCACATTTGATTTTGAAGAAAATCAAAATTAATATTTTTGAAGTTATCATACAACATCCCAATCAAAATAAGAGCAGCTCCTTTAGAAATTTCTGCCATAATAATTTCAAACCTTTCGAAACTCTTACAAGGTTCAGAAGTAAATTGGCATTTTGAGTGAATCCAAGTTTACTAGGACCTTTATGTGATATAGACAACATTGCGTAATAATCTGACAGGAAAATAGCGAACCCAACCTAACTTTTTAATATACAGAGTGAAATGTGTCAAACTTCCATGGCCAACCGAGTTACAAATAAACTTTGAATAGAGTATACTTTCTCTTCCTAACCTAACTATATTTCTTCTGTCAACTTCCTAGGAACATAGAATAGCGTAACCTGAATCGGAACAAAGAATATGCATGTGCAATTTTAACATTTTCGATATTTCTTGAAAAAATTTATCATCAATACAGCTCGATGAGTCCAGGGAGATCGACATCAAGCGAAACTACGTAGTTTCAACCATAAGCCAACACCTACCGACCTTGAATGCTAATTTCAGACAACAATCGACGTTCCCAAATCCGCAAGCTAGAAAAATAAACAGCTTATCCTACTCCAAACAGAATCAGATAAAGGGGATAGATATCGCTACAATCGAAGATAAATAAAAAATCGAGATTGCCTGATTTAACGAAAACGATCCGTCCTAAACTGCCACGGTCGAAAATTATATTAAACTTTGGAGTTCTGATTAGATTAACGTAACCGTCAAAGTTCGCCGGGTATATTATGTCACCGACTATCAAGTTTCGCGTTGTATCTGCGACCAGAATGATTATCGATTTATTTTTTGTACAGGGTGGACATTTACGATACCTGAATTTCAACTCAAATAATCAAATATGAAGGCGATATTTTTTTATTTCAACTGAAGTTATCAAATGTGAAGGAGGTATTTTTTGAATGTTAATAATAATATAATATATTTATTAATCCGTTTAGCTAGAAAGGATAAGCAATGGCCGCAACTGCAATTTTTTATCTTCTAATACTACGTGACAGTTTTCTTGTATATGAATATTGAATTTCGTGAGCATCATTATTTCATTTTTAATATTTTCTTTGCACTAAAAAACATGCCGACGTCTTTCGACTCGTGATTACTCACTCCGCTTACAAAAAAAAGAGTGCGTGTAACGTTCACACGCGATTGAAGTAAATCTTCTTTGGCAATGTACGAGATGGCAATTAAGTTAAAAATCATATAAAATATGACCTGTTTTATATAGAATAAGTATTTTTTATAGCAATAAATGTTTTTTATTGTTTATAAGTGTTGTATATGTAGCATAAGTTTTTTCATGTAAAATGTGTCTTCAATTTTTTTGTTGTTTATTAATTCATTTCTTATAAAGTCTGAAAGTTCATTAGATTTATTTATTTCACATGAATTTCATTTATTTTTCATACTGTTTCTCCATTGCATTGTAATTTCAAAGTATTCTAACCGAAAACCTTGAATCCTCTAAATAATATTTATTCTTTCTATTCTTTACGTACTAGCAATACTCTTCCTATCAATTCTTTATGCTCTGCTTCTAAGTAATTTGTATTCATGGTTGAATGTCATGTTATGATTTTCAAAATTTTTTAAGTTAATTTTATTGCGAATATAAGAATTCATTTATTTTTGTATACCTTTAGTATCCTTTCATATCGTTTAATAACTGAGCTTTAATTCATAACATTTTAATTATCCCTGATCTGAATTCAATGAATTTTGTAATCTGTTCGGTTTTGGAATTAATTTGATATGATATAATACGCTGTAATTATATTTCTAAATATCCACCAGAATAACAATAAAATTATGAAAATCTATTAGGTGTACAAATAAGTTTCCGCGGTTTTTTATAAAAAATTAGGAATTTATTGTAAAGGAAAAGTACATTACGTTTTATTCAAAGTATTTTCCATCATTTGCCACTACTTTTCCCCATCTTTCTGGCAACATTCGGATACCCCGTCGAAAAAACTCTTCATCTTTTGACGCTATCCACAAATCTACCCAATTTTTGGTGTCTTCATATGATGTGAAGCGCTGCTCAGACAGACCATGTGCCATCGACCGGAACAGATGATAATCAGAAGGGGCTAAGTCTGGTGAATACGGCGGGTGGGGTAAAACTTCCCAGTTGAGTGTTTCCAAGTATGTTTTTACCGGCGCCGCAACATGTGGACGAGCATTATCGTGTAAAAGAATAATTTTGTCGTGTCTGTAGTAGTAATGGGCGCGTTTTTCCTTAAGTGCCCGACTCAATCTCATCAATTGTGTTCGGTAGAGAGCTCCAGTAATGGTTTCGCTTGGTTTCAGCAATTCATAATACACGACACCAAGCTGATCCCACCAAATACACAGCATGAGTTTTTTCCATGAATATTCGGCTTAGCTGTCGATGTTGATGTTTAGCCGGGCTTAACCCATGACTTTCTCTTCTTTGGATTATTTTAGTGAATCCATTTTTCGTCACCAGTGACTATACGATGCAAAAACTCTTTTTTTATTCCTGGCAAGCAGCATTTCACTCATGCATAATCGGCGTTCAACGTCTCTTGGCTTTAGTTCATATGGAACCCAATTTCCTTGTTTTTGAATCATTCCTAACGATTTTAAACGATGTGAAATTGCTTGTTGAGTCACTTGTAGAGTAAGTGCAAGTTCTTTTTGCGTTTGGGACGAATCTTCCTCCAATAGTGCTTCTAATTCCATGTCTTCGTACACTTTCGGCCTTCCACTGCGTTCTTTGTCTTTAACGTCAAACTCACCGTTCTCAAACTTTTGAAACCATTCCTGACAACTTCTCTCACTTAAAGCAGCTTCACCATATGCTTCTAGAAGCAATCGATGCGCCTCAGCTGCAGATTTTTTCACATTAAAGAAGTAAATCAAAAGTTCCCGCAAATGATGCTTATTCGGAATAAAACTTGACATTTTTGCACGAAAAAAATTACGTGATGCTGATACGGAATCACTAGTACTTTGAGGTTATGGTGTTGCCAGATGACTAAACTTGAGATATTACGTTTTACATCTGACAATTTCTCCATAACCTTCTGGTGGGGCCATCTTTTGACAAACCGCGGAAACTTATTTGTACACCTAATAGCATATGCCTGAAGTTCACATGAGCGGCATAATTCAGTGCATATTTACCATGCATGCTTGAGAAAATTTGAAATTCCCGCTGCTTTCGTATTTCAAATTTCCCGCTGGTTCGTTCCTGTACTACCAAATATAGCGACTGATTTGTGTTACAAAAAATTATTTATTATTTTTATTCAATTCAATATTTTTTATTAATCATTTTATTTTTCAAAAATTTGATTGATTTGTTTATAAACTATCTATTGACAAAATCAAAAATATTTGAAAACCGGATGGCGCAGAAACGTGACGCCATATTGCCGTAACGGACTTCCGTTGCATTTTAAGTGCTAGGAATCAACGAGATCTCCAAAAATAGACTTCAAAATTTTAAAATATTAGACTTTTCATAATGCGGATCATGCATAACTTTGTCTAGGAAATTCAGAACGGAAGATTCAGTTAAGCTAATATATCTCTGAGAAGCACTATCATAATAATGCGTTTCCACGGATGGTAACATGGACAGACAAAGTGAGGAACAATATTACTCATTATAACTAATTAATTTTTAACGTACACTGTTGCCAAGCCACATGTTGTCACTACTAGTCCGGTCTATTTAAGCCTAAAATCAGGAGGAAGGTTACATAAATTCCCATAAAGCTGAATATTGGCATAGTTGTTCAACACATCATTATAAAGAAAATCTCAAAAGTCCTCATCGTTCCGAGGTGTGCTAAAAATTTGGCACGGGGTCAAAGGTCAAAAAAATGAGTTTTTTGCGATTTTTAGCGAAACGGTGAGTTTTTTCGCAAAATTACCCCAGTACAAAATTGTAGATCACGAAATTCTCTACAAAAAATATATTAATAATTTTTTTCCTAAAAGCCACCATTTTGGAGATATAACGTTCCGAAAAGTTGGATCAGTCGTAATCCCTCTATTTTGCACACGTACTCGTCTTGCTTACTGCTCGAACTCCAACTGAAAAAATTATTTATTTTTTAAACCCGGAAAAGCCCAAAATCAATCGGAAATATATTCATCAAACAGTTTATCCAATTTTCCTAAATGTCAAAATCATGTATTGTTTCTACACGCAATAACTGGCTGCGATACGACATCTGCTTTTTACAGGAGAGGAAAAACAACAGTTTTCAAAATGTTTGAAAAAAAAGATTTACTACAATGTGCTGAAGTTTTTAAAAATAGTAATTCAACTCAACAACATGTTATCACCAACGGAGTTCAATTTCTTCTTGCTATGTACGGAGCCCCCAAAAAAACCACTTGCTTAGATAAGTTGCGATACACATCTTTCGTGAAAAATACGCGTAATAAAAAACAAGTCAACTTAGCTTCTCTTCCTCCAACCTCAGTAGCTGCTCATCAACATCTGTTTCGGGTATATTACCAAGTTCAAGTGTGGCTTGGTAATCAGCTGGACCCTAAAGACTGGGGTTGGAAGTTGATCGACAATACACTAGAGCCAGTTCAAACTTTACTTCCACCAGCACCTGAGAAACTTCTCAACACAATATTTTGCAACTGCAAGAAAGGGTGTAGTGCAAAATGTGGTTGCAGAAAAGTTGGACTGTTTTGTTCCCTGGCATGCACACACTGTCAAGGCCGATCATGCTCGAATGTTGAGTCACCAACTCTTGAAGATTCGTTTGATACCGATCAGGAATCGCTATTGGGGCAGTTTACGTGTGAAATAGAACAAGAAGAAGAAGAAGAACAAGAGGATGAACAGGAAGAAGAAGGAGAAGAAGATCAAGAAGAAGAAGAAACAGAAATCTTGGACAGTTATGAATCAGACGACTAACTTTTTATTTTAAGTATTTTATTTAATTACACCGCCGTTGTTTTTGCCCACTATAATATATAATATTATTTTGCAATAGTTTTAAAACATATAAAATCTCAGCAGACCCGTGGAATAGGCCTACTGGGGAAACCACGTTAAAAAAACGCGCTTTGTACACTACCTCATAGGTGGCGTGGAAACGTGTGCAAAATAGAGGATTACGACTGATCCAACTTTTCGGAACGTTATATCTCCAAAATGGTGGCTTTTAGGAAAAAAATTATTGATATATTTTTTGTAGAGAATTTTGTGATCTACAATTTTGTACTGGGGTAATTTTGCGAAAAAACTCACCGTCTCGCTAAAAAGCGCAAAAACTCATTTTTGACCTTTGACCCCGTGCCAAATTTTTAGCACACCTCGGAACGATGAGGACTTTTGAGATTTTCTTTATAATGATGTTTTGAACAACTATGCCAATATTCAGCTTTATGGGAATTTATGTAAACTTGAATGTGTAAATAGACCGGACTATACGGTGGACGTAACGAACCGTGAACGCACCGAAGCCCCTTCGACACACCCCTCGTACCCACCGCAATATCTCAGCTTCTTCCATAACGTTTTGCCGTAACTCAAGACCAGGCGGCTGGCTCCGCAAGAAATTGCCAGACATAAATTCCCATCCTGATGAGCGAGAAATATTATTTTTCAATTTCCCCGTCGTCCGTTGTACCCGGTGGCTCGTAATAAACGCGAATCTTCCTCTCTTTTCCTCCCGCGTACCCCTCTTTCACTCGCTACTCCCTCGCTCTACCGTCGTAAAAACCCAGAAATGGAATTCCGCTTCCCAGTGCGACGTTGCCAAACCGCCAAGAACGGTAATGCATCAATCTACAATGATACATTCGTGGTGAATGTTTTCTTTAATGAATAACTCAGAAGTAATTATTTATTTAGAAAATATACATTTAGGAATTCTATGAGAAACAAATATCTATACCTCCTACTTGACGAATATTCAAACGAAAAATAACCCTGTGGAAGCATCGGACGCCTCAGTTAATTTTATGGCCCTCTTGTTCCCCAGACCAAAATCCAACTAAATTTATTAACTGGGGATGCAAAAACGAAGGTAGTATATTCAAAATCAAAACAAAATCTATCAGATGTGCTCCAAAAAAATTGATGCCGCATCAGAAGGAATGACAGCGAAAATTTATATGCACTTACGACTTAGGATAGGTCATTTTCGGGTTCATGTATAGCTAGTGTCTGTGCCTAGGGGAAACAATTATGGAATATACTTTAGGTTTGGAAGGATAATATTACAACAGTTGATTGTTTTTTTTTAAAGTTTCCACGAGGCCCCCCACAAATGAAATTCCATATTTCTTGGCAAGTGTTCCTTTTAGAAATCCAGATTAAATCGATCTTCTTTAAAAAAACTTGGTAAGCATGGTGCGATAGAATTTGTTTCCAAAATGGATTACCAAAGTTAACAGATAATATTTTTTGAACCAGAAAGTGTGGAAACATATTATTTAGGTAAGTAACAATGACTTCGATTTGTGATGGCAATGCTGCTATTAGCTTCTGCACGCTTGTTGTAAAATATTTTCCCAAACTCTGAAACAGAGTGATAGTAAAATAAACGCCACAATAAATGTAAAGGAATTAAAAGCCTGTTTCCTAGATTAAAAATAACCACTGAGTTTACCTTCAATTTTGTTCAAAGCTCAAATCTCCTTCTCTTAAAAACCAAGTTAAAGAAGATTCATCTTTTCTATCTATTATACTAATTTAATGAATCAGAACAAGCGCAAAAAAAAACTCCTATATTTTCTCATGGGTTTTCTCTACGAAAATGAAATTTATGAATAATCAGAGTACATAAAAATGTGATTATGGATGTCAAATTTCAAATTATTTCCAAAAATATCTATTATCGTTTCACTCAATCACATGGATTTTTTGAAATTATTTTGTCAATAACTAATATCGTTTAGCCTCTCGGCCAGGTTATTACTAAGTTTCGGGTAAGCAGAATGGAATCCCAAGAAACAGTGTGTAGTAAAAACAAAAAACACAGGTGAATATCTACATTTTAATTCTTACCATCGACTAAATAATAAATTGGTAATGGCAAAATGTTCATATGCGCTATCAATCAAGGTAAAAATGAAGAAATAAATAACATGAAAATATTCAGAAGTAATGGCAATCCCGAAAAGATATTGGAAAGAGCGAAACAAATAACAGTCAGCTTGAACCCCACAATAGTGTAGATATAGTGTATATAGTAGATATAGAATAAACCATAAAAAGCATCATTTATGTTGAAAGTTTATCTGAAAAAATGAGCAGAACTGAAAATAAAAACCCCATAACAATCGCATTCAAGACACAAGCCACAATCATGGCTAATCTAACGAAAGTCAAACCTGATAACGAGAATCAAAGATAGAAGAATTGCATATATGAGGTACCATGCGAATGCGGAAGATCATTTACCGGAGGAACAAAACGACCCTTGTAAGTGAGAATAAAAGAGAATCAAAAGCTTCATCAAGTTTTAGATAACAATAGATCCAAGTTGGTCCAACATGTTATGGATGAAAATCATCTGATAAAATGGAACGATACATCTATCATATCCAAAGAAGAGAAGCTTACAAGAGGAAAAACAAAGAAGCAGCATTTATGATTATAGGTCTTAAAACCACAGTCTACTACAAATTTGATCTAGTTCTCACAATTCTGTCAATTTGACTTAATACAAATTGAAAAATTTTCAGATATTGTCAGCTTTGTCAAAAGCTAATTATCTGCCTTGAAAACGACAGAAGATGTCTTGTCGAAACGTTGGTATCAAGAATAATAAGAGATGGTGGTTATTGCCCATATAATAATTTTACACATGTCAATCAACTATGGAATTTATGTTCAGTACTAAGAATAAGTGTTCCTTAAATAAATAAATAGCAAAGTAACCAGCGGTCACCGCTTTCGTTAGTCGTATAAATAGTAGATTTAAGGACCATATCCGTATTGTAATACATTTTGTTGGTTTGTTAAAATGTTTTCATTTAGTTTTTTTCTTTAGAGAAGACTTACTTCATGCAGCGGTTTATTGTTTATTTAATCTCTTCAGTAGATGTACAAAAGCTTTCTGCTTTTTTTACTCTTTATTTTATTCAATTCATGCCTTCAAACCACAGATAAGTAAAAATTTAATCTTGTTTTCGGAGTTCTGTCAATTTGACACTTATTAAGGAAAAGTGAAAAATTTTGTAATATTGTTAGCTTTTTCTAAAGCTAATTTTTTGCCTTGAAAACTACAGAAGATTGCCCAAATGATTCTATACGTGTTGAAGAATGTTCTAAAAAAGTATAACGGATGTTTCAAGAGTAGTATTAATTTCTTTATATCATTCAGCAAGAGGTAAGTAAAATATTATGAATTATGATAAAGTTACAAAATTCAATGAAATTCTATATGACATCAATGTCGGAGTATATGATCTCAACTTAACGGCTATCTATAAAAAAGTTCCTATTATGTATAAGGATATGAAAATTTCTGAAGGATTTATGGATCAGAGCTATATTCTTCATAGAACCTTTCACTAACATTCAAATATTCCGTTTAGCGACATCCAACAATTCATTCAATTCAATGAATGTTTCACAGTAATTACAAATTTCCCACGTTTCTCGGAAATTGCCCATGTTGGCAACCTCGTAAACGGAACACAAGACTGAAATCGCTGGTATTAGGACCGGATGGGAAGCGACATCGCCTCGGCGCGACGTTGCCATTGATGACGTGGCAACGTGGCGGTATCGATCGCCGGGCCGCATTTCGGGGGTGGAAGGGAAAATTCATCATCCGTCGGGTCTGCGAGATCGCCCGCTTACCCCGTTCCTGCTGCCTTCCGCCATCATACCCCACCCCCCGCATTCCCCGCACCACTCGAAGCCGCCCGGAGTTTTTTTCGAACCTCGCTTCCATTCGCAATTTAGCGTGCTCCGTCTCTCTCACTCTTTCCCCCAGGATGTGCCAATTTGCGGAAAGTTTAGCCTATAGGTGGCTAGTCCCAGAAAACCGGTAGAATTTTGCAGGAGATCCTTTCACGCCGTTCTCGTTCCAACTAATTCCACAAAATTGAAATAATTGATGAAAACAGATGTTAAAAACAACAATAGTCCATTCAGACATCTTTAAAATCTCAGCAGGTCTTGGAAATTCAATTGTAGCATTACTTCTGGCTACAGAATGATACAGGGTTCCCCAATAAGGGTTGTTATTTTGACATTTCAAGAGAAATGTCATTTTTAATATAATAATAAGAAGTCGCATAGAGCCAGATCTGGTGAATAGGGCGAATGAGGCAAAGGAATAACGTGATTTTCAACCAAAAATTCATATACAAGTCGCGAACGATATGTTGGTGCATTATCGTCCTAGAGTCCAACTGCCGATTTCTCGATATTCTGGCCGAATGCGACGAATTATTGCCATCAAACGCTTCATGACGCCCAAGTAAAACTCTCCAGTGACTGTCCCGCCGGTTGGAACAAATTCTTTGTAAATAATTCCTTTTAAATCGTGAACAAATCGGCATAACCGTAACTTTTGACTTCACCAAGTACTTGGCCGCTTCGTTTCGGTCTCATATTCAAAACACCACGTCTCGTCACCACTTACAATCGATTTCAAGAAGTTTTGATCTTTCCGAGCACCTTTAACGAAGTCTTTGCAATGCTCAATGCGATCAACTTTTTGGTCTTCGGTGAGTTTGTGTGGTGCAACCAGCGAATTAACCTTTTTAAGGCCCAAACTTCGGTCAGAATGCGGTATACGGTAGCTTGAGGAATGCCTAATTCCATTTAATAACTTTCATCGACGATTTTTTGATATTTTTGATGAATTTACGCACTATGTCGATGTTTTCTTCTGATTATCCGGTTTGGGTCGGCGCCTGATCTTTCGTCATCATCCAGCGTCTCTCTATCAGGTTTGAAACGCCCGAGCCACTCGTAAACTTGCGTACAAGATTATAGTATTTGGTGCGTTTCAGTAAAAGTTTTACCAATTTTAACATAAAAATCAATTACAGCTCTCAGTTTGAAACTCATTTTCCGACCGATGTACAAAACACAGTGACACTTGAAACGCAATAACTTATGTTGTATGCATCCAAATGTCATGCAATTTATACCAGTTGTTATTGAGGGATTAAACCATCTACGAGTAAAATATTACAACAGATGGCAATTGAGGTATTATTTTTTTTAAAGGTTTCTATTGGAATGGAGAGTGTAGTTCAATGTTTATTTGTTGAAATGTATTTTATTTGAAAGCCAAGCACCGAAAGGTAAAATGGATGTGGATTTTATATATACATAAATACGTGTATGCGTGTGTTTCCATGGATAATTTAATTAAATATCAAAAATATCGTTAATGCCATAATTTTACCCAAACTACTTCCTGTTGAAAACGACCATTTTCTAATACAACCGTAAATGCATCAACACGTTATCCGATATTGGACACAGTCCAAAAATATTCTGTGACAATAAGCAGCTGACAACTTGTTGGAATTCGAAACGAATTTATTTCTCTAGCAATATGCAGGATATATGTGAAAATTAAATGTGTCCACGATTGGCATACAATGTTAACTCTTTTCAGATAGAATTTCCTCATAGTAAAGAATTCTAGTTATAACCACTACATTTATGATCATTTCGACATGATTTCATTCCATTGCCCAAAATGTGAGGTTGGTCATTTCTAAAATCAACAGATGAACCATGTTGTCTTGTGAAATGTATAATAACCAAACTGTATAACGTGCAAAATAATACCAAATTTTTGTAAAATCATGCCGAACTCAAGTGACGAAAATAATCTGATGAAACTTTGATATTTCGGCAAATTTATATAACAATTTTCAAATCGCGGAAATCTGATAAAAGATAAGAGGTTATCGGAGAACTAAATGAATTTGTATATTTTGTTATTGATAAGAAGGAAACGTGGAAGGAAAAATTTAAATAATTATCTATACTCACGTGGTTTGTCACTTAGGAGGACACATTACAATAAATGAATCGGCGAGTGCTTACCTAGAAAAAAATAAATTTATGAATAACTTAATGATCAATAGCACTTCGAGAAAATTCGAGTATATTTTTCGAAATCATATCTTCTGAAATAACTATGGAATCGTTTGGGAAAGGTTAATCATCTCTTAGATGACAATTCTGCCAATCTCAATTATCTTTCATATCAGAACAGACAAAATATATTCAACAATGCAAGCAATTCTGACCCTCAACAATAAAAAATAAAAACAATGCTGTCCATCTGTCTGTCGGCATCAAAACAAAAACGAAATTAAGAAATTGACAAAGTTTATCTCTCTTCGATAAAGAAACTTCAGACCAATTAGCAAAATGAACAGTTTGCATTCTGTCTGCTATCTTTATAATTCAAATGGAACCAGAATAGCTGCTTTGGAATTCTCTTATTAAGCAGCATAAACAATCACGCGACATTATTGATAATCACAGATATTGCATCGAGAAGGCTGACTGGGCAATTTACTCAATATCTCAGCGAAGATCCCTAACCGCTACTGTATTTTCAAACCTTATGAAAATTATTGTAACTATTTTAAATTATTATTTCTCTCTTGAATGAGGTCGAAACGAAAAGGCTTGCGAAATTTGGTGCAAATCGTCACGCTAAAAAAAATTTTTTGATGAAGACAAATTTTTTTCAATACTTGATATTTCGTAACTTATTCATGACTGATTCACAAAATTACAAAAATCCATCCAGGTTATTTCCAGAAAAATGATCTTTTGGATCCAGGTCCGGGAAACGAGGACTGAAGGAAATTGACACAATGTGCCCGATCCATCTGCCAGGATATCCTTCGTTTAAGCATAAAAATTGTGAACTATTTGGGAATTTCTTTATTATCACTTCACTAACTGTGATACATTTTTCTTCTTCATTAATTCAAAACTGATATACACCTTGGCCTCTCGGTAGCTACAACTATATCATTGAGTTTTGGAATACCATATATAATTTTATTAAGAAAATGGGATCATTTTCTCCCAATTGTGAAATAGCCTATTCAAACAGATGATAAGAGTCTGTAGAGAACAAGAAAATGCTGCGGAACTCAATGAATCAGAACCCAGAGCTAAGTACACTGTTCATCGATCCAAAACTAGAGGGGGACTCTTATTGTCAACTAAATGTCGTCAGGCATCAAGGTCTGTCGGTTGCCACGGAAAATATCACGATTTATATGTCATCAGCTCAATTTAGTACCTATAGAATGATACAGGGAAGTTCAGTCTGAATTCGAAATGATGGGAAGAGATCGTAAAACGTCGAAACGTTGAATGGGATCAGACAGCTGGTGCCCCACCGCATGTAGTTTATTACGTAGTTTCAGACTTGAATTCTATTCTGGATCAATACAGGGTATTGTAGTTTATTCAGCTTTGGAAAACCCATTCGTCAAAATTTTGCAAATAATGATAACGCATCACAAATAAAAAAAAAAGAATGAGATAATTAGAAAGCAACCCAAAAAAATGGAGAACTTTTTTTGACATTTTGATGTGAAAGAAAATGAATCGTTTATAAAAATTACCTAAATAATGTGATATAAATCCTAAATAAAGAAAAGGGTTTGTTTTTAAACTCTGAAGTATGGGGAGGGGTATGGTCATTAGAAAAATATATATTGCCTGATGGAAGGTTTCGTGTGTTTTTTTTTAATAAAGAGTAGCCATTTTAAAACAATGAAAATGGATAATTCAAGATATATAATTTGAGTTAAGTAAGCTGAATATAGATATTATTCGAATAACTCTACAGTTCATCTTAGAGATTAGATGTTTTTAAAAAATAAACTCTCTTATTATTATTACTATTGTAAGAGATACGGTCTTTCCCAAGGATCAGTTCTAGCCTCTTTCCTATTTGATTTATATCTCAGTGATTCTACTACAACATCTAAGGAATTTGTAAATTATATTAAATAATTTATTCAATTAATAAAATTGAAAAATTTTATATTTTCCCAATACACTGCTAGAAAATCACTAACCAAGGAACACGTTACGATTATGTGTTTTAATCATAAATCTTGCGGTTTGGGTTCTTGAATCGGAACAGGGCACATAAACAAGTATAATACCATAGGGCAAAAGTTGGATTTTTTGTGTGAATTCGAAATGAATGCAGAGGTAGCCCCAGTTGAAACCTTCCATTGCTTATAACTCTGCAAATAGGCAGGATTGGAGAAAAAATGCATAAAACTAACTTTCAAGATTGAAGTCGCGTAAACCCTTAGGGTATAAGTTTCTCAAATATAAACATAAGCGATAAGCAATTATGGCATTGAATGCAGCTCTTGAACAAAGTTCAATGAAGATCTTATTTCTAATCCGTCGAAAGAAATTCCTGGAAAATTTGTTAAATCCGAAAATACAATTTAAGGGGTTGAAAATGAAGCTGAAATGTTGCAATCAAACATTATCAACTTAAATGTAATAAGTATCTTAGGTATACCGGTATGAAATGAGCGTCTTTTTGTGAAAATAAAACACTAATTAATAATGGGAAAGTAAAAAACATTTCATTCAAAGTATTTGTTTTCTACACATTTTGACTACCTTTCTGGCAATTTGTGGATACCACGCCAATAAAATTGTTCGTCTTTTAAAGAAAACCAACCAGACACCCAATTTTCGACCTCCTCGTAGGAATCAAAATGCTGCTCAGCCAATGCGTGTCCCATCGATGAAAACAAATGGTAGTCGGAAGGAGCCAAGTCTGGGGAATACGGCGGGTGGGGTAGCAGCTCCCAGCCAAGTGTTTTGATTGTATCCTGAACCGGTTTTAAATTGTGTGTAGGTACATTGTCACGGACCAAAATTTTTGGTCGTTTCTCGATCAAAATGCATGGTTCAAATTAATCATTTGTTGTCCGTAGCGATCAGTATTAACGGTTTCACCAGGTTTTAGGAGCTCCTAGTATACCACACATTTCTGTCCCACCAAACACACAGCATTGTCTTCTTGCCGAATCGATCAGGTTTTGCAGTCTATGTTGATGGTTATCCCGGATTAACCCATAATTTTTCCGTTTAGGATTCTTAAATTAATACATTTTTCATCGCCAGTAACAATCCGATGCAAAACCGATTTTCTCTCGTCTCTTTGAAGCAAAATTTCAAGTGTTTTTTTGTCTTTCATTCAATTCATGTGGCACCAATTTTCCGCACTTTTAGATCTTTCCCATAGCTCTTAAACAGTCAGAAATTGTTTGTTGTGCAACATTCAACATTTCTTCCATTGGCTTCAAAGTGTCATCTGCATCCAATATCGTTTGCAATTCGGCGTCTTCAAACTTTTTTGATGGTCTTCCACGTTTTTCGTTTCTCACATCAAAATCATTATTTCTGAACCGTTGAAACAATCTTTGGCATGTTGCCTCTGGTGGTCTTCCACGTTTTTTCAAATGAAAACAATGCTTTCCGCAAATCATCACTTTCTGGTACAAAGTTCGACATTTTTAACAAGAAGAAAAAATATGATGTTGTCTGTCCAATAACTTTGATGTATACTAAATATGTTTCACAGATTTCATAGCAAACAAACATGAAAAAAATAAAGGCTCGTTCACAACAAATGTTCCCCTATCGTGACATTTGTATCTTGACGCTCACTTCATACCGGTATATCTGGTAAATATCAATACTCTGAACTTTTTTTTAGGTATTAATGGAAACGTAATTTTAATTTCGTTGAGATGAATGAAACCTTAATCATAATTTATCAAGAATTTGCAAAAATTCTAAGCCGAAAAGCATTTGATGATGAATTTGAATATTTGCTTGCACGGTTGTTCATTATCTTTGGTGAGCTTATGAAAGTGACCTTTGATATTCGAAGAAACTATCATTTTTCCTTGTATTATATGCGCGTCAACTTTATTGATAAAAATGTATCATTATCCAAACAAATAAACTACTTCGATAATAGTTGTCATAATTACAGCATACTCATCAGAAAAATCCTAATTTGAAGGATAAACCCTCAGGTCTGAAAGTTAAATCAGCAGAAATCTGTTGATTTTTTCAGAGAACCAGCTCCTATAAAGGTTACTCGAGAATTTCTACAGAAGGTACACCTTGACAATTACGAAATGGTTGTAGGTGAATGCAACAACGGCCAGCAACGTGATAGAGCAGCCATGTCGCTGTCTGCACGAATATCGCAGTTATTGCAAAATCGCTATTGAACATGCAGATGACCATTTGGTGCCTTGGGCGAATTCAATAAGACGGCCAAAAGCCGTTTTGGAGGTAGCAAATATGCTGTTGAAATCAGTTAGCAATTCTATCTAAGATTCGATACCAAAACAATATCTACCATAGAATTCGTTCAACCCATCCATTTCTCATTAGTCACGCGGGTAGCCAGTTGGATTCAGACGTTACCAAGTGTTATTTAGAAAGAAATACAGATTGGTTGAAATGTTCGCTATATTCTCAGGTTTTCAGCACTGATGTTTTCAGGGACCGACCTAGTATATTGATGCATAGGTGTCTCAATATACAGGGTGAGTCTTTAACCACTACGTTAATTTCAACCATAGATTTTCGACGTCAAGAGAAACATTTTTTTGCTATAAAATTTTCCCAAATTTGGCCCCGTTCAGAAGATATAGGGTGTTGAAATTTCATCACAGATTTGCATTTTCACCTGTAATATTCAAACGACAATATCAATTGAAATGGTCTCTTGTAGAATGTTTTTGATAACAGTCATCCATATTTTGGCATCATTAGATTTATTCCATTTCGTGTGAGTTTCTCACTACTATTGTACAGATTGGTTAAATTGCATGAAAAACAAATATCACTTGAACTGAACGTCCGTATCTTGTACTTCCTAGAATCATTAGCCTTGTTTGCAGATGAAATCATTCTTCATTTTTTTTCCTAAATTGCACCATTTCTGAGATATTTGAAGTTGAAAGGAAATAAATCGATATAATCATCTGAAGGAACATGAGTAAGTGAATCATTCCTTAGAGAAAAAATAATGTTTTAAAACAATTCAGATTCAATAGTGGATGCTGTGGAAGGCAATTTTCATTCAAACTAAACTGAACTACAGAGGGGTATTTGCCCAATGTGAAAACTTAAAATGCTTATAACTTTTTAACGCAGCTGAATATGGGAAAACGATATGGGAAAAAAAGTGTTTCTTTCAATCTCAAGAACCTATGGTTAAAATTAACGCAGTGGTCAAAGACTCACCCTGTATATGTCGATCATCTTCAAATGGAATGTATATTTTTTTGCCGAAAACATCATTCACCACGCAATAATAACGACTCGTATCGGAAGTTTATGTTAGCAATCAAAATTGATTGAAATTCCAAGATTTATGATCTGGAACTCACTTTATATCGAGCAGATCTCAATCACAATAATACAATCGCATGTTACTGTCGATAAATTTGAGTTTTGGACTGACTGTATTCTGGTCCATGGTAAAAAGGAAATGTTGGCGTCTGCAAACTCCTACGACGAAAGTTATAAGAGTACATCGCCCCCGTTGCTTTTCGATCAATTTTAAGACAAACAATCCTCTAATGGCATCTCTGTAGAATCAATAAATTGCATTGATGACTCGTTTATTATATGAAATCAATTATAGATGTTGATTGAAATATATGTTTCTTATATTTTTGATGTTAAAACAGAGGTTTAGGTTTTCGAACCATCATAGATGTCTTCAGGAATATAGACTAAAATATTTTTATTCTGAATAAATGATGACTTTTAAACATGTTGAAAAGTCTCATTACTTCACTGTCAAACCATGTATACGAGGTCTCCAAAAGAAGATTCGATAATGGAATAATTTTGTTGTGTTGTTACATATATCATATGTTGGAATTTTCAACAATTTTTGGTAAGTAGTTTGTTGTTGATAACTGAAGAGGTTAGTTATGTTTTTGTGTTTTTGATTTTCACCATATGAAAAAAGGATCGAAGAATATGTATTTAATTTTGCATCAAAAAGGGAATTAAAGTGCTCCAAGTAGAACAAATTCTTCATATAAGGTCGAGAAGATGTTGAATACGATGAACATTGCAACCAGATCACAACAAGAGAAAAGGGGTCTTAAAATATCGTAGAATATGAGAAGTTGCAGACGATGTTGTATATCAATCGAATCATACCATGCGATTTTGTTAAATGTTTTGGGCGTACAACGTATGGCAGCGAAGTTTGTTGTATTATCTAAATTTTGAGCAAAAGCAAAGTCACTTAACTATCTACCAGTAGTTGACTTCATAATACTGTTGTCATTTAAACTCAAGAGAGCTCAAAGATGCGGTCACAGGCTGGCTCAAGGCACAAGCGGGTGATTTTTATGCAGAAGGAATTTCAAAGCTTGTGAAGAGATACGATAAGTGCCTCAATCGTTATGGAGACTATGTCGAAAAATAGTGCAAAGATGTGGTTGTAAGATGTATATATTAAAATATTTTTACTTAACTTGGTGTATTTTTTTCAATTAACCGGAGGTTAGTTTCTGAACGGCCCTCGTATAATTAACTCATGAAAACAAAGTTTATTTAATTGTATCGGTGCCTACTTGATGGAAAGTCATTTTCAAATAAATAATAGGACTAAAATGTCCACATATTTATATATGTGGAAATTTCAATCTTTTATTTATTGGAAAACAAAGTTTATTTAAATAAAGTTATACTTTTTTTGACCCTGTATGAAATTTACGAAAAATTCTCGTGCAGGCCACCTAAAAAAGACCTTAGATCTAAGAATTCAAGAACCTATGCGGTGGCTCACCACATAACCAAATTAAATTGGCAATGGTTCTCCCAACCTGTATAGCATTTTTAATTTTATTCAGTATAAATGCCGAATTGCCCTTCTCTAATCTTTTAGTATCAGAGATATCGGTATTGAAAGTTTTCCAATTGACTCCCTGTATAATTAAACAGGTAAGATTCACACATCAAAAATGACCCGTTCAGAGGAAGCCATTTTCCGAGACCTCTCCAGTTCAAGCTCCTTCCATGAGAAAGTAACCGTAGAAAAAATTCAATATATACTTACGTAGCTGCTTCTTGAGAACCACAAGAACTTGACGAGTGACTCTCTGGTCATTATTGACGATGGCTACCAATTACATCTTAGTCATTACCAAGTTGCTGAATAGCATCGCCTGAATTTACCGATAATCTTTCCGTTTTTAACTGAGGTTTTATGAATTTTACATCAGGTCTGTCATGCCAGAATTGGTTATTACCGTCATTCCACTCCGGTTAAGCGGAGAGTCGGGTTCGTTTGGTATTTTATGTAATCGATTACGACAAATAATACACAACGTACTGCGTAATACAACGAACAGGTGTGTAGATAAAAGTTCATCCTTCTTAGGTGTTAGAATTAGCAATTATTCGACAAAGAACAACTTGCAATTTAGCTTCTTTTAAATTGTTATCTGAAGGTTTTCTCATGTTGAGATTTTCTCACTTCTACTCGACCTGACGAATCCATTTAGCAGTTTTTCGAAACACATTAACATACTAAAACTATTATTTCACAACCCGTTGGATGTTGAACAGTCAGAGTTTTTTGAACATTTCTTGTAAAAATGTAAAAAAACACTGACGTGAGATATAGAGCTTTTCCGCGTTCTAAAGGATTTTCTCTACTCCTATAACGTAAGATAATGAAACAATGAATTATGTGAAAGCATCAACAAACCTATATTTCATATTAAATATAAGCTTAAAAATAAGTTTTCCTTCAGTTAAGTCGAAAATCCAATTCCCTTCTCTAAAAATTAACCGAAAGAGTGTTTATCATTCCTAAAAAAAATAGATGTTTCTTACAGTAGGTGCATATCTTCTATATACTGATTTATTCAAACACAAATTACGAAATAACGTCAGAGATCTCCTTGAGGAGGATTATATATTTTAACAACAAGTATAAAAAATCAAAAACATATCGTGGTGGACAGCCTATTAAAATTTCAAAGTTTGGAAATCAACATTTCTGAAAAACTTTAAACTTTCCAGTATCGACAGATGTATGTAATTTTGGGAACAGCTTTGTTATTTTATATGGGACATCCCGTATTTTTTTTTTTCCAAGAAAAATTGAATTATTTTTAGAAATTTCAGATCAAATTTGTGAGTTACTAAAATGACTATATTTCGCTCGATATAAGAAATTTCAGTTCAAAAATTGGCATGATTTTATATAAAAGTTTTATATTTACGCCAATGTTTTCGAATCGTAAATGTCGGTTATACAGAGTAGTAAAAAAAATTACCATTCATCAACCCATAAAATTATGAAAAACTGTTTTTTTTTAAGTAGACACATGTTTTTTCAATTCAAGAACAATATACCTACTCACTCATTCTAAAAATAAAAAACATACTGGATGCCTAATTTTTATTAAAAAGCGAGTTTTTTACCAATTTTATGAGTTGACAAATGGTAATTTATTTGACCACTGAGATTACTAAACAGTGGTGCAGATCAAACTATTATTTAAGGCCATGCCTAATTTCGAACTGAAATCTCTAGTATTGAGCGAAATACAGTAATTTTCGTAACTCTCGAATTTGATCTGAAATTTCTGAATATAATTTATAACCCATTTGAGATAGAAAACCGTTTGAAGTGGATATTGGGAAGTAAAAGTGAACTGATTTGATTAGAATGGAGAAACATGCAAAAATTGAAATACGGAGTGTCTCATGTAGAATAATAAAGCTATTGCTCAATTTGAATACATCTTTCGACACTGGAAATTTGAAAGAATTTCAAATATGTACGTTAGAGAACTTAGGTTCAACATTAGTGTTGATCTCCAATATCTGAAATTTTTTGCGTGAATAGTTTCCATAGTATCCGATATATGTTGGATTTCATAAAAGTTGAACGCTTGAATTCGTTGATCGAGCAATTATATGCCCAAAATAAAGTTAATTCGAAATTCTTTTGGTCAATTTGACAAAATAGTCGAAGGATTCTGTGAATTATTCAATCAACGGTATGAAATCAAATGTTTTAATCATTGATCGTCTTCATATATCGAAAAAATAAAGCTTCTTAAAATAAGATGGTTCACTACAGAGACTCAAGGAAGTTCTGAATATATGTCACCTGGATATAAATTCTGAATTTTGTAAATCTTTAATGAATATTTTATGAGATATGAAGTATTAGAGAAAAAATTTACTAACGTCATGATTTCCACGAAAATCTGCAAATCTATTCGTTTCAAGCTCATTCGAACATCTTCCCAGTTACTAATAACTGGTGAACCAATTGACAGATTTGGTTCAATAACGAACTCAACCAAGATATTTGGATAGTTAAGCTACTCTGAGAATATGAAAATGTTAAGTCGGACATACTCAAGTTTGACCACAGATTAGAGACCATTAATGGCTCGATATTCGAAAATCACAGACATTTGAGCAGAACTAGTAGTTCTATTGAAAAACTACACTTGCCTTTCAAATTGATATGTGTTGTGATTATGTGGTAAATATCAAGAATCCTTGAGATAACAGTAACAATTCCAGATAATATCAATGACATACGTCAAAATCCACTCTAATGAAACCATAGAATATCACCTGAAACTATCAAATACCGAAACAATTTCATTTCGAAATATAATACGTATTATCTAACTTGATATAATACTCTAGGAATAAGAAAAGATATACACGAACCCGCCGGTCTGCCTGTCTTTACTTCGAGTCGAAAACATTTTTCCCACTAATGTGGGAAGTATTGTGTTACGCCAGAGGTAATTATATCCTCCCGTATAATAAAGTCTCGATGTAAAGCACAACACCAAAGTCAATATGCATAACTTAGCATTCCTAGAACGCTTGATATCTGAGAATTTTCATCCTCGTTCGTTTTAAAACAAAAGAAGACGCAGAGAGGATGTGAGAATATCATCAACAGTTCATATATATTAAAGAAATATTGCTGGAAAACAATGAACCAGCAGTTTTTGGAGATTAATAAAACTACACTCGAATAAACAGAGGAAGGCTTTCGTAGATCTTAAACATAAAACGGGTGTGATCTTAACAGACCAAATTCAGCAGACCGTTTGTCGGAAATACCCGAACGGCATGTTCATTGGCGTGCGGGTTGATTCAAATTATTCATTGAATAGGCGGAATTCTCGGGAAATATCAACAGGAATGAATTGAAATTTGGCAGTAGGAAGGGAAGAGGTAGTAGAAATATAGTGCAAGTGAAATTTTTCTCTTCCCTATTATAATTCGAGCATTTTCCGACCTATATAGTAACATTTAATATCTCGGAAACCTCTCGATAGAACATTTTTATTTTTGGGATGAAGTTAGATGACAACAAAGGAAACTCGATAGTGAAAAAATTTTCGACTGCCCGACGGTCCATCATGTAGTTTTTCCGATATATATATAGCATATTTCAATATCTCGGAAACCTCTCGATAGAACATTTTTATTTTTGGGATGAAGTTAGATGACAACTAAGGAAACTCGATAGTGAAAAAATTTTCGACTGCCCGACGGTCCATCATGTGGTTTTTCCGATATATATATAGCATTTTCCCATATCTCGGAAACCTCTCGGTAGAACATTTTTATTTTTGGGATGAAGTTGGATGACACCATAGAGACTTCAACTATGAAAAAATTTTTGACTGCCCGACGGTCCATCATGTGGTTTTTCCGATATATATATAGCATTTTACCATATCTCGGAAACCTCTCGGTAGAACATTTTTATTTTTGGGATGAAGTTGGATGACACCATAGAGACTTCAACTATGAAAAAATTTTCGACTGCCCGACGGTCCATCATGTGGTTTTTCCGATATATATATATAGCATTTTACCATATCTCGGAAACCTCTCGATAGAACATTTTTATTTTTGGGATGAAGTTGGATGACATCATAGAGACTTCAACTATGAAAAATTTTCGACTGCCCGACGGTCCATCATGTGGTTTTTCCGATATATATATAGCATTTTCCCATATCTCGAAAACCTCTCGGTAGAACATTTTTATTTTTGGGATGAAGTTGGATGACACCATAGAGACTTCAACTATGAAAAAATTATGGACTGCCCGACGGTCCATCATGTGGTTTTTCCGATATATATATAGCATTTTACCATATCTCGGAAACCTCTCGATAGAACATTTTTATTTTTGGGATGAAGTTAGATGACAACAAAGGAAACTCGATAGTGAAAAAATTTTCGACTGCCCGACGGTCCATCATGTAGTTTTTCCGATATATATATAGCATATTTCAATATCTCGAAACCTCTCGATAGAACATTTTTATTTTTGGGATGAAGTTAGATGACAACTAAGGAAACTCGATAGTGAAAAAATTTTCGACTGCCCGACGGTCCATCATGTGGTTTTTCCGATATATATATAGCATTTTCCCATATCTCGAAACCTCTCGGTAGAACATTTTTATTTTTGGGATGAAGTTGGATGACACCATAGAGACTTCAACTATGAAAAAATTTTGACTGCCCGACGGTCCATCATGTGGTTTTTCCGATATATATATAGCATTTTACCATATCTCGAAACCTCTCGATAGAACATTTTTATTTTTGGGATGAAGTTGGATGACACCATAGAGACTTCAACTATGAAAAAATTTTCGACTGCCCGACGGTCCATCATGTGGTTTTTCCGATATATATATAGCATTTTCCCATATCTCGAAACCTCTCGGTAGAACATTTTTATTTTTGCGATGAAGTTGGATGACACCATAGAGACTTCAACTATGAAAAAATTTTGGACTGCCCGACGGTCCATCATGTGGTTTTTCCGATATATATATAGCATTTTACCATATCTCGGAAACCTCTCGATAGAACATTTTTATTTTTGGGATGAAGTTAGATGACAACAAAGGAAACTCGATAGTGAAAAAATTTTCGACTGCCCGGCGGTCCATCATGTAGTTTTTCCGATATATATATAGCATATTTCAATATCTCGGAAACCTCTCGATAGAACATTTTTATTTTTGGGATGAAGTTAGATGACAACTAAGGAAACTCGATAGTGAAAAAATTTTCGACTGCCCGACGGTCCATCATGTGGTTTTTCCGATATATATATAGCATTTTCCCATATCTCGGAAACCTCTCGGTAGAACATTTTTATTTTTGGGATGAAGTTGGATGACACCATAGAGACTTCAACTATGAAAAAATTTTTGACTGCCCGACGGTCCATCATGTGGTTTTTCCGATATATATATAGCATTTTCCCATATCTCGGAAACCTCTCGGTAGAACATTTTTATTTTTGGGATGAAGTTGGATGACACCATAGAGACTTCAACTATGAAAAAATTTTTGACTGCCCGACGGTCCATCATGTGGTTTTTCCGATATATATATAGCATTTTACCATATCTCGGAAACCTCTCGATAGAACATTTTTATTTTGGGATGAAGTTGGATGACACCATAGAGACTTCAACTATGAAAAAATTTTCGACTGCCCGACGGTCCATCATGTGGTTTTTCCGATATATATATAGCATTTTCCCATATCTCGGAAACCTCTCGGTAGAACATTTTTATTTTTGGGATGAAGTTGGATGACACCATAGAGACTTCAACTATGAAAAAATTTTGGACTGCCCGACGGTCCATCATGTGGTTTTTCCGATATATATATAGCATTTTACCATATCTCGGAAACCTCTCGATAGAACATTTTTATTTTTGGGATGAAGTTGGATGACACCATAGAGACTTCAACTATGAAAAAATTTTCGACTGCCCGACGGTCCATCATGTGGTTTTTCCGATATATATATAGCATTTTCCCATATCTCGGAAACCTCTCGGTAGAACATTTTTATTTTTGGGATGAAGTTGGATGACACCATAGAGACTTCAACTATGAAAAAATTTTCGACTGCCCGACGGTCCATCATGTGGTTTTTCCGATATATATATAGCATTTTACCATATCTCGGAAACCTCTCGATAGAACATTTTTATTTTTGGGATGAAGCCAGATGACAACAAAGGAAACTCGATAGTGAAAAAATTTTCGACTGCCCGACGGTCCATCATGTAGTTTTTCCGATATATATATAGCATATTTCAATATCTCGGAAACCTCTCGATAGAACATTTTTATTTTTGGGATGAAGTTAGATGACAACTAAGAAACTCGATAGTGAAAAAATTTTCGACTGCCCGACGGTCCATCATGTGGTTTTTCCGATATATATATAGCATTTTCCCATATCTCGAAACCTCTCCGGTAGAACATTTTTTATTTTTGGGATGAAGCTGGATGACACCATAGAGACTTCAACTATGAAAAATTTTTTGACTGCCCGACGGTCCATCATGTGGTTTTCCGATATATATATAGCATTTTACCATATCTCGGAAACCTCTCGGTAGAACATTTTTATTTTTGGGATGAAATTGATGACACCATAGAGACTTCAACTATGAAAAATTTTTGACTGCCCGACGGTCCATCATGTGGTTTTTCCGATATATATATAGCATTTTACCATATCTCGGAAACCTCTCGATAGAACATTTTATTTTTGGGATGAAGCTGGATGACACCATAGAGACTTCAACTATGAAAAAATTTTCGACTGCCCGACGGTCCATCATGTGGTTTTTCCGATATATATATATATATAGTTTCCTTTGTTGTCATCTAACTTCATCCCAAAAATAAAAATGTTCTATCGAGAGGTTTCCGAGATATGGGAAAATGCTATATATATATTGGAAAACCATATGATGGACCGTCGGGCAGTCGAAAATTTTTTCACTATCGAGTTTCCTTTGTTGTCATCTAACTTCATCCCAAAAATAAAAATGTTCTATCGAGAGGTTTCTGAGATATTGAAATATGCTATATATATATCGGAAAAACTACATGATGGACCGTCGGGCAGTCGAAAATTTTTTCATAGTTAAAGTCTCTATGGTGTCATCCAACTTCATCCCAAAAATAAAAATGTTCTATCGAGAGGTTTCCGAGATATGGTAAAATGCTATATATATATCGGAAAAACCACATGATGGACCGTCGGGCAGTCGAAAATTTTTTCACTATCGAGTTTCCTTTGTTGTCATCTAACTTCATCCCAAAAATAAAAATGTTCTATCGAGAGGTTTCCGAGATATGGGAAAATGCTATATATATATTGGAAAAACCATATGATGGACCGTCGGGCAGTCGAAAATTTTTTCTCTATCGAGTTTCCTTTGTTGTCATCTAACTTCATCCCAGAAATAAAAATGTTCTATCGAGAGGTTTCCGAGATATTGAAATATGCTATATATATATCGGAAAAACTACATGATGGACCGTCGGGCAGTCGAAAATTTTTTCATAGTTGAAGTCTCTATGGTGTCATCCAACTTCATCCCAAAAATAAAAATGTTCTATCGAGAGGTTTCCGAGATATGGGAAAATGCTATATATATATTGGAAAAACCACATGATGGACCGTCGGGCAGTCAAAAATTTTTTCATAGTTGAATTCCTTATGATGTCATCCAACTTCATCCCAAAAATAAAAATGTTCTATCGAGAGGTTTCTGAGATATTGAAATATGCTATATATATATCGGAAAAACTACATGATGGACCGTCGGGCAGTCGAAAATTTTTTCACTATCGAGTTTCCTTTGTTGTCATCTAACTTCATCCCAAAAATAAAAATGTTCTATCGAGAGGTTTCCGAGATATGGGAAAATGCTATATATATATCGGAAAAACCACATGATGGACCGTCGGGCAGTCGAAAATTTTTTCATAGTTAAAGTCTCTATGGTGTCATCCAACTTCATCCCAAAAATAAAAATGTTCTATCGAGAGGTTTCCGAGATATGGTAAAATGCTATATATATATCGGAAAAACCACATGATGGACCGTCGGGCAGTCGAAAATTTTTTCACTATCGAGTTTCCTTTGTTGTCATCTAACTTCATCCCAAAAATAAAAATGTTCTACCGAGAGGTTTCGAGATATGGGAAAATGCTATATATATATCGGAAAAACCACATGATGGACCGTCGGGCAGTCGAAAATTTTTTCATAGTTGAAGGCTCTATGGTGTCATCCAACTTCATCCCAAAAATAAAAATGTTCTATCGAGAGGTTTCGAGATATGGTAAAATGCTATATATATATCGGAAAAACCACATGATGGACCGTCGGGCAGTCAAAAATTTTTTCATAGTTGAAGTCTCTATGGTGTCATCCAACTTCATCCCAAAAATAAAAATGTTCTACCGAGAGGTTTCCGAGATATGGGTAAATGCTATATATATATCGGAAAAACCACATGACGGACCGTCGGGCAGTCGAAAATTTTTCACTATCGAGTTTCCTTTGTTGTCATCTAACTTCATCCCAAAAATAAAAATGTTCTATCGAGAGGTTTCCGAGATATTGGAAAATGCTATATATATATCGGAAAAACCACATGATGGACCGTCGGGCAGTCGAAAATTTTTTCATAGTTGAAGTCTCTATGGTGTCATCCAACTTCATCCCAAAAATAAAAATGTTCTATCGAGAGGTTTCCGAGATATGGTAAAATGCTATATATATATATCGGAAAAACCACATGATGGACCGTCGGGCAGTCGAAAATTTTTTCACTATCGAGTTTCCTTTGTTGTCATCTAACTTCATCCCAAAAATAAAAATGTTCTATCGAGAGGTTTCCGAGATATGGGAAAATGCTATATATATATTGGAAAAACCACATGATGGACCGTCGGGCAGTCAAAAATTTTTTCATAGTTGAATTCCTTATGATGTCATCCAACTTCATCCCAAAAATAAAAATGTTCTATCGAGAGGTTTCTGAGATATTGAAATATGCTATATATATATCGGAAAAACTACATGATGGACCGTCGGGCAGTCGAAAATTTTTTCACTATCGAGTTTCCTTTGTTGTCATCTTACTTCGTCCCAAAAATAAAAATGTTCTATCGAGAGGTTTCCGAGATATTAAATGTTACTATATAGGTCGGAAAATGCTCGAATTATAATAGGAAGAGAAAAATTTCACTTGCACTATATTTCTACTACCTCTTCCCTTCCTACTGCCAAATTTCAATTCATTCCTGTTGATATTTCCCGAGAATTCCGCCTATTCAATGAATAATTTGAATCAACCCGCACGCCAATGAACATGCTGTTCGGGTATTTCCGACAAACGGTCTGCTGAATTTGGTCTGTTAAGATCACACCCGTAAACATAAAAAGGCTTGGGTAATTGGTATTTCAGTTTCCTTAACGACAGAATCCATTTTTCTTATTCCAAATATACAGTGCACATCTTAGGCTTCCATGGTTCGTTTACATCAGCGACAAAGCTAATCAACTTGAATTCCTACGAGTATTATGTATCGATAAAAAGGGGTACAAATATATAATGAACCAGTACAGTTAATTTTATTTAAACTTGGTTAGATATCCATTTCTAAGGTTGAGGAGTGTATGTCTTTCAGTCGAACACTACCGTGCGCCAGCGCCCAATGACTTCACTTCAGGAAGGTACCGATCTCGATTCAATTGCGATAAATACGATTGTTAGTTTGTGAGGAGATAATCTTGTTCTAATTCTTTTAACAACCATATTAGCGATAAGCTGAAATAATAATTTTTATACTTAATATTAATAATTAGGACAGTGGTGCTTGGTGTTAGGTAAGTTATTTTGTAAATTTTGTTTGTCATCTCTCCTCAAAATTTATGTTAGTTAGTTTTAGAACTGATTGTTTCACGGCGTTCTCTGTATGAATAAAAATCCAGCAACCTCTCATCCAGGACTTTGATTAAGAAAAATCCCGTTCCTGCTCAATAAACCAACAAATAAAAAACCATTTTCCGTATTGCTATACCAATATATTTGTATTTTCAATTTGTTACGGTTTTTACTCCATCAGAGAAGAAGTATCTAATATTTTATACATGTACATTAAAGGAATTGAAAATTTATTGCCCATAATGAAATATGTCTTCAATCGAAATTGAACAAACCATAGATTGAGAAATTTTTATTGATAGCACTTCATGCGACCAAAATAACAACAAACAAACAAGGGAAAGTATTTTCGCCAATACTCGATAACTTTTTACGCGATCCTTTACGATCGTGATTTATTACTGTGTTTATGAAATCATAAGTTATCTCGAATGGGGTACTACAGTTCATGACTTTGATGTCTTCATCCGAGTAAATGGAGTTTGCTCTTATATCCTCTTCGCCAACAATACAAATAAAAAAATTGGAAACTAGATTATGTAGATTCGGCATTAATTTTTATTTGTCGACATTCGGGTGCTACATACCTACAGTAGTTCCGTAAAATCATCATGAAATTAGCACTTACTGCTGTAGATGCAATTGAGCAAAACTTGACTGAATAGCAGCGAGGCAAATGAAGTTGTTTTTAAATTCTTTTAGGAACATTAACAGTAAAATAATCTCATACTAATCAGTAATCATTTTATGGAATGAAATCACAAGAAAGAATCAACTCAAACATGAAAAAAATAATTGAAGTATTTATGATTATTGGGTTATAAGACAATAACCTTAACATGAAATTTGCCATCACCAAATCACAAAGTGGCTGCTATATGAACTAAATAGCTTCACGAATCCCAATTTTCGGATGCTTCGCGATTGGCGTAGATCTTCCATGTGGTCCCAAAGAAGAAATCATAAGGTGTTAAATTACTAGATTTCAGTGGTCAAAAGTCATATCAGAAATAGAACCAAAATAAGAGATTCGCTATTTAAAAAAAAAACCGATAATTCCAAAACGGTAAATTCTGCGTAAAAAATATGCGTTAGTAAAAATTTGTTGTTGGCTTCCTGTCGTAATTTAATTTTAGATTATGTGCATTCCACAATTCCCCCTTATGCAAACAAAATTGTTTCACACGAAAATGAGCTAAATAAAACAGTAATAAATGTGGATGCGTCTCCACAGTTAACCCTAGTTTTATTGGAATTGAGCTGAACGAAGCTAAATAAACATATTGAGTCCGTAAAACATCGATTCTTTACGAAGACACGAAAGCTATGGGATGCCACATTTATGTGTCTCCAAACAAAATATTTTTTCATATGAAAATAAGATGACTGGAGCTGAATATATGTTTATGAATGCTGAGGAACCGTACGGATGCGTACAACGCTTCTCCACACAAAATTGTTTTATACGATGACCGAATAAGACGTGTGTGTCTCCAATATAAATCATAGTTTAAATGGAAATGAGCAGAAGGAGCTAAATAACCGTGTTCAGTCAGCAAAACTTCGATTCTGTACGGAGAAGCGATCGCATTCTACATACAGCGTTTCTTTATGCGGACAGCTGTACGGATCCGTACGCTTCTCCAAACAAAATCTGAATATGTGTATTTAGTTTTTAAATGCTGAGAGCTATTTGAATGTATCATACATAAAAGTCATCTGAAAATAAGCTGAATGGAAGTTAATAATTATGCAAAGTCCTTAAATAGAGACGGCAGAGTGAGGTAAGGAAATGCATTGCTTTTTCCACGAAATGCGTGTCGCTTTTCTTCCCTTCAGGACGCCACTGCGCCCGCAGCACACGGCGTGGGCGTGCACGGAACGTTGTAGTTTTATCGATTTCTCCCAGCCACGCATCCGATGTGTAACTCGACCGGGACGAGCGAGAGACGGTGGAGCGTGGCGATAAAAAAAGTCCGGGCTTTTTCCAGACCCGGAGGAGAAATTCTCCTCGCCGGTAATTTATCTGCCGCACGGAGACGTAGTTTCGGGCCAAGGGAAAAAATGACAGATGGAGAGGCAGCGGCAAAGCGGCTTGCGGAACGCTTATTTCCTCTTTTTGCATATCACGGGGGGAGGGGCAGGTTGATTTTGGTTATGTTTCATTTCGGGAGACCGGAATATATCCAGGTCGTATTTTTTGTTGGGGTGGTAAGGCTGGGAATGGTTGGGTAAGAAAAACGGCGTGTGTTCAATTAAAACGATTTTTCTGTAATCGGCATTGCAAGACAAGGTGTTCAAAGATAAGGAATATTATAGGTTTTATCTACTAAGTGCGGAATTCCAACTGTATCACCTACAATTTCGAACAAAAATATTGGAAATAATTTTAAAATGACAATTATAGTCTTACACTTTGGATCGAAGTATCAATGATACATTTTTTTAATCTAGAAAACACTGTTTTCTTTGATGAATAAGAGAATTTTTCATTCTTATCATAACAATTAAAAAAAAAAAACTACAGAAAAATTCATTCAAAAATTAAAGAGAATACGACACATGTGTTTCGATATTCGAGTGCTCAACACATTTATCTCTTCAGGCCTTCATATTCGATTAACATATTTTGAACAATTTTTGGTTATAACTTACTGTGTGATATGTTGCAAAGGAACAACTTCCACATGCCATTCCATCGGTTGATATTCTAAAAACTGATCTCAAATATAAACATGTAGTATTATTTCGTTTCACCAAATCGGCACAGAAAATATAACTGCATTCTATGATTTTCTAAAGAATTGAGTTTATGATGAGGTTAGATTTTTTTGAATATCAACCGATTTCAGTGGCTCGTGGAAGTGTTGTACACAAATTTCGAAACACATGTGTCTTTTATTCATTCTATTTCATTTTCAAATTGATTTTTTGTAGTTTTTTCGATAAAAAGATATACATGAAAAATTCTCTTTTATTCATTAACAAAAACAGTGTTTTCTAGAATAAAAAAGGTATAATTGAAACTTCAATCCACAGTATAAGATTATAATTGTCATTTTTAGATTATTTTTAATTCTTTACTTTTCAAGAATAGACTTGCCATATACTCTCTATCTTCCGATAGAGATGAGTTAGAGTTTTCACATTTTTAGAATAGGTTGACTGTCCAAATATATCTGCCAACAGTCGTTCGGGCAAATTTGTCATCAAGAAGTCGAATGCACGATGTTGTTCTAGTTTAATGTACTAAGAACAAGCGAGCAAAAATATGGGTCAAAATTTTGGCCAAACTCAACTCAAAACATGTTGAAGATTCTCATCTTCAACATGAGAATTTTTTCAACACTGCTGATGTAAAACCTAAAGATATGGAAAAAATTGTTGGTCAATTCATTCTCCTGCGTTGCAGTTAGGTATAATCATCGTTCATCTTCAGAATTCGAATTTCGATTCTTTACAAGCGAACATCAAAGACGACATTACAGAAACATGATGGCGATGCACCGCTGACATTTCCCACCGTGATATCGATCGAATCAGTGCTCATAAAATTCAGACTGTGGATACCACCCCTGTCTCCTCGACTACCCCCGATGTAGAACGTATTTGTTCGTCTATTTGTCTAGCTAACCCCATTCAACCCCTTTGCTGACGGCAAATAGTTACACACCTAATCGATCGCCTTCTCTCTCCCCATTCCAACACATTCGGCTCGCCCTGGGTTATTTCATAATTTCAAGGACTATTGTGCGCACGTAACGCTGTTTCGTTGAACCTACTACCTACACTTAATTCGATTTCATAAAAAAAACTCAGGTTGAATGTTTCGAGGCTGCTATACCTATTTTCAAACCCGACAATGAAATATCCAAAATGGAAAAATTAAGGTGGAAACTATATTATTATGCATGATGGTGCTACACCACATTTCAATGAAATATATGGGTATATGAACGATTGATGAATAAACCAACTGGCATTTGTACAGATTTGATGGCCGGCAAAAAGTGGATCATCTTCCGCTCTCAATGTAACTATCCAGACACGCGTAAGCGCGTTCAAAACATTTGATACCACTTTTGCCTAAATATTCGGTATTAGAGACATTCTATTAGCACACTTTTCGAAGATCAAAAACGCTAAAAAGGGAATAACCGAAAGAGTAATGAATCAATAAAAATTTAGAAAGAACTGATGTGCGATCAGATGGTTGTGACGCTCCGGTTAAACTACTAGTAGTTAAACAATTCTTTAAAAATTGTATATCCCACATATTGAAATACCCGGTATAATGTGTACTGAAATTGTGTATCTGAAATAGACCGACCAAAAGTTTCTTTTAACCATTGCAGTCAAAATAGTTATTATTAGTACAATATATTTTAAGCATAAAATTAGTATCAATACAGTATATTTATCTTAAAATCGCTCAGAAAATGTAAAACGTGAAAAAAACCGGTTCCACTTGGATTCGAATCGGGGATTCCCGCCGGAGAATTTTCAGTTTCACGCTTTAAACCACCACACCACGAAAGTTTAATGTTATCTAATGAATAACTAGGGAATAATTATTAAAATTTTGAATGATCACATATCCAGAAACATAAATTCGTTCATCACAAAAATGGTAAATATATATTTGTATGATAAATAGATCATCAAAAATTTCTTTGAGAAGTGAAATTCGAAAAATAATTTTTTCTAAACTACTTGGTTGATTTTGCTCATCCGAGATATTCATCCCTCGAGCCTACCCCTAAATTTTCATCTTTTTAGCACCATCAGTGAGTACGAACAAAACAATGGATAGCACTTTTACCCCTAAAAATCATACATTTGGGCAAATCTTCAAGCACCCTGTTCGGGTGAACAAAAGTGACAAAAATACTCATTTGACATTCATTTACACACAGAACTTTCACGATATGAAATTTCAACTGCATCACATATAGTTTTCAATTGAGTTTGTACGGATATATGTGAACAAAATGGAGTAATATATCAGAAACAATAGTGACAATAAAGAAGTCTGACCGCGCACTCCTTACTCCAGTAATGGCCTTCTGGGAAATTTCAAATTGCCACTACACTCCTTATCTCCAACAGGAAGTTATCCATCACGTCTACATCCATTATTCCAACAGATACGTCCACCAGTTCTGTCTCACCAAATTGGCTCAATCAGCCTATTCAAGAACAATCCCCTTGGTATAAGACATTCTCAATAAAGCGTATTCAGTCCTTGAAATTATGTAATAACCCTCCTTATACTTGCTATAGAGAGCGGCGTTCGAAGCGAACACAAAGATACAGGGTGTACCAGTGAATATGTAACAATACATATGTTGAATCTTTTGCGTTGTCGAATTGGTATAAAATATTTATTTTTTAAACAACATAGTTCAAAAAAAAACTTGAAAAGGCCAAGATCTTTGTATCTTCGTTTTGGAAAAATTTGTTGGTTCAAATAAGTTTTCAGTATGTGCACTTCTTCATGGCTCATTCACATTGAGACGATGGAACCTGATGAAATTTGTCACCGAATGAAAGTCGACCATTACAGTTTTGTTCGTGCACAACTTTCAATCATTTTTCCAATGTCACTTCATTTTTTTAAGGATTCGTAAGGGTTGAAAGTTGTAATCGTAGACTTTCATTCAGTAACCAATGTCATTCTCTATACGCTGCTGAAATTTGTTCTCATGACTTTATTGATATACAGGGTGTGAGTAATATTATAAGAATCAATATCCCCAGAGGGAGAGGAACCCCATTCAGCATTCACCAGCTTCGCTACTCCACCCGAATAACCTTCAACGTCTTCAGAAAGATTCGGACACGTTCTATTATCAAATAAAACGAAATTGGACCGTGTTTTCCATCGGCACGACGCGGTTCGGCACCCCCAAAAAACGACACCCCCTCCATCCCCTTATAAACAAATTCTGTTTGTGTCACATCGGGGCCCAGAAAGGCTGAAACGGCATAAATGTTGGACTATAAATGTTCGCCCATAATTCACCAATCTTTTATGCTCCCAAACTTTCGGATTCCTGACTCACATTCGCCCCATTTCACCCCGATATAAATTGGCGAAATGGGGGGTAGGTTGGGGAACACTCCGAAATTCGGAAGCGATGGGATGGTCGTATTACCGACCTAAAGGGGGTGAGGTTTTAGGAGAAAATCAGGGATGTAACGGGAAATTTATTCCGGGAGTTTGGAGGGCGATGCGTCTTAGGAAAGCTCTCATCATCTTTAGGGAGTTTTGTTGCTTCATGAGGATTTGTGTGGATGGAAGACAGAAGGACAGACAGGCGCCCACTAGCGTCACTAGAGAAGGTTCTGGGAAGACACTCACCCTGTGAGATCTGGTTGGGAAGATTAATCAAAAATCAAATTACTTCGGAATATTGAAGAAACTCAACTCAGAGAATTTGTTGATAAATTCTTCATTGAATATACGCTTCGACAGGAAACAAGAAATATTTCTGTGTATGTGTACCAGTTCGGTAGAATACTAAAAACGAAATGATCATTCTTAAATTAACATGAAAAATTCTTATCTTCTCGGAATCATAAGCTGCAATGATGAAATTTCGCAGTATCGAGAATATCAATCATCAAATTCACATAAATGTCTTATTAGATAGATGTCGAATTTTGTCGAAAAAAAAAAAGGTTCAGCAATTTTAAAAAATTTTTCTAACCAGATGATTACAGGGATAATTTTCGAGTTATAAGGGAAACCAAAATTCGAATAGTCATAACTGCTGAAAGGTAGCTTCTAAAATTTCTAAAAAATTGTCTAGTAAGAAAATTTTTTAAAAATTCCCAAAAAATTTTTTTCAATATTTGATATGTCATAAGATATTCGTCTGATTTCAACAAAAATTTGTGCTTGTATGGAAGCTATTGTCATCTTGCATATTCCGACATTTCATCATAGATTAAAAAAAACATGAGAAGATTTTTGCATCCTCTGCACCCTTCGTAACCAACAGCGGAAAAGAAAAAGAGTTTACAACTTGACGATTCAACGAGAAATTACGTGCTCTAACCTCCTCTCAAATACACATATTGACTAGACATATCGACTAAATATTCCCACTCAGCAATAAATAAACCAAATCTTCATATTACGAATACACCTGATGATTTGTGACGGTGATGTCGAAACGTCGAATATTTCAGTATACCTACCAGTCTCCTTTCTTTTGTCCCAAAACAGACAATTATCCTTTTCATGAAGCCGAACAGCTTTTTCTTCGAAACGCCTCTAAATCTAGCGCAGGCAAGTAGCTACATGCAAGCCGAAGGCCTCATTTACACCGAAACTAAAGTAAAACTCTCGGTTGGAGCCAACCAAAAAGGTCGAAACGTATATATAGAGGTAACTCCGGCAGCCATGGCTGACTACAATGAAAACTGGTTTTCGGAGTCGAACCTGATTCAAAATCACGTTTGAAAAACTGACAAGACCAGCTTATTTGGAACACATTACGAGAGAAAGAGAGGAACAGGTTCATGTTGTTCACTCACGACGGGCGTACGGTGTTGCCGCGTTTATTTTTTTTGCAGAAAGGTAGTTCAGAATTGTTTTTTATTCCATCTTGTCTAGCTTCTTAATTGATTCAGTATTGCAACTTGTTTGATGGAGATAACAGGAACTTTAATAAACAGGAGGCAAACTCCTTCAAAGACACCTGTGTCTTCATATTGAGTCAAACCCAACAATTGCTAGATCTCTGGATTCGTCCGCATCTTCCAAGGAACTCGTATAAACTAATGACTGTAGATGATCACATAAGATTCAGATGAAGAGTTTAAGTCAGGGAATTGATCGGGCCATACGTTTATTCTACCTCGACCTATTTGTAGAAAATATATTTCATCCCATATCTTCGAAACAGAACGTTACTTCAGTAATCATAAAATATTCTTTCAAAACCACAAGTAATAACTTCTTGAACTTTTGCTGCATGTTTACTCATCGCCTTGTATAATTCATGTATTAATGCATTTGTAATCCAATTTCAACACGACTATATTTCGAAAGTATTTCAATGATTTGAAGAATCTAAGATTGAATTGAACTCTGAATTCTTTAGGTAGAGACTAACCATGTAGAATTCGTATTTAAGATATTTCTCACCACTTGGCAACTTTACCTACCCAAGAAGGTAACAATATACCTTAAGATCTCAAATTTCGTAAATATATATTTCCCACAACAAACCTACCCACAGTGAAAAAGTCGGTGTAGAATTTCTGTAATAAAACACTGTTATTCGTTTTCATTTACTTGTGAGTTTTTTGAGTGAACCATCTACAGTTACATTATTTTATATTTCCTACATACCACATCATACAACAATGAAACATGGAATATTAAACAACTTAAGCAAGAGATCGTGGAAATTCTTTCAATTTTTTAAATATATCTCCTAATACTAATAATACTAATTGAAAACAAGAAACTAAGAAAAAACCGGTCGTAACCTCAGCGTTATATACAACCGATAAAATCCATTATCTCGTAAGTTTGACATTTACTAACCATCACCAGATTAACAACCTAAAATCTTGTAATCAAAATTGGAGTAGCAAAACTGGCGATTACTATATTTCTGATGAATGTGGGTGATTTAAATCAACCTTCAAATTCAGTTTGAGATTGATTCAGACATAGAATGTCAAAATAAGAATGAAGAAATGATAGAGAAGATTACGCCTAAAAACAACAAACTTTATCTTAATAAAATGAATAATCCAGATATAAACTAATAAAAAAAAACCAAATTTTGAAACTTTTCGAAAAATACATTTTGGTTCAGTCCGTCTGCAGTTAACACAACGAAGAAAGAATATATTCAACCACTTTCTGCATTATTGAGTACGTTAAGCAACACCTATAACGTTAAGGTGTACGTACACACATGCTGTTAGCATTCAATTCTGATATAAAAAATTTGAAATCTGTTGGAAAAAACACGTAAGAGGTTGTGAAAAAATAAGATTCAGAATGCGCTTCTAATTGGTAAGTTCAAATAGTTTGCATCATAAATAGATAAATTATAAAATTAAATATCAAGTGGAAGGAAATATTTTGAGAAAGTACTGTAAAAAAAAATGTATAACTTTAAACGATAACTTGAGAGAATTTACTTTTCAAAATATTCCAAGAAGACTTGAATTTCGAAGTTCGAAAAAAAATATATAAAAAAAGGGAAAACAATGTTTTAAACAAAAGTATTCACTCTAGGAATGTTGTCTTATGAATAAATATCGCTTTTTCCAAATCGTTATGCAATTGTTAATAAACAAATTTTACCGATCAAGCACCATAATCTTTAAAACCAAAAATGAAGCTATTCTTTAAAATACTAAGAATTGGAAAAAGGGGAATATAAATATTTCGACTGCAATTTAACTAATTGGGTAAATTTCAAGATTCCAATAAATCTTAAAAAAATATTTTCAAGTTCAATTGAATTTATTAAATTTTTATAATCAAATTCCCTATTTAGGATATCAGCATGAAATGATTCATCAACAACTTGTTCAAAAATTTCATTACACTCACTTTTTAATCAACTCTTAAATGATCAAACAATACTGAATTTAATCTCAATTGTTTGAATATTAAAAATATAAGATTGGCCCTTCTTTGAACAAAATTTAATTACAAGTTCTAAAAATTATTTTTAGTTCACAAATACATTTTTGAGCATTAACAAAGCATCCTGGGAAAATTTATCTGAAATCGAAAAAAATATTGAATTTCAATCTAGATTATTATGATTACATTTTTGATGGAACACCATGGATTTTGTTGAAGTTACGATCAAATCATAAAAAACACGACCGAAAAGATGAAAATAGCATGCTTCGGATGAAAAACAGCTTCGAAAACACACAGACTGACAGACAGATAGACACTGAAATCTCACCGGCATCCTGAGGGTTCCTTTTGTACCATTCGGTACTGAACCCTGAGAAATGAAAAGAAAAATATAAATACCAAATCTAGACAGACACATTATACAAAAACAACCGAAAACATCGTATAAGGAAAAATGTTTTTTTTAACAATCGGAAATGGACTGTGTGAATGTACTTTTTGATTTTTCATAAAACGGTTTCACTGGTTAGTTATCCACATATATTCAACATTTTCAAAGAAAAAAACCTGTAGGTAACAGATTATTTTAATAGATATAAGTGGTCAATATATTTATTATACTAACAATAATCCAGAATTAAATGAGACAAAAAAATGAATTATTTTCAATATGAATTATTTCTGTAAATTTCGAATTATAATTGAAAAACAATCGCCATCTTGGCATTTTGAGGAAGACTGAAGTTCTGAACAAAAATAGATTATAATTAACGCTTCAGAGTGCATGTAAAAAGAACGTTACATATGCACGCCAGACATGCATTCTAAGCGGGAGAGAATAAAGAAAACATTATTCCCACCAAGAATGAAAGGTAACATAAAAACTGTGATGTCTTAATCTTAAATTTTCCATTGACACCTCTGGTTTTCATAAATGAGGCAAAAATTTGGCAGCATACTCCTCTAAAATAAAAAAACAGCTCATTTAAGTCTTCTAAGAAAATCTTGATGATAATTGTACACAAAAATTACTAAAATAATAGTTATCTTCTTCATAGGTAAGTACAAATAATGAAATTATCAAATACATTTACATTTATTTACTGATTATTTGATGCTATAAAAGAAATGGAATAAAAATCGATTCATCAACCATAAATATGAGAAATGGAAAAAACAATAAAATAGGACTGATATTAAAATCGATATTCACATTTTACTTAACATACTTTACTTAATTCAACGAAATTCAATAACTACTTAATTGATCTTTAATCGAGATTAATCATGGAATTTGTCAAAATTCAACAATGGTAATCCACAAATTGTTATATGTGGACTAATACCTTTCGAAATATCAAGAGCATTGAAGATAATGAAGGAAAACAATTAAGGTTGCTCTATCTCATATCATCATTTGAGATATAAAACTTAAAACTTATCCAAAACGAAATTTAATAATCATGATAAATAACTATAATTGACATAAGAGGTTCTTGATTGGTGCCCCCATTATATTTCGTGATGACTCAGAAATAAGAGATAATATGGTATTCCAGGAATATCAAAGTCGGGTGTACCAAATTCGTTTCCAGATATGAATTCTCAAAAACCCTCTGAGCAAGAAAACGATTGCCATTTTCAAGCTCAATATTTGACAAGATCAATTCGTGAAAACCAAGTAATTCAAGAAAATTTGAACCCAACCCGTTGACGAGGCTTTTTGGAAGTACAAGCGATTTCTTAGAGTCAAATGAACGATATCAGATGAAACGTTTACTTTCATCTTCCAATAGTTGATTGCTGAACGTACAATGAAAATGTGCCATGGCATGCCAGATCTCCTGATTCAACTTTTTGATTTGGAGTTATTCGAGATGCTCAGTATATGCAACGTCGGCGAAGAACATCGAAAAGTTACAAAAATTTTGTTAATATCTCGTTAGTCATGGACTAAAAAAAATGTAATACCACACAGCAGAGCAAATCTCGCAAAAATTACTGCGAATTTTTTCTAATGACGACACAGTGTAGTGCTAATCTTAGACATACATTTCAACTTTCCTCGTAGAGGGAGTTTTATCGTTTTAGTACAAGGAGAAGTGAATGAAAAGTACTCTGGAGCAAAGAAACAAACTGTACAACGCCACTAAATAAGCAAGCACAAGAAACTAGCGTAACCAGTCCACCATTAGTATGCTAATGGTCCGATCGTTTCTTACTCGTACTTCTTAGAATCGAGGAGAGATATTAACGGTAAATCTGTTTCAAGGAAATGACCAGATAGTACTGTATATAACCTTTCAATTAAATGAGCTTCAAGAAATCAGGGGCATGTCACAGCTAAGCTGTTATGAACAGACTCCAGCTACAATAACAATTTTATGATAATCCGTTTAATTACCAAGAAGAATATTCGAATGCTAATCGAATCGAAGTTATAAACTGCCAGTCTTAAGTTTTAATCTAGGTGTTTTTAGTCAGAAATGAGCACAAGACTTCTGTTTAAGAATCAGTTTATACCATGGAACTCTAACATTAAATGTACTGACTTTTACTTGGGCAGTTTTTGTTATCATTTTCAACAAAATTTTTAGATACCTTCACCAACGTTGCAGAAGACTGATCGCGTTTTCAATATAAATTGTTTCGATAAAATCGGAATCTATTCAATTCTTCGATTCATTGAATTTAGCCACTTAAGTGAACCCGTGCAATGCCTCTTACGATATCTTTTTGCGAAATAATTCTTTTTACATAAATTTGTTTTTCATTCAATTAATCCATGACCGAATGATATTTCCTGTTATGAACTGAAAATGGGGTACTAAATTTCCAAACAGCTTTTCATATATATCAAATACGGTTGGACCAATTAATGAAGTAAACATTTTTTTTCCTCGCACCCGGGAGTTTCGAAAAATACCCGATGTATGTTAGCGATTTTTCTCAGTTTTCCAGTTATGACTTTTTGTACTTATTTCAATGGCTTTTGCCAGGGCAGTTTTAAAAATTCATATATTTTCTCTCAGTGGGTATTTTGGATTATTTTTTTGTGAAATGATTGTCCTGAATTAATAAAAAAATAACTCGGCAAGTTACTCAAAAAGACATGAAAGTTAAAACTTTAGTTTTAAGTAGAATTTACAGTTCAACTTCATTTTAAAAATACAAAATAGTGTTTCCATAGCTCCAAGCTAAATTTAAAAACTCCGCATGCTTCTTAATTACCAAAAGCATCAAATCAGTTCCTTTATTCATTGTAATTTGCCACTAAAGGCAAAAATCATTGAAACATGAATAAATCGTATTTGATGATTACTTTTTATCATTGTTACGAAAAACTACCCCTTATCATGTCTAACATTATAATGATTTCGGTTCCCCACCGAGATTTAATATGAGCTCATGAATAAACATGAAAATAAAAGAAAAAATGATATTTTTTACTACAGTAAATTTTCAACCCAACAATCTGAGTATAAAATCGAAGGCGTTTAAAAATTTAAGAAATTTTTATAAAATTACAAATGCTACAGTTATTCTACAGGAGCTTTAATTAAATTTATAAGTATTAATATATTAGATAATTTAACATAACAAAGATAACAAGTAGATTAATCATTGAAACACGCTTTAATCGCCTTTAAAGATCAATTACAACAAAAATAGGCTTCTGACGAGAAATTGTTGATAATGGAACTCGTATAGAATTATTATTTGGGCAATAACCATCATGTATTGTTATTCTTCTTCCCAACGTTTCAACAGACATCTTCTGTCATTTTCATTGTAAAATTAGCTTTTACAATAATGGTTATCCACAAAGATATTGGAAAGAGCTGAACAAATTGGAGAAAATCAACTTGAACCCAATACAACAAAGGAAGATACGCCACAATCTATAAACAGCGTCATTCCTTATGTGGCAAGTTTATCAGAAAAAATGAGAAGAATCGGAAATGGGTACGACATAACCGCCATCATCAGGGCTAATCTAACAAAAGTTAAACCCGATAACGAGAATCAAAGAACCAAGAACTATATATATGAGATACCATGCGAGTCCGGAAGGTCTTTATCGGAGAAACAAAGCGCCCCTTGAAGGTGAATATAAAGGAACATCAGAAGCTTTTTCAAGTGTTAGATACCAATAGATCCAAGTTGGTCCAACATGCTGTGGATGAAAATCACCTGATAAAACGGAACGAAATATCTTTAATATCGAAATTAATTAATATCCATGAATATCGCTCTGAATATCATAAGGTCACCATCAATTGAGTTGCCCGAAGTTTGGAGACTAATTTTGAGACTAATCGAAGTAACTTGAAGTCTTCAAACCACAGGTAAGTGCCAATTTTTTCAGATTTCGTAGTCTGTCTATTTGTTATTTATGAAAGTTGAAAACTTTCCTAGAATCACCCACCAGCATTTGTTAAAGCTAATTTTACCTTGAAAACGACAAAAGATATCTGTTGAAACGTTGGGATGAAGAACAATTATAGATGATGGTTATTGCTCAAATAATAATTCTTTAGAAATAGGCTGATTAAGTACAATTTTTTTCTCATGATTTTGATAGTTTAGAACAAAATTTTAAAGCTTATCCACATCGTATGGAAACCCCCTTTTGTATTTATAAATTAAAGTTAAATGTTCTAGTAAATCCTATACTTGAAACTTAAGTTCCAACTTCCAAGCTATTTTTTGTGTAACTATGGAATTTCAGGAAGCTGAGTTTTTTTCACAGATTCTAAAAAAATATGTTGAAGTCACTAATTGGACCACCCTGTATCTTAAGAATGGAATCAGCAAATTCACACTTAGCTAAATTTAACTCTTCATTAACAATATAATTTACTTGCTCCATTCATTTTGATGCTGTTAGAGATTTTAGTAGTTCCTCACGTGCATAATCTTCAATACTATAACACTCACTTTTGAACAGAACATTGTTTTCAGAGTAAAAAATTGACCAACCACACTTACCACTTCAAAATGAATTTTCATTACATTCAAACTTCTTGTATCGATTTCCTTATATTAAATTTTGCCATTATTATAAATTCACTGATCGTCAAATTCTAATGGATACTAAACAAAGAATGAATTGACAGATCGAGGTAAAATTTTTAGTGAGTCCATTTGATCTGAAAAAAAAATTTGCAGGAAGATTTACCTATGAGAAAACTGTTTGGAAAATTAGTAACTCAATAGGTAATAATTCAACAAGACTGGATCGAAAATGTGATCTTCATAACTATACAGGTGTCCCGAAACTCAATGATAACTCGGCGTGAGGCCGAAGTATTTCAGTTTTGAATGATGAATTAGAAATTTATATTCTTTTATTTTAACTATGAATTCAAAAAATTGAATATTCTCTTTTCGATATATACATCAATAATCAAAGACATAAATAAATTTCATCGATTAATGATCAATTCTATGAACAATAATAATCGATCAAAACGTCTTTTCGATGATTCACGGCATGCAGAAACCATGGAAGAATATATCTACAACGATCTAACAGACGAAACAGATTCTAAACACGAGTAATGACGTCATAGAACCTGGCCCCGGCCGCTTACATAACATCGACGTTGCCTAGCATCTACACCGTTGCCAACTCGGGCGCAACCATAGTTGAAATGTAACAACGGCACAACTTCTTTGTATAGAATTGGTGGGGAAGAGCGCGGAACAATGGTGGAAGTTTACGGTTGTGGAAACATGGGGCATTCGTTTGGTTGGCATCTCTAGCTTCTTCACCTCATATTGCAATGAAAGAATGAGGGTTTTAATGAAAACTCCAAATAGAAAACACAATCATCATGCCATTGACGATTACATCTATAGGCACCTACACAAAATTCTTAATTCGTTATGAAGTTTCCTCACATTTTTATTACAGAATAAGATGAGGAAATGGTAGCCAGTTCTTCATTTACAAATTACTAAAATACTTGTAGCTTGTTCAAATCATTTAACGTTCAAACTTCAGATAAAATAATTTATTTATAACATATCTGTCATTTGCTACAAATGGAAAATAAATCTAGTACTCTTTGTCTCAACACTTGGTAGATCTTGATCCTTTTTTTTTTTTTTTTTTCATGGCCACGTTCTTCTAAAAGGTTTTCGACTGGTAAGTAACTATTTTTTCCCAAATTTAAGTTACCTACTATTCACATAATAAGATTAATGGTACCTATTTATTAGTGATTGGATTGGACTGATGATTTCATATAATAATTAATTTCGCAATATTTATTAGAAATGTTAATTAACAATTTATCAAACTTTTATGAACATATGTACATATAATTTTCTTTTTTTTTTGAACCAAAATTTTTCAATTACATTTTTTAAGATACATTTCTTTTTCAACATTTATCCATAATTTTCTATTAAATTCTTTCTATAAAAAATTCAGACAAAAAACTCATTTTTAAAACCCTTCGTCTAAAATTTTAAACATCAACATAAAAGCTACAGAAACAACTTTATATGTGATTTTAGATATGAGAGGTGTGAACGAAAAAACTAGAGAAACACATTTGTTTAACAATGATAACAAAAATTAATGTTTAGAATTCAAATTACGATCATCTGTATTTGTGAAATTTAATAACGATGTGTTACTGAATATATGAGATATTCGAAATTTACTATAAAACGTTCTAAAAAAATTTCAGTAAAATTTCTTTAGACTTTTAATTTCCTCAGGAGTAGTTGCGTATTTCAAAATACATATACAACTTGAACAGCCTTTTTTCAAATTTCGTTTTCGACTACACTGAAATAAGACTATGATTTTTGCCACAGCTGAATGGGATTATACAACAGAATAGTTTCAATTTTGTTCTTCAATGAGTTTTTAAAGCAATAAAATTTATTTTGCTCTTTTCAATGTAAAATTATCACACAATTCCAAACACTGCTATTTGGAAAAATAATCTTATTCAATAATAAAAGATAAAGAATAAACCGAAAGTGACAAGAGTAATATAACGTGAACAAAAATATGGCTATTCACTCCTCAGTAATAAATATCCATAATTAACCTTCCATGGTTTCAATAAATATAGTAAATATTAGTCATAGACTCAATAGATCCAAAAGTCCACTCAAAATGTCCTTGATGTTACAAAATTGGAAAACATATTATTCAATACCATATAATCACTCTCTTCCTTCTCAATTTGTTAATAAATACAGCAAATTCATCGCCCACCAAGCATACAGAAACGTAAATAATTTTTTTTCACCTTCGTAGTTATAAAGAACTGTTATTTCCTTATTTATGACGAACATGTCTAACAAATGTTTAACTTGACATATTTGAAATCGATTTTTGGTATCTAGGTACTTATAACATTAGAAAGTTTTATAATGTTTATTCATATAGTGGAATTTTTTTAATATTAACAAAATCGTGTTGTAAATATATTGAAATTTTTCTTTCTTAAGGTTTTTGGAATCAAACTACTTTATTATTAGTTGCATAATACAGATGATTATTTCATCGGTATTATAAAGACTTTCTCAATGATATAGAAAAAGTCTTAAATGTGTAAATTCCTCATTACTTGCCGAAATGTTGGTACTAAATTTATTATATCAATTGTAAAATTTCTAATTACGTCCCAAAGTTTGTGATAACACCGAATGCAAATATACAGGGTGTTCGGCACATGGACCGTCAAATTTTTATGGGGCGTTGGTAGGGTCATTTGCTACCTTTTCAGTCTTGGAACCTGGGTCCTTAGTATTACGGTTACGGAGGTATGATTTTTTATTAGGTTTTCTAAATTACCCAAAATGTACCCTTCGAAGCCCCATAACATTTTTTTTGCGTGTGCTTTTACATGCATTTTTTTATTGTATTAAGTCTACATGAGTGTGTGTTAAAAAAAAACGTATTTATTGTTACAGATAACACCACAAAATTAACACGTGGGCCTTTTATTAAAAAAAAAATAATGAAAGTATAAAAACATCTGCACTTCTATTGAAATTTAAAAAAAGTTACAGCTACTACAAACTTAGTTTTATTTTAAAATGTTCTTTGGTTTATAACGTTGCTAACCATATGCTATTTACGTAAGTCAATAAAAAAAATAATACTGCAAATAAGGTTTTAGTCAAAAAAAGAGAAGAAAGTCGCACCTAAATAAAAGTACGGATTTCGACACAACACAGCGAGCAAGGAAATTTTACCTGCCCGTTTTAGACGCGTGTGAATTATTATTACTGTTTCTGTCCTTAGGTTGGATTGGGTTAGTCGCCGCTGACTTGACCCTACCGTCATTCGAGATTTAACTGTCTCTGCTGTTGGAAGTATCTGTGCCGCGTTGTTCAGTTTTTTAAATTTGTATTTTTTTGTTTTTGTTACTTTTTGCTACTGTTGTTTTAATTTTGGTTGTTGATATGTCTAATTTCACCAACGCTGAGTATGCTGATGGCATATGGCAAGGCCGATTGTGTTGCTCGTACAGCTCAAAGGATTTTTCAAGCCAAATTTCCTGATCGAAGATTACCCCACCACGAAACATTCCCGACGACTTATCGACGATTAAGAGAGACAGGAAGCTTAAATTTCCTCAAGAGCCTCAATGTGTGAGGCAACACCATGTAGCAGTTGACGATCAAATACTTCAAGCCTTTGAAGAAGATCCAACTACAAGCATTCGTGTCGTTGCTCAAAGACTCAACTTAACGATTTGGAAAGTTTGGTCAGTACTTCGGGATAAAAATCAACACGCTTTTCATTACACCCCGGTACAAGGTAAATGAACTTTTTTATTGATAAATTTGTCCTTTTGACTGCGAAAAAATTGTCACAGACTAATGAATTTTATTAATTGTTACAGGTCTTCATGAAGGCGATCCTGCCAAACGGTTGGAATTCTGTAGATTTTTGCTGCACACAGATGTCGATGACAACTTGTTTCTAAAACGAATTTTGTGGACAGACGAATCCTGTTTTAACCGAGAAGGAATAACAAATCTGCACAATTTACATCACTGGGCACCTAAAGATGAGAATCCCCACGTGAAAAGGCAAATGAGTTTTCAACAAAAATTTAGTGTTAACGTTTGAGCTGGTGTGATAGGAAGACATCTCATCGGGCCACACTATTTATCAAACACTCGACTAAGTGGGCCTGCTTATTTGCATTTTTGCAGAATGCTCTGCCGGAGCTTAAAAATCATAATTCCGTAACCGTAATACTAAGGACCCAGGTTCCAAGACTGAAAAGGTAGCAAATGACCATACCAACGCCCCAAAAAAATTTGACGTCCATGTGCCGAACACCCTGTATAAAATATGAAATATTAATTCAGAATGAAATAGATAAAAACATCTATAATCTATTCTAAATTACCCAAACTTAGTGATCATTACAACCCTGACGAAATTTCAATTGCAGGGACAGTATCCGAATGTATTTCCGAAGTTATTGTACAACCAATGTAATTTGAAGTTAAAATTCAATATCGGGAGACTTCTTGCTTCTTCCAAAAAAAAAAAAATTTGAAGGTGCCGACATTGTACGCCAACTTGGTTCATTTGTTCAATTGTTGGCTCATATTTTCAACAATATACATAAAAAACAAAATAAATACTTCAAATATCTGCATAATAATAAATACTTTACGTCGTATATTAAACAAAAATTGAAGAATATTAAAGAACACACATTTCATGTCACTGTTTATATTCAGTATCTTCATTTCAAATTTTTGTGTTACTCTCATTCGATATACAGGTATATAAATTTTTATCTGTGGTGCACTTATAAAGATGCATTGCCTTGCAAGAATGGTGCTGAAAGAATGGACCGCATATTACACAATTCAACATGTACTCTTTACAGAAGGTGAATGCACCGAATTGTTTCACAACAACGATTTCTATTTAAAAATAACTGGCTGCTATTTCGCCACAAGAACTATTGGTAATCCTTCATGGGCATTTTTATCTAACCATGTATGGACCTGCCTTAAGCTGCTTTCAATAACTCCATCGATAAACAACTAATAACGATCGTGAAGCCACAGTCTCAATGAGAAACAATAAATCAACGTTCATGTTGTGTGTATACCTTAGAAGTACTAAATAATAATTAGTCAAGTTAGCTTTTGAGAGCTTTATCTCTATATAAAACAAACTTTTCAATGTACTAAAAATCATCGAACATAACTTCAGTGTTCAGAATTGAGAGCACAGAGAACGGAGAAAAGATGAGAGAATCTCGTTCGAGCAATTAACCTCAAAACCAGTTGCAAATATATACACATGTCACATACCGTTCACGTTGACAAAGTTTGCTCACAGTACCGCGACAAAAACAAAGAGAAACTTTTCCATCAGGCTGGAATCAAATGAATTACAGTACTCGAAAGTCATTGTTTTCGTTTCGCATTGTTTCAATCGACTTTGTTCATGAAATCATCACAACAACGGAAGTTCCTGTGCGTGAAATGAAAGTGGGGATGTTGGAAAAAAAGGCTGTGCTTTCACCGAAAATCACAGAAATATTTTCCTTTAGTTTGCTACGCATCGAATTTTAGTCTTTAAGCTCACTTTCGGCAATTTTTCTGTGACAAATATGTCAATCATCAGAATCTGTGTCGCTATTGATTCCAGTTAGGTTTTCCAGAGTTTTCTGAAGCTGAATTCGTTAACTCCTAGAGCTGAATTCAAACATGTGAGATCAAAAATAACATAATTCCTATAAAACACATAAACATTTACTGCCTAGTCCTAGGGGAGATTTTCAATGCTAGTATTTATAACGTTCTTTCCTCAAATGGAAGGGAAACCATTTTAACCTGCATCTATCTAAATAACAATAAGGAGGGTGACTTCGAGGAGATTCCAACAATGCGGTGGGTATTGCCTACAAACGGAGTTCCAAATCTCAGTAGGTATAAATATATAGATAGATACTTGACAAAACATCTTTGGTCGATGGTTACCAAAAATGTTTTTAGAAACGATCATATATTAAATTATATCACAAAAGAATTGAATAATTGAAGACCTTAGAGCAACAAGGGTATAAGCCACCATTTCCTCAAAATCGGGTTACTTACTTTACGAAAATTCGACATTAGTAACCTTCCTAGTTATAGAAGACACTTTTATTCTAAAACTTAAATGGCAACAATTTCATGAAACTCTTTTAGCTTTTACTTACTCCATGCATGGTTCAAATTTTGAGACATGATTTTCTCGGAAAGTGTGTATTGTGGCATATGTGGTGGTTGCCCTGGGGCCTTCAACTTAGGTAAGTAAATCTCATTCATCAATTGAAATTAGAAAAAGCAATTTACTTTGTCAGTTGGAATAAGCAAAGCAACATCATTTCTTTTCAGATGATATCACTAGATATTCAATAAAATGGAAAAACTCTGCGTAGAGCTCCAATATAAGAGGAAATCATAAAGGCTAAACGAAAAAAATTCGTAATTCAACTCGAATATGTTCGGATTTTTGTTGGTTTTGCCAGTTTTTGAAAATAATGGAGAGAGGTATCGCGACATCTGTCAAGAATCATAACTCCTGTCTCACATTTTAGGGTGATGTGAATATGTTTTCCACCATGTTTCAAATCTTGGCCATTACCTATAGAAATATCTGAACGAAAAATTTGTTATATTATTATATGAATGCATCGGTCCATCGGTCGTTGAGTGGATTGGACAATATGTATCTGAAAAAATTGTGTAGGTACCTACCTAGAAAAGTTTTGACGTAGGAGCCATTTTTTACTGCCACATTTTTCTAGTAAGCAGAAAAATATACAGAACAAATAAATAAAGCTGAATTCAAAACTCACTATTAAACTCATTTCATTGAATGAAACATTTTATATGTAATTTAGTCGACATGTATTTACTAGCTAGGGTTATCAGTTGCATTTATAAACCATATTTTATAATCCAAGCTTGGGCATTTATTATTCTCTTCATTCCCATCCAATACAAAATAGATGTTCAATGAATAAAACAAAGACATTTCACTGTAACGTAAACTCCATCATCAGATACACAATTTTATTGAATTCTTAGTTTTTCTACGATAAAAGTTTACAATATGAAAGAAATTCTTTGTCTCAGTTGAAACTGATAGAGTTCAATGTCTAAATATATCGCGTAGAAATTGAATAAAAAATCGTTTGTTGCTTGGCAGAGCCCCAAGTTTCTAGGAGTTAAATAAACATTATACTATCATTAGACAGCAGACGCGGTCCCAAGACAGGTGAAATTCTCCATTTTAGACATTCAGCTGGAACTCATTAATACAGACGTCAATAATTGAAATGATAATACAATTCCTAAAATATCTGCCATCATTGTTGAAACGATGTCGTCAAAATAATCGATGCTTTAGTAAGTTTAAGTAGGAGTCGAAATTCAAATTGACTGGAAAAATGATACATATTCAGTCTACGATAACCATATGAAGGTTTCGAGGAAACTAAGTTAAAAAAACACGTATCTGAAATATTGCGGTGCTAAATCGTTTATAGTATTCAAGTATTCTCTAGAACATATTGAGACCTTCTTTCATACGAGTGTTATCTACGTTGCGTTGTTTAGATCGAGTGACGCAGTAACATATACACCAAATTATAATATATCAAAATTAATTATGTATACAAGAACATACATTTTGATGTTTCAAATTATATTAGTTATTGATAAAAACAGTTTATGAAAACGTAGATAAAAAAAACCTAAACACACCTACCTGAATACGGGAATAAGGAATCAAAATTATTAAAATTTTTTACATACATTTTCGATACATGCATTAATTAGTGAATATGAATCAAATTTATGGTTACCGTTTGAAGTGCTCTCGTATTCGGTCTTCTCTTATGTTGTCGGGCAAATTTCCTACCCACAAATGCCTAGTCTCTCTGACCATTTTGCCCTAAACACCACATTGAGAAATATTTGTTTTTGGACGCACAAACACTATTTCACAAAATAACACAGCCGTTTCAGCTTCATCGCGGATGAGAAAAAAGCACTGAGACCGATTTGGTAAACTGGAAAAAACACGATAACAAACCGATTCAGCCTGCACTCACATAACGACACCTCACTCTCGAAATTTGGTTATGCCAGCACTTATACAATTTATTCCTTGGATTTCGTTTCACTCATTTTCTTGAAATAACACTTTTTGACACAGTGCGAGCGACTCTTAATAATTTCGCTCTACACAACATGCTGAAGCTTATGCGATACTCTGGTTCTGGTACGAAATGATGCCTGCGCTCCGCCTTTAGCAATCACCGATCTAGGACATACGTCTCGAAAAACGGCAACGCTGCACGAGCGTCCGATAGAGAAAACCCAATGAGTACGTCCGATATCAATCGGACACTTTCGTGTAGAATTCTATAGCGTTCCTTTATCTTCCCTCTCTATTTCGTGGACTTTTCGGTCGCAGAGCCCCACTACTATCCACCTTACAAAATTGGACTCGTTTTCCTTTACTCAAGGTGTTAATGTTTATATCTAGATATCTTAATATAAATATAATAAAGGTTATTTAGTTTTATTTATCCCAATGAATTATTCACTAAAGGTTCTTTGTTACTATATATTTCAATAGAATCTATCTATATTCATCAACGAATTTCAGAAAGAAAATGCAATTTGGATTTCAACACTAGCTTCAAATTATACCTATTTCTTCATTCAATGGTAAGTATCAGTAAAAAGGCTAAACTAACTTCAATATGAACAAGGCATTATTGTTTATAGAAGTAAGTTAAATACGTGAGTGATTTTACTCGTTGAAAAAATGGAAGAGGTATTTCTGTTAATAGGTAACTACCAAGGTGATCAATTCTGATTCTTATTTTGGATTGAAAATTTCTTTTTAAATGGAAATGTATTTTTGATTTCGTAGAAAATAGAAAATGTTTATTGCTTTTGTGGAAATTTTGTGCAGGAAAATAGAATGGAATTGAGTGATTCTTGAATTTCGTTTCGATGGCGGGACTCGACTTTATTCGAACGGATAGTAGTTTGCTTTAATTGAAGCTGGGTTGGACGAGTCTATTCCATGCACAGGGTGGGTACGGGAGTGATCGAGTCGGGCAGCCAGCATTGCCAGCACAACGGTACAAAATTCAACGCATTCGAGTTGCTCGATTGTGGATCGGGTAGGCCATGCCTATTCTTCTTTCGACATCGTATTCATTCCATTGTTATTTGTAGCATAAAACGTTTCGATACGGTTCAATTCGTATAACAAGTGCAAGGCTTAATCTATTGTTCGGGTTTTTTCAAATTATTCAGTAGGCGTTTCATGCGGTGAAATATTCAAGGAGAACCGAAATTTACTATTATGCAGTTTATTATAATTTTTATGGATTACACTCAGAAGTAGGTATCAAACTTCCCGAATAAGTAGAATGGTCAGTGGCCCGAGGTCGGACTAAACTTGAGACAAATTTCAATGTTACCTGCTTAGTTAATGCAGTAAAACTGCAGTAGGTACCCAACTACCTGAGAATTTTACTCGTGCAAGAAGGAAGAAGCTACCATTAATCCAACGAAATTACTCATTTCAAGCAAGAAATACTCCATAGTGTTTTAAAATAAATAATAAGGCATTAGCGTCATGTGCCTACAATAATATATATATCTTTGGAAAACTTATAAACCATAAATTGCCAAATTTGTGTAGTTAATAAAGGTATCATGAGAATTTTTTTATGTTGGAACTATGGCCATCTATGAACACATTCGGGAAACAAAATTGTAGAAAACTGTTAAAAGTTTCCAACGACAAATCTCTGAAGCTCAAGATAGATGGTACGACATCCTAAATATTCAGATTTAATTTTTTTTTCTCCCAAATCTAGGATTTGCTTCTATCTACACATTATTCACTTACTGCATGATGTATCTTTTCACCTAAAAATTTTCTGTAGACATCGAATTATCAGCTCTCAAAGACATCCATGGTGATTTCTATGACCAGAATCTACAGTTAATTTTAAAATTATTTATTATACTTATAATGAGGTGTTTTCATGGTTTCCTAATACGCTTTCAATGAATTTTACCAATTTCTGAATGTAGTAGCGATACGATGGATATGTATAGGTATACGTTAGTATATTTATTTTTATCAACGTAGGAACATTTTCATGCAGATTTCACATAACCACTGGCGCAAACATACGAATGGTAAGGAAAAAAGTAACCCTTGTTATCCCTATTCTCAGGAAATTTTCGTTATGAGCTGGACTCCAATGATGAATATAATTCGGAATTTTCTAGAGGAATTCATCCATCTCAACGATTATAATATATATAAAATATATCAGGTCATTATATCTAACAAATGCAAAAAAAGCAATTTAATATATCAGTGATATGAAATACGACATAAAATGAACCATGGTTTTTTTTAACAATATGCCAAAACTTTTTTATCTTATCTTTCGACAAGCTTCTACAATAGTTTTATCACTCTTTTGTTCGCAGATTTGAATAGCTAGTTTGATTTTCAAGGAATCTGAAACTTTATTACATTTCAACCAAATTTTTCCATTAATTCCGACAACAATTTCATATGGATATTTTTTACCGAGAGTCCATAACAATGGATATTCAAGATTAAGTAACTTCTGTGACATCTTCACGCTAATATTGAAAACAAATCCTTCACTTGAAAGCACTCCTAATTTTCCTGCCTTGAAGAATGCATCAACACACATAAGTTCTGGTTCCATCTCTTTATAAGCATTATGGACTCTAGCATAAACAGCATCACCAACATTAACATCTACTTTTTGTTTTTTTGTTGCTCCTTCGAAGGATAACATAGATAAGGAAGCCTGTTCACTGGAGCCAATATCCACTTTCAATGTATCACCAGCTTTCTTTGTTACAATACCAACAACAAGATCTCCTCTTTTTGGTGTATAGCGTTTCTCGTTGCTTTCAACCCAGTATATGTTTGGAGATTTAAAACCTATGGTTCCAACTTTTGTCACAACCACTGAGTTTGGAAGATCATCGTTGCGATGTAGTCCTGGTCCAAGAATAGTTACAAGTTTAACTGCTTTCAAGCCAGTCAGTATGTCTCCGGGAAAAACCTGTTGGCCTTCTTTACACACCATCCTTTTTTATACAAGGGATCCTCAACTGTAGCTATCAGAAATACACTCAATTACAACTTCACTTTGAAGATAAGAGCGGACTCATAAAAATGAATAAAATTTCATTAACGACATAAATAAGTATTTAAAACAATAAGGTTAGAAGTAAAACCACAGAGCTGTGGAATCTACTGCTCATGCAGTCGCCATCGAAATTCTTTCCAAAGAATCGGAACGTAAGCTTTTCATATCTAACAAAATAATACATGTTTCTAATAATGCAGATACAGATGTTGTACATTATAGGATCAAGTCAAAATTCTTATATTTGTCATTCGCAAAAATGGAAGACAACTTGATTATTCAATTCAATGCAGTCTGTATTTTTCTGTTTACGAGTCGCATATACTCGTACAGGGTGAGTCGATGTTGATCAAGTATGTAAGGCATCCTTGAAAATATTGGTTAATGGCGAATTAATCCCTTAGAAATGTTCATAAATATGTAAAAGACTTATGGGCCTACCACACGCTCATGCTTTACGACAAACTTGCTTGCGCAAGCCGGCTTGAACACTGAACACTGAGCGTGTGGTTGGGAAAACTGTATACCGCGCAAACCCCACGCCTTGGCTTGTGCAAATTTCGACGTGTTTGAAATTTTATTGCGCAAGCCTGGCATGAAGCAATAGTTCGTGCGGAGGCATTGTTATCGCGCTGACGACTTCGACATGAATGAGGCTTGCGCGTACTTACTTGTGCCGTGTGGTAGCAACTGTTGTGTTCAGTTGTAGTGAACGAGATGCTTGCGCAAGCAAGTTTGTCGTAAAGCATGAGCGTGTGGTAGGCACTTAACATGATCACGAGCTTGAATCCACCTTAGATATAATCGATAATTGTCAATAAGATTTCATTACATATCAATTCGAAGACTCATTGTCCACAGAGTACCGGCCTGCATTAAATGTTGTATTTTATAGTAACCCAATATTAAGATGAAAATTGCCCTTCATAGCTACTAAGCAGTGACAGAGGAACGAAACCGAGTCGGTGCATCCGGGTGATAGTCACCTAAGCAGAGCTGCACATGGCAGTATCGTAATGAGGAGCGATAGCCACCTAAGCAGTTCATGATACCGCGAGATTTCAAAGAATACTTATTGTACGTCATGGAAAAGTTCATCTGAAGTTTCGTTGGACGTTGCAGATAATGCAGATATGGGAGCCAGTTTGTACAGATATTACATTTTCCGGCTTCAACCATCTGCTTGCCACAATTCACATACATCACAGCAAGGCCATCAATGTAGGCTGTCGTTGTTTATAACTCTGCGTTTCGTCCCTGGTTCAAACACCATTATTGTTCATTAAGATTAGGCACTGGAAGATATTATTTTAATGTTATTTCCGATTAAGCGTCACCTGGATTAGAACTGTAGAAATTTCATCAATTACAACAAAGAAATAAAATAATTTCCACAAAATAATATTACAAATTCAATGATTTCAAACGAAATAGACATCTCAAATAAATACAGCGAAACAGAAAGTTCTACAATATTCGAAAAAAAAATGTATTCATTATGCAGCGACCTATTAGCGAATTTGAATTTGAGTCGAAAAAGGACAAAAGCCCAAACCATGAACCGAGATCATCAGTCAGCAGTCACTTCGCTACGCTGACTACATCAACAAGAACATACAATCGTCCGGTTTGCCCAACAAAAGCCACTTCAATTCTAGAGATCCCAGAGCGAACATGACGAACATTATAAATTCTGTTTTTCTCAAAACGGCATATGAATTTTACGATCCAGTAAGCATGATACATCACAGAAACATTTCATATGAGATATGGGTGAATCATTATGAAACATTTCAAAGTAATGTTCAAGGAATATTTCGCAAACTTTTAAATGAAACATAACTTTGTATCATCATAGTGTCCTATCATACATATGATATGAAGAAATAATGAATGGTAATGAAACATTTCAAAGTATTGTTTCAGAAACATACCGCAAACGTTTGAATGTAACATCGCTTTACATTATCATAGTGACGGTGAACCAAAGGTTAGTACTCTAGAAAGACGTGATTACTGGTTTACTACGAGCGCCATCTCTGGGTTAGTCTCGGGACTTATTGATCCATGCAGTATATACAATTGCGATAAATACCTTTAGCCAATGATTACAGATGAAGAATAAAATTTATTTTATATTTTTTTATTTCATATTAAATTATATTTACTCGTTACGATTTTTTGTTATATCTATATTTTTATTTTATATGACATGTTTTTGTTTTAATATTTATTGAATATCATAAGATTTTGCTTTTGTTTTTCGCCTTTGCTCTATGCAATTTGTTGGATGAATAAAACAAAATGTTTCTCATATTTGTTTAATTTATTGATAAGAACCATTGGTATTGTTCCTGTTCAAAATCGATATTTAGGTGACGCATTGAAATGAATAATTGCCCCACCAAAATTTCATTTTCTCAAATAACTCGTGGACGGGATTTTGAATACTTACAAGAACAGATTATTATATAGTTAGTTATGGGGAGAAAACTTTCTCAACAATAATACTTTCATAAAAAAATTAAAGAGAAATATAGTAACGTCATTATCATCGAACAACATAGTGGGTAGCAACCGGTTTTCTTTTACAAATCTCCCAATATAATGGAGCTTAGTAAATATTGGCTTTTAATCCCGATTCTCTCAGTAATTATCAAAAAATTTAATTTTACGGATAGCTGGTCAAATCGTTGGAGCTGATATAAAAAAAAACAAGATTATAACTATGAAATTTATCCCTCTCAAGTAAATTCTTGGATAGCACTATATCTGAAATTCCGGAAAGTTTGAAAACTCCCTATTCCATTTACTAGATTCAAAATGTAGTGCAAGTAAAGATGTGAAACGTGATACAATAGCACATTCCATAATTTCCATTGTTCGTCCAAGAATATTCATTTCCAAATTTCAGTTAGCTGTAGGAACTTATGTCTACAGAAAAACAGGTTCTCGTTTGATAATTGACAAGACGAGTAAATTAGGAGTATCGGCTTCATACCACAGTATTCAATTATATGAAGCTTCCGTTATTAGGCAACCTGCAAAATTAACGCATCCAAACTCTTTCATTCAATTCGTTCTTGACAACATATATCACAATGTAAATACGTCGGATGGTCATGAAACATTTCACTGTTTGGGGGGTATTAAAGTCATTACACCAGAATAGGATGTTGAATATGAAGGAGGTTCCAAAAGGCTGATGGAAATGCCACCTGCTTCTATTTTTGCTTCACATAAGAAGATATAATTGATACCATTCAGTTACACGAATCCTGATGAATTGAAGAGTGTAGAGTTCGTTGATAAATCAAAACTTCATATAAAAGTACAACCTGAAGTTCCAAAATAATATGTTGCGTATTTATGTGCGAAATCTCTCGAAATAGAAAATATTCCAACATGGCAGGGTTTTCATGAAATTTTATCACGAGACGTTACATATATGATGTCGCATGTTAATTGACTCCCATTCATTAATGCACCACCATCCAGTTTAACCACATTACACACAGCTTTGCTCTATGTAGTTGAAGAAACGAAGAGAGATAAAAGTAGAACAACTTTGTAACATTCGATCAGCATCCTTATTTCAAAGCTAACTCTATCATTGTGCAGTCGTGCAATCCCGAATTTAGGAATATTGCTGTGAGATTAGGAGGGTTCCATTTATTGATGTTATATATGGGCGCCATTGGCTTTATCATGGATGGGAGTGGTTTGAAAGATCTTTGGGCTACTTCATATGCTGCATAATCAGTGAAGAAAATGTCTGAAGGGCTTTCAGCAGAGCTTTACGTGCTCACATATTAACTTTCACGGCTATAGGAATTCATATTTTGAAAACAAGCAATACAACTCCGACTGATGTAATTGAGAAACAAGTGAAAATGATGTTCGAAAAATGGAAGGAAAATTCTCCTACTTTGGGCGATTGTAATATTGGCCCAATGATAGTATGTTCAATTTGGAAATTCGAGGAAACACTTCAATATTTGAAGATCGTGATTATTTTACTCCAGTTTGTCGAAGCAGAACGTATTGGAGATTGAGATTTGCACTTAAGCAGTGTCATGAAAATGTTAGCAGTTAGTGCTCAATGGTACTTACAGGATATGGTGCATTTGGAAACAACGATGGATACATTAGAATTCGACAGGTTCACAAAAGAAGGATATTTCACTATTCTTAGGACATACAAAGCTTGGAGTGGTGTCTGGAGTGATATGTGTATAGAACAAACACTAAATAGATTTTCGGTACCGATTTAAGGCATGGTAGAGGAGTCACACCCAGTGTTGTTGCGCGTTATCTTCTGGGGATGCCATCGGCATTTGACGTCATAGAATGTTTGGAGGAATAGGCTGATTTGAGAACAGCGAATAGTGAACAGCACGTGAATTTATCTGAAAGTCGTATGAAGAGAGATAAAGAAGACATAGAAAAAATTGTATTCTCGCTAAAATGCCATAATCCTTTTGAGAAAAAGAGATTGTCTGATGTCTCTTTCTACAGGTATTATTGGTAGCGACTATATTAACTGTCATATGGCATTTCAAGGACGCAAAGGAATGGAAGCAATCGTTGGAAAAAATTTGTGAAATATGACTTTGTCATCAAAATTTAAAGTTGAGAATTTATGCGAGAGCCAGAATAAAATTCGTATTCCTGGAGGTACATCTTCTATAGACTCATCTGCATTGTTGCAGAGAATGGATCAAAGAAAAAAAGAGGCAATTTCTTACGAATTGTCGCCATATCCACTATCTCCCTTCGACGAATATGGATTAATAAGAAAACTGTTAACTCTGACCTCTATAAATTATTCCCAACGCATCCTCAATTACAATCCTTGCTTGTTCAGGATTCATCAAGGACAATAATAAAAAAAATATTTCAGCATATTTCTGAAACATCTCAATGGCTAGTTATGTCATTGTGCTATGAGATCTGATAAACGTTGTGAATAACATATAATAATGTGTAATTGATACGTTACTGAAACTTCTTGGAGATACGTTTCAATCGTAACATCAATGTCTTTGGATATTAAAAATCACATAGATGTTTCTGAAACGTCTCTTGATCTATGAATGAAATGTTTCATGTTTCAAGAGGAATGTTTAGGATATTTTTCTGAGATTTAAAAAAGTTTACTGGGATCCATTGGATGAACAAAGAAATAGTCTTACTTAAGAAGGTCTAAAAGTTCCGCAATTTGTTGGGTCGTTTTATTCTCTACATCCTTGGCCGAAATCAACTATATTTTTCAGTTCATGCACAATTGAAGCACCTTCATTGGTGACCCCGACGAGATTAAAAACAGGTAAGCGGGAAATGAAACAGACACCCACAACCCAGGTACAACAAGTAACAGTTGAGACCACAGATTAATTCCCGCCGACCCAGAATTATGGTTTGCGATAGTAGAAGGAAGTTTCATTAGCGCAGGAGTGGCACAGGTCCGGACCAAGTTTGGAACGAAATCCCTCACGCTGAACATAGCACTACGCCGAGAATTCACATGGAGATTCGTCAGAGCCGACTTCTGGAAACTCATCATTGGCATCGACTTCCTCAGCTTTTACAACCTGATTGTAGACATGAGAATCCAGAGGCATTTGGACGGTACAATCCAACTCAATACTCGAGAAGAAGTCACTCAGTGAGGCGCAACACCAAGCACTACATCAAGACCACCCCAGAATCAACTGTTGCTTGAAGACCCCAACGCTTGGCAGCAGAAAAGCTCAAGGCAGCCAAGAAATAAACCCTTGGTCATCACCATTACATCTCGCTCCAAAGAATAGAGGCCATGTGGTGACTACCGTGCGCTCAGCGTTCGGACTGTTCCAGACCAGTATCATGTTTGACACATCTAAGACAATCCTCTCATTCTTCAAGGAAAAAGATATTCTCAACCCTAGATCTAGTAGGAGCCTACAACCAAATCCCTCTTGCAGAAGCAGAAGAACACGTTGCTAAGGCAGTCATCACCACACCATTTGGATTGTTCGGGTTTCCGTTCATGACGTTTGCACTACGAAATGCCGCTGGACTGGACTGTTTCAGCTACATTGACGGTGTACTGATCGCCTCCACATCCGAAGAGGAGCACATGGAACATCTCCGGATTATCTTTGAGAGGTTCAGACACATCGTTCTGAACTGAATCCAGCATTTAATCTCTCTCATTTAAGGGAACCAAACCACTTCGAGATAAAGTCCAAGCCATACTGGAAAGACCTAAGACGATTCCTGCGTAAGGTAAACTTCTACCGTCGTTTTATACCTCGACCATCACAAATCACCATTGCACGACATGGTAGTGCCAAAATTGAATGGAAGGCGAAAATCCTTTGGACCTCAGAAGCCACTGCAGAATTCGAAAATGAAAAAAATTGCTTCCTTCAGCATCATCGCCAGCACATCCCAAAGACAGCGCTCCTCTAGTGCTACCTTGAAAATTAAAGCTTTCTAGTTCATTCTGTTCGGACGTAATCGTGTCCAAGGACGGACGGACAGATTCAATTTTGACCACGAATTCATCAAATATTCAATAATACAGACATTTGAGTCTATAAGAACTCTGTGCAGGTTAACAAGAGCGATTGATACCACTTTTGGACTCACTTTACTCAAATATCAATCTATTTGAATAATACAGACATTTGGGATAATCTATAAGAACTCTGTGCAGGTTAACAAGAGCACCAAAAAGTGAGAGTATTTATTGAGTGTGGTATTCCAGTGTGAAGCTATATTGGACTCACTTTAGTTCGACCTCGATATCAATAAGCTATTTGAAATTAAAATTGATGGAATCTTGGGTACACTTTGGCCAAGCTGTAAGATGACTGACCTCTAGAAGACACCTGCAAGCAGGTACAAATCTACAGTATCAAGGAGGGTTGTGGACAAATCTACTTCAAGGATTGAAAAACGAAAAACAGAGATTGATTTTCTGCTGGTGATTAAATAGTTTGATAGCCGATCTGTTGACAATAAATTATAAGAAACAAATAAATGATGTGAGGTCATATTTTAGCAAGCTACTTTTTATTCATTACAATTACTAACCACATTGGTAGAATTTATCAAGTTTTTAAGATTATTAATTTTATTTAAGAAGTGTAAATTGAAATAAATTTTTTATTTTATAATCCAAAACTACTGCTCAGATTTTACAGAATAACGAACTTGTCTAAGATATTCAAATCTACCATGAACATCTCAGCTATCTAGCTCATTCCATTCGGACGTAATCGTGCCTACGTGTGTGCAGAATTGATTTTGACCACAAATTCTTCATCAGTGAGTCCAAACAAAACTATTTGATACCACATTCAACCCAATATTCCAAAAATACTACAAGTGGTCTAAAAGTTAGCATTTAAGATTCACCCCGAGATGCGACAGGCCGGGTTCGTAACCTGGAGGCTTCCGTTCTCAGAAAATATCACAAAATCCCCAGCGTTTATGGTATAGTGAACACTAGCCATACTGATGAATCCGACGTGTGCGTCAGAGACATAATGCATAAGTATAGATGACCTAAATTGGTCACGTTTAAATATGTATACTGTAGAAGTATGTTTTTGTTCTTTATATACCAGAATTTTTTTTGAGAAAAATTATTTAGATAATAAAGATAATCGAATATGACTATTCCCGTCCGATTTCTGCATTTCTATTCGATTTCAAAGTACCAGAAGATTTTTCTGACGCTTTTGCGCTAAAATTAGAGTACCGATTTAAATAAAATTTGCTACAAATATCCCAGAGCCTTATAAAGTAAGAATACTTTCTCTGCGAAAAGCCTGATCTACTAGATTTTTTATAACAAATGGAATAGCTCCATCATATATGGATGTATGTCCAAGCTATGACCTATCATCAGATCATACTCCAGTAATAGCGTCACTGAGCACCTTGATAATCAATAGAAAGTCTCCAACAAAACTACATAATCGAAAAACCAACTGGGATGAATACCGCAAATTAATTCATGAGCGGATCTCTCTATCCTTGAGGCTAAAGGAAAAAAGAAATCGAAGAAACACTCGATACATTTACAACTATACTTAAGGATGCAGCCATCCAAAGTACTCCAAGAAATTACAATGAAAACAAACCAGAACCAATACCATTAGAAATTAAAAAGCTCATTGCTAAAAACGCAAAATAAGATCTAGATGGCAAATCACACATGCTCCTGCAGACAAAACAGCATTCAATAATATAAGCAATAAACTTAAAAATAGGTTAAGAGAATTGAAGGAAGAATCATTCAATATATATATCACCGGATTAAACCGATACGACAACTCAATATGGAGACCTATAAAATCCAAAGTAAAGCCAACAGAACAAAATGTCCCAGTGAAAAACTCAACTGAAACCAATGCTAGATGGGCTAGAAGCGAAAAGAAAAGGCGAAATTGTTTGCACTACACCTGACAGAGGTATTCAGACCAAATGACGGTTTGCAAAATATAAAGTTCTTAACACCTAAAGAAGTACACTCATCTGAATCAGAAAAAGGCACCAGGTATTGATGGAATAACTGCAAAGATGATCAACGAGTTAAAAGTGGGATTGGGTTCAAAGTTCATAAAGTATCGGATGTGTTCATAAAGTATGGCACTCAGAGCAACAGCGACTAAGCTAGTACAAGAACACCTAGACAAACTACAAATCTGGATGAAAAAGTGGAAAATAAAAATAAATGAAACCAAATCTCAACAAGTAGACTTTACACTGAGAAAGCAACATTGTCCCCAATCAAATTGAACAACATAGTAATTCCAAAACTACATCAGCAAAATACCTTGGCTTTCATCTAGACACTAGGCTAACCTGGAGGGAACATATAATCAAAAAAAGAAAACAAATTGACCTAAAAGTCAGGGAAATTAATTGGCTCATCGGAAGAAAATCCAAGTTACCACTTACAAACAAAATATTGTTATATAAGACGATCATCATCCCAATATGGACATATGGGATAGAAATCTGGGGATGCGCAAGCAAATCCAGCATAGCTCTGATCCAAAGAACGCAATCGAAAATACTTCGCATGATGGCCAACGCCCCATGGTATGTGTCCAACCAGACTTTACATGAAGACCTAAATATACCATATGTTGAAGAATAATATATAATAATTTTCGATTATTACAACTTGTAAATTTACGAATATGACAGATGCTCAAACCTGTAGAGTTTACTAAAATATGTATCCATAAAGACAACTTTCATGTAAAAACATAAAATGGTTTCCAAGAAGAAGCAAGTAAGAATTCCCTTCTGATTAAGACAAACATACATTTGTAATACAAATTGATGAAGTTGTTTACAGAAAATTCATTAATACCATAATAATCTACATAGAAAAGCATTTATATTTCACTACTAATTAAATACCGCTCAGCATTAACAGTCACAGTTTCTCCATGTTCGTTTTGGAAAACAAAGGTCCGATAATGCCGACGAAGACATGGTACACCAAACAGTAACCTTAGATGAATGAAAAGGTTGCTGATGGAGTTGACGAGGGTTGGTGTCGCTCCAGTAATGGAAATTTTGTTTGTTAACATATCCAGACAGGTGGAAGTGTGCCTTGTCACTCATCCAAAAATTATGCACGATGTCTTAATTTTCTTAAATCATAACCAAAAACGTTCACAAAAACACCGACGGGCCTGCGAAATCATTCTCATCAAGAGCTTGAACAATTGTAGTACATAAGGATGATACGGCAAATCTAACTTTGAAACTCGTCGAACTGTCCTGTACGAGAGTTGGAGTGCGACGCTGTGACGGCAGTTGGAACGACGAGGGTTTCTTCAACTGCAACTCGCACACGTTCGGTATTTTCAGGAGTCCGGGCTGTTCTCCAACCACCACCTCTTCTTCTGTTTGTCGATGCAGAGGCTTCAAAATTTGCAACCCACAATTTTATTGCATGTGGTGTAGGCACTGGCCGATTACGATGTATCGCGAATTGTGTTCGAAAACGGCGCTGGGCAGCTGCTTTTTTCTTAATAAGCCTTTACAGTGAACGAACATTATGGGTTAGCTAACCGTCCACTGTTACTGAAATGCTTTGAACCGAGGAACGTGCCCGTGGACCTCGATTACCCCCACCACAGTATAGATACCAACCAGTAGTCTGACTCAAGAGATTTTGAACTGAATTCTTTACACCCTGGCGGCCACGCCCATATGTCAATAAGCAACCGGAAACGATGTTCTTGGATAAATTTGAATTCGAATTGATATTTTACAAGATGAACTGATCAGAATTGAGGTTATACATGATAATCACTTGTCAGGAATATTTCTAATACAACCATGTTTCATAATTTCAAATAATAATCAATGGAAAAACCATAATTCATAATGGAATGAAATATTGAAATATTTTAGTTAATTTTAGGTTAGGTTATTTATAAATTGGGCCACAAATCATGGATTCAATATGATCATAGATCAGAAAAAAGATTTCTAAATTATATATACATATATATATGATATTTATTTGGGTAATCGGCAATGTTGCGAATGATCAATAATCAAAGTTGTAAATCATCTATATTTCGAACTTTTTTGTAGTTCTTCTTCAGGATGATACAAAAGATTATTCGAAAAACTGACAAGAACTTTGAAATATTAAATTTGACAATTTATCTATAAATTTATCAATAAATTATCAAATTTAATATTTCAAGTTCATGTCAATTATTTGCATAATCTTTTGTATCATCTTGAGAAAGAACTACAAAAAAGTTCGAAATATAGATGTTTTACAACTTTGATTATTGATCATTCCCAACATTGCCGAATACCCAAATAAATTTCATCAATAAAATAAAGGCAAATCAAATTATATTAGGTGTACAAATAAGTTTCCGCGGTTTTTTATAAAAAATTAGGAATTTATTGTAAAGGAAAAGTACATTACGTTTTATTCAAAGTATTTTCCATCATTTGCCACTACTTTTCCCCATCTTTCTGGCAACATTCGGATACCCCGTCGAAAAAACTCTTCATCTTTTGACGCTATCCACAAATCTACCCAATTTTTGGTGTCTTCATATGATGTGAAGCGCTGCTCAGACAGACCATGTGCCATCGACCGGAACAGATGATAATCAGAAGGGGCTAAGTCTGGTGAATACGGCGGGTGGGGTAAAACTTCCCAGTTGAGTGTTTCCAAGTATGTTTTTACCGGCGCCGCAACATGTGGACGAGCATTATCGTGTAAAAGAATAATTTTGTCGTGTCTGGAGTAGTAATGGGCGCGTTTTTCCTTAAGTGCCCGACTCAATCTCATCAATTGTGTTCAGCAATTCATAATACACGACACCAAGCTGATCCCACCAAATACACAGCATGAGTTTTTTCCATGAATATTCGGCTTAGCTGTCGATGTTGATGGTTCGCCGGGCTTAACCCATGACTTTCTCTTCTTTGGATTATCGTAGTGAATCCATTTTTCGTCACCAGTGACTATACGATGCAAAAAACTCTTTTTTTTATTCCTGGCAAGCAGCATTTCACTCATGCTTTCTCTCGGCTTTAGTTCATATGGAACCCAATTTCCTTGTTTTTGAATAATTCCTAACGATTTTAAACGATGTGAAATTGCTTGTTGAGTCACTTGTACAGTAAGTGCAAGTTCTTTTTGCGTTTGGGACGAATCTTCCTCCAATAGTGCTTCTAATTCCATGTCTTCGTACACTTTCGGCCTTCCACTGCGTTCTTTGTCTTTAACGTCAAACTCACCGTTCTTAAACTTTTGAAACCATTCCTGACAACTTCTCTCACTTAAAGCAGCTTCACCATATGCTTCTAGAAGCAATCGATGCGCCTCAGCTGCAGATTTTTTCACATTAAAGAAGTAAATCAAAAGTTCCCGCAAATGATGCTTATTCGGAATAAAACTTGACATTTTTGCACGAAAAAAATTACGTGATGCTGATACGGAATCACTAGTATTTTAAGGTTATGGTGTTGCCAGATGACTAAACTTGGGATATTAGTTTTACATCTGACAATTTCTCCATAACCTTCTGGTGGGGCCATCTTTTGACAAACCGCGGAAACTTATTTGTACACCTAATATATTCTATACATATATATATCTCATAATATAATATGATAAAATATAATAATATATTAACATAATAATATAAAAATAAAAGTAGTCATATAAAATCATAATATAATATATCCATAGCTAACTTTGATTTTCTGCTTACTGAAATATGCGAGTGTCCGAAAAGGTGTAAGAAAGACAGCCGAGTGCGACTACTGTGTGGTCCCTATACTCTGCCCCCACCTTTCCATTACCAGCTCACACGACCCCCTCCATAATCACTCGATTCGCTGCCGCACCCTGTATAAACATACTAACCGCAAAAACAGCTAGACATATAAATAAGGTTATACTTGCAAACAAATTACAATACATCAATTTTGATTGAAAACTGACCAAATGAAAACAAATTTATTTACGAGATACACATAATTTTTTTTAAAATAGACTACATAACCTGTAACGATTTAATTTTCTCAACTTATACATAGCAAATATATCAAAATTAATATCCTTATTCGAAAAAGCAATGTATTACATATATACAAAAGTGTTCCGTAAAGAAAATAGATTATTTTACAGATTTTAGGTATTCAATCCTACATTCACCCTGAATTTAAAAAAAAAAATATTTGTACTAAAGGAACCTCTTAATTATGAGAATTGAGAATTTGAATAGTTTTTTCATCAATATTAATTTAATATTTACCAAATTATTCAGAAACTATATTTACATCAATTTTTATTATTGAAATTAAAAAGGTATAAAAGTCTGTAGATTTTTAAAATTATAAAATCAATGCCCATTATTATGAGTACTCTTTTTCCTTGCTGTCCTTCGCTTTTTCGATCTGAAAAAATAAAAGGTAAAAAGTGAACAGAATGGAAGAGGCAAAATATTTAATGTTTTCACAAATGGAAGAGGCAAAATATTTAATATTTTCACAAATGAAAGTCGCGTCTATCTACCAGTATACCAGTAGTCATGATAAACGTCTATCTACTAGTAAACCAGTACACATGATAAACAGCGTGGCTATCTACATGTGTTCATAAGCTCATTTCATAGCTTACTCAGAGTAAGTTTATGAAAGTTTCAGAGTAACCATAGCTTACTCGGAGTGAGTTTTTCAACGCACGCCTAGATCTGAGGGACTGTAGTTCCCACCTTTTCTGACTACACAATGCAACACACTACTCCAAACCGTTTCAAACATTGAAATCATTATCATTACAATTCATTTTTTACATGCACATTAAAATGCTCTCTGTACTCAATATCCAATTAAAGTTAATCAAATACGTTGGTTTTCATAATAGAAAATTCAAAATGCCAATAAAAAATCAGACAATATATATTTTTTCAAGAAATGTCTGAATAAATTGTATGACCGGCATTTGACAGGTGTGCCTAAAAATATGAACGTTTCCTCATCTATCCAAAAGGTAAAACACTCTAGGTTGTCGAATTCATAAAAAGACTTATGATTTATGTGTGAGTAAGGAAAATAATGTCCAGGCAAGAGTTTTAGGATACAACACGCGTTATTGTCGTTTATTAAAATCGATTTTCACAGAATTTTAGGAATAAGGGCTGTAAAAAACAAACTGTATAAACATTTCACAAAATGAAATTGAAAAAATCCACTGCAAAACGGTTTCAAAACGAACTTCAAATGTATACAGTGCGTGTCAAAATTACGAAACAAATTCATTTTCTCAGAAAAAAAATTGGCAAACAAAATCCTGAAACAGGTTAATTTTTGTTTAACTTTCAACAAATTTGTATGAACTTTGAATGAATTTTGTTACACCTTGTGCGATCCCCATTAACCCTCGAAATTTTAACAGGGAAAGTGGGTCACGTTATTTCCTTTCGGCAAGATTTTTGTATCTTGTTTGCAGGCGTGCAGAAATTTTCAAGATTTTTTTTTTTTTTTTTGAAAAATTAGTTACCTATACCTATGGTACTCATTTTAGCACAATCTGTTATCACCTTCAATTTGTGTACTGAAAATAAAGTTTTTATTTCGTTCCTAATCTATTCATCTACAGGTTGAGTCAACAATATATTCAGGCTTCAGGCTACAAAGAAACATACATACACATAATTTTCGGAATTTAAATTAACAAAAGCAATAAATATATAATATAAATTACAGGACAAAAAAACAAAACTACAGAAAATAATATTAAGATCGCATGGAAGAAACATATACAACTAGAGGAAAGTTGAATATAAAAACCAAGCAAACTTGATTTTTTCCAAAAATTACTTGTATGTAATATTTCTTTCTAGCCTGAAAAATACTCTGAATAGATGTCGAAACATAGCTCTAGATCGAAGCATTTTTATAAGTTCCTTCAACCGATATTGTAATTTCAACTTATTGATTTGATAAAGGTACAACTAATAATTTATAAATTTTTTTTTGCTCATCTATTGAGAAGTGTTGATTATTATTACTAATTCGCAACTAATCATCAAACAATCGAAATATAAAAAACTATTTCTTTGCATAATTCGTTCTATTCACCAGATCTGGCTCCGTCCACATCTATCTGTTTCCTAAACTGCATTTGGCGATGAAAGGAAAGTGGCACGCATCGATTGAGGCCATTGAGATCGCGACGACCCACGTCCTAAAGACAATTCCAATAAAGGACATGGAAAAGTCGTTTGACAACTTGTTGGAGCCTGCAAATTTGTGTATCGATGCAGGAGGGTAATACATTGACTAATAAAAATGATTTATTCCAAAATATACATTGGTTTTCTGTTTTTAAATAGTTCGGTTTCTTTTGGGATGGAGGGTGTATATCGAAATTTCAAACCTATTCAAGTCTTATCACGAATCAAACCTTTTCCGATATAAAATTGTAAACATTCTCTAATTAGTCAAATTCAATGAATTTTTGGAAAGAAGAAAATAGAAAGCTGCCGTCATAAGCTTTCATAAGAGTTCTCACACAATCTATCTTCCCAGTTCGGGGGGTGACTTTCACAAATGATTTATGTTTTGGCGTTTCCAATTTCAGTGAATAGCTCTGGTTTATTTTCAAATGACCATCCTGTATTTCTCTCACTATTTGTGGTGGTTGTTTATGTGAAGTCAACGTTATTTTTATGGGCAAGTGGTACAATCTTTAATTATTTAATGAATAGGATGATAACTAGAAAATTAACTTACTCTGGTTCACTTGGAGATCTATCTGTTTGACTTCGTTTTCTACGTGTACTTCTTCTCGAAGAGCTTGAAAAGGTAGATGCATTAATGGATAGGTTCTCTTTCTTTGAACCATCCGAAGAAAAACTGGAAACACTACTTATATTTTCAGCAGAAAAATCTTTTAAAACCTGAAAATTAAAGGAAAATGTTGACAAAGAATATACGAATAAATGTATAAAACACAAGGGTTGTTCACTATGTCCCTGATAAATCTTTAACCAAGTACCTAATTAATATGAGTATTTTTTTTTTCTTTTATTTAAAATAAAAAATTTTTGACCCTAGTCCAAGATTTAAGAAAAATTTTTTTAAAGGACTTATTGAACTACTCTTGTGATAACAGATTTAAAACTCACAAATTCATCTCCTTGTAGGAATGTCTTTAGTATAGTGTCATCTGAAGAAGCAGAAAAATCCAATTTTTGTCTTGACTTTACATTCGATTTATTTAGGCGTTCGCTCATTTCAGACCCTGAACATAAATGGTAATGGGAGATAAAAACATTGAAAATTGCACCAAATCACTAAAAAGCATCACACTAAAGCAGGATTAGAAAGCCACAATAAAGCCCAAAGACATTCACATTCAGTCATGAAATTGATGTTGTGGAAATATTCAAATGAAACTTTTCATGAATCACTAACTATTACCATTGTGTTAAACACTTGTTTTCCTGAACAGTAGTCAATTTGTTATAAAGTTATAAAATCAAAAATAGAGATGTGAAATAATACTAACCAACTACCCTAGCAAAATATGATGTGTCTACAGTGGCAATGGAAAGGACGAAATTGATAACAGAATAGAAAGAGCATTACCAAAAATATTTTGAACTTTTTTCTGTATCAAAACTCGTTAGTTCGTTTTATGTTAAAAAATGAAGTGGAATTTTTAAAACAGAAATTAATATTATTATTATCCTTATTATAATTTTCGAGAACATTTTGCGTCCAATGAATGCCCCATAGCGCTTAATACCTTGAAGGTATTATCAATACATGAAAAATAAAGAAATTGTTTTTTTTATTTCAAGTAAATTAAAAGTAATGATAAAAAAATGCAACACTTCTTTTTGTGATTCATTGTGAAATATATTAGTTACTCGATATATTCAATATAGACAAAAAAAAAAAAAAACATTAACACAAACAGAGCCTTGAAACATAATAGAAAAACTGAACAAATATATTGAATTGAAATTAACGTAACCAATGTTTGAAATTTGCCCTAACATTTTGGAAACTGCTTTCAAACTGAGTCAATAAAGATCTTATACAGCTGACCCTTATCACTTCTGGTGTGATATTACGACAGGCATCACGGAAAAGGAGAAAAGTCTAGGGGTGTGAGGTCCAGATTATGTGCTGGCTATGCAATAGGAGCCGTTTAGAGTAAAAAAACAAGGGTGCAATTAAATAAAAATATTTGGGGTAGTTTTTAGGGGGCTAACTGAAAACAAAATTCAAATGAGTGTATGATGCCATTCAAAATATTTTTGTTTGAACTACATAGCTTGTTTGGGAGCCGTGTATTTCCTTGAGATCCTGCATACATACATAAAAACATTAATATGATTCTTGCACTAATAAAAAAGTCATGCAGATCAAATTTGGCACTATAGAGTGTTTGAAAAAAGGTGACCCCTCCCTAGGATAGGTAGAAAACTGAAAAATAATTGGGGTTTGCTCAGTAAAAAAATTTCGTAACGCCATCCGTATTCAAGATACGAATTCATTGGATGTATCATCTTCCAAAACATATTCGTATAAAATTTCATTACAATGTTGTCAGTAGTTTGCAAAATTTTAAAAAATGTGTATAATTTTTTTTTCTTCAAGATCCTGTATCTTGAATACGGATGGCGCTATGAAAATTTTTTACTGAGCAAACCCCAATTATTTTTCAGTTTGCTATCCATCCTTTTTTTTGAAACACCCTGTACAAAACTCAGTTTTTTCACCTCTTCCATTTTTCATTACTTTTTATTAGTTCATTATATTCTTTGCTTTCTAGTCTTTTGGAATATTGTAATCAATATAAGATCTATACAAGTGCCGCTATCACAGCTACCATGAAAATTATATAATCGGTATTTTATGGCGTGTTCTAAACGAAGCTTATTTTCGTACTAATGGCGCATGACGTCACTCAGAGCAGAGCCAGAAAAATCATTTGAATTTGTTTGGATGCTAGTCAACAACTTCAACTCCAATATTCTTTCTATAAGGAGTGTTCCTCAAGTATTTGTGCTACATTTGCATTACAGGTTATTATTATACCACAAGCAGCTGTTTGTTAGCTTTTAATTGTTTGAAATGCTACAAAATGCTTTCCTAGGCTGTGTACACTGTGGTAGTAATTTGAATAAAACAGAAAACACCGATAGGCAATATAATTGAAATTTTCTGCCAGGATGCCAGCGCCGCTATTGTGAAATAGTGTAAAAGTTTTATAAGAGGTATTTTGAACAAACATCCTCAACCTAGGGAGTTCATATATATTTTAGCATATCATACTGATCAATCGGCAACAAAATATTCAGAAAATACATATTTGCACTCTAGAATAGCTTGTACCAGAGTAAATATGTAAGAAGTGAACTGCACATAACCAATTCAGTTTGAATTTAATAACGGAAATATAGCCGCCTGCAAGCGTTCAGATTTCATCTGTTAGAGGGCTTAATTCATGTAAGAAGATCACAATAATTTTCCGAAAAATGAAAATGTTTGCAAGCATAGAAAAATGCCTGCCAACGAAAGAATAAATTCGATTCAACCCGCAACAGTTAAGGTATGCAGCGTTTGGAAAATCTGAATCTTATCCTTTACTCATATATTTTATATTTTTGTTTTGGTTATGTTAGCTATAAAAAGTAACAACGCCAAAAGACCATTTTCATTCTTTTCAACAATCGAAAATGACAAATATTATATTATATAAAATATATATACTTATATTATATTATATAAAATATTATATATTATAAAATGACAAATGTTATATTGGAACTTCAAAACAAGAGATTTTAATGAACCTTATAAGTATTTCACAGAATAAATTTCAATGAATTAGAAGCAGTCGAATCGTAAATGTATTATTTTAACGAAATAATTAAAGTTCTAAATTGAAATGATCCAATTTTCAACTTGGTAGTAACTGAAGGTGGGAGAAATATTAGCTTCATTCGGGTTCGTATTTTCCTGACTGTTCTGGGACAGCTGAGGATTTTTGGATCATTTTTGGACCATTCTTGGACTGTCAGAAAATTATCAGAGAAATGCAGAACTCGAACAGGAAAATGAGAATTAAAAATGGAGAGAGATAGGTACAGTTTTGGAGGTTCTTTGTTTAATTGCGCCTGCCAGACAACAACTTTCAAGCATTTGGTTGTTTTTTCATTTGTGTTTACATATATTCGTCAGGAAATCTTTGACAAAAAAATATCTTGTATGAAGGTAAGTAGGGTTGTTTCCGTAATAGGCTGTATTAATACGTTAATTATATTGTTTCCAACACAGTTGTGATTTCAAAGTTTCAAATGCTCTTTTTGGCGCTCTTGTTCACCCGAACAGAGTGCCTATCATTTTGCCCGAATGTCTGTAATTTTGGAATATCGAGCCGAAAATGGTCTCAATCGATTGGGTTCGACTCCCTGATGAAGAATTCGTGGCGAAAGTTGAGTCTGTCCGGCCGTATCCTCTCTAGCATCCAAAAGAATTCAGCTAGAGTTTTCATATTTTCAGAATAGGTTAATTGTCTAAATATCTCGGTCAAGTTCGTTATTGGGCCAAATCCGTCGGATGGTTCAGTAGTTATGAGCATCTGAAATTTTGTTTCCTCAATAACTACTAGAATATCCATCCGATCAAGTTGATACTTGGAATGTTATTGAGGAGGCTGAAGCGAAACGGCTTGCAAAATTTCGCAGAAATTGTCACGCTAGAAAATTTTAAAAATTCCCAAAAAAAAATTTTCAATACTCAATATCTCCTAAGACTTCATTAAGATTTAAATAAAAATCCGTAAATATATTGAGGTTACCGATATCTTACTCCTTCTCAAATTTCATTGTCGTAGCTTTCCCCTTATATGATCATTTTTTTTTTCATTTACTCAAGAGAAAAATAGAAATGTCATGAAGTCCGAGCTTTGTCATTGAAAGATTTGCCATCACAGATCGATATTCGTTTGACAACTTGCGGACCTAGATATCAGTGTCAGTTGGCGTAATATCAATCAAAATTTTCATAGAATTCATAGAGGTAGAATTCGATGTCGATGACGTTGTCAAAATTCAGAAAAGCACAGACGTAATATTAATCAAAAAATTTTTTATCATAGAGAAAGAATTTGATGGCGTTGTCAAAACTCAGAAAAGCAATGACGTATGTTTTTAGGAGAAGCATAGAACAAAATTTGGTGAAAATTATGAGTAGTTATTTTCAAATTGAGATAAAGGTTTGTTTATTCATTAGGCTTTCATATTTACATCACATTGTCCCATAGCACGGAAAAAGACTATTGTTCACCCGATCAGAGAGCTTATAGATTTGTTGAGGTTTGAATATTTAGGTACTCGCAAGTAGGTCAACAAGAGCGCCAAAGCAATCTGACCTCACGTCAGTGCTTACTAAATTTTTATTACATTATAACAGAATTTTGCTTTGTCATATTTGCAGTTTCAGGATTATTGATTCCTAAAATATGTTTATTGGGTTATACCTAATTTTCAAGAATTGGATTCAAAACAGAAGAATGTTTATTTCAATCGACAAAAGTATTGAAGGTTGACAATCATAGCAAATTGGGTGAAGATATCTCAATATCTCAACATATATTATATGTATTTCAGGTAATGGAAATGAGAAATAATTTTAAATGTTTTGTGGAAACCAATTATTTTATGCTTTAAATGACCTGAGTGGCCAAACGCCTCGTTAGTTGGTAGATGAATCTCTTGGATAAACAACAGAGGGTTCAAAGACAACTCATTTCAACCCTGAAATCTGTTTGATAAATTACACAAGGGATCGAACACAAATGTAATGGATTTTGAAGAAACTGGTTGTTTGTATTTATTAGATGTAAACAATTGGTATATCGAGCTGGTAGAGGGATTGTGTTTGATCATCTGTAAAATTTTTAGCTTTTCATGAGTGTTTAACTTCGTCCACACCTATGGGAGAGTGCTGAAATTAATTCTTCAAATTCTTTTTTGTATGTGTATGTGTTTATATGAATCTGTTATGGTAATTTATATAGTTTGGCATCAGTGCTTGAAATCATGCATTGTTCTATAGTTTTTGTATCGGAAGTAAAATTCTTTTTTATATGATTTTTCTTGTTGATTATTCTGATAGTTTCTTGGTGCCTTATATAAGAAAAATTTTTATAGAACTAATATCTGTTCTGTTTCAGTATGGGTACACTAGTCATCAATCATAACAGAGTTGGTTTTCTTTGAAACTCAGAAATGTGTTGTTAAAAATTCAATCAAGCTGATACTGAATCTATATTTCCTAGAATTAATTTTTTATTGTGAATATTAGTCTATACATAATTGTGCTCTATTTGATAAAGAATCAATGAATAATTTTGCATTATTTTCAGCCTCATTAAATCAGTTCATTGGATTTAATGTATTTCAAGGTGATTCTCTTAGCATTTAAATTTGTTGTATTACCCATAAATAAAAAAGCTTTGCAGGAAATCTTATTTCATACCCACTATATAAAATCAATTTATACCTGAGATCTAAATTTATTCAATGATGTGATTTGAACCTGAAAATATTTCCCAAACATTATTGAACGCAAAGTAAAATTGGTAATTCAGTTAACCATACAATTTACATATATGGATAAGGGATTGCTCCGAATTCTGAAGTAGTTTATATTTCAGTTTATACTGTCAAAATATTCATGTTCTAGCGTTAATGCAACCACTGTCTGAATATGGGTGGTGCAACAAAGCACGTAAACCAGATCTATCAAAATGTTTTGTTCGATATAGATTCACTGTTCAGTATTTATCAGGTGGGATTATATATATTTAGGGAATTTTAAGAATGATTAGTAATTTGAATTGCGCTATTATAGTACTCAACTGTTTCTTTGAACATTAAATTTTTGGTTTGTCGATGAAAATTTGATAAAATTGCGTTTTCAAGTGATCGTTGTTTAAGGGTTGGTAGCATTTGTAGTCAGCAAAGATCCTGAACTGTACCTGCTCCCGAGTAGGTACTGATTCTGACTGTACTGGGATTGTACTGAAAAAACCGGAACAGCGAACCAATTAGAAGATTTGGTCCAAAAATTGTCAGAGAAAAATCGGAACACGTTTGCATTTGGCAAAATGCGCGAACTCCTAGGAGTATTTGAATTAGTTACCAGTGGCGTAGCGTGGGTGGGGCGGAGGGGGCGGCCGCCCCGGCGGCAGCCCGCGGGGCGGCAAAATGTCGCCGGTGAAGCGAGTTGAGACCACTACATACGAACGACAACATCGCATCATGCCGCGCGGCGCTGCCGGGCGCGTGCGAGTCGAGTTGACTTGAGATCTTTTGTTTCACACGTCGGCCCGTGTCAAAGAAGACATAATTGAAATCGTGCCTTCTGCTCCTGCCGAAGTCAAAGATGTGAATCTCGACGATGTAGGTTGCTGGCCTTCTCCTATGACCGACGAAGTCAGAACGCTTCTAGTACGTCGCGGATCTGACTCAGTACAGTACATCGATTCTAAATTTGCTGATGTTGTTCGCCCAGGGTCTTCAACTAAAGGCGGTACCCGAAAACTAACCAAAGAGTGGTTCTACAAACCATTATCTAACGGCGAAAAGGTTCTCCGAACATGGATGGTGTACTCGCCTTTGAAGCAATCCTTGTATTGTTTTTCTTGCAAGCTGTTCGGCAATTCCGGCTCGAACTTCGCATCTGAAGAAGGATTTAACAAATGGTGGAAGCTAAATCCAAGAATCGGAGACCATGAAAATAGCCTGGGCCATGAACAGAGCTTCTTGAAATGGAAGGAGTTGTAAGTTCGCCTAAACTGTAAAGCAACCATTGATCAGAAACAACAAGAAGTTTTCGAAAGTGAGGAGAAGAAGTGGAGAGATGTACTGTACAGGTTGCTGAATATTATCCAGTTCTTAGCCAAACAGAATCTGGCCTTCAGAGGACATCGAGAAAACATTCGAGGAGATGATAGTGGCAATCGCGGGAACTTTTGGAGTTAGTGCACCTCCTAGCTAAATACGACCCTCTTTTAATGGAACACCTGACAAAGATAAAGCTGGGAGCTAGGGTTTCAGTTTCGTATCTATCTCCAGAAACCCAGAATGAATTTATTAACTTACTGGGACAGCAAGTTCGATCCACCATTATCCGTCGTATACAACAAGTTAAATATTATTGCGTAATCTTCGACAGTACACCAGACATCTTCCACAATGACCAAATGAGCCAAGTTCTGCGATACGTGCATATCGAAGGAGAAAAAGTCGCCGTGGTAGAATCTTTCATTGATTTCTTCGAACCAAAAGGAAAAAATGCAGAAGATCTCAGCAACCATATAATCGCGAAGATAACATCAGACGGACTGGACATACAGAATTTGAGAGGACAGGCTTATGACAATGCTGCCACCATGTCAGGGATCCACAATGGAGTTCAAGCCCGGATTAAAGCACTGAATCCGAAAGCTATATTCGTTGCATGCACAAACCACTCACTAAACTTGGCTAGGGTACACGCTGCTTCTGAATCAGTGGATTCCGTGACGTTTTTTGGAACTCTGGAGAAGCTATTTGCCTTCTTTTCTGAATCAACTGCTCGATGGAACGCTTTGGTTGCCGTCACAGGTCAAGCAGTGAAACGAGTCACTGAAACGCGCTGGAGCGCTAGACATGTAGCTGTCAAGATGCTTAAAAATAAGTTTGAGGTAGTTCTTGAGGTACTGGAACAATTAACAGATTCATCTCAAACTTTCGAAACAAGATCGGGAGCCAGTCTTCTCCTGCAGTGCTACCTGAAGTAGATAACGCATAGATTTACCTGCAACAAAGAGGACTTAGTGTGGATAGGTGTGCTCAGAAGCTCTGCGCTTTGAAAACCCTTTTAATGGAAAGTAGAAACCGTTTCGTGCAAGAAGCAATTGACTTTGCTAAGAAGAATTCGCAGGAAAAAACGCATGCATGGCGATGAATCTTCTGAAGATGCAGCTTTGTCTCACGAGCAGGAAATCCGACGAGAGGTGTTCGCATCATTCGACAAGATCATTCAAGAAATGACGACTCGATTCCAGCAACTGCAAGAAATATCGGACAAGTTCGGATTTTTGATGCCAGCAAAACTTTTGGACAGCGAGTTCGAGTGTGATCTTTCCCATGTATTAGAAGACATCGACAGGGACGAGTTTCAGATGGAGCGGAAGCGACTCCAGCAGTTTGTTGCCTGTTCTGAATCAGACGAAAATATAAGTGGTAAAGGACCACTGGAGCTCCTCCAGTTCATTCAAAAACTAAATCTCGGAATTTCGGTTCCAAATATAGTCGTCTTGATTCGTATATATTTGACTTTAGCGATTAGTGTTGCAAGTTGTGAGAGAAGTTTCTCGAAGTTGAAGCTAATAAAAATTTACCTCAGATCTACTATGAGCACCGCTAGACTATCAAATTTGGCTATATTGTCGATTGAACAAGAATTGGCTGCTAATATTGATTTTGACAAAGTTATTTCTGACTTCGCTGCTCATAAGGCCCGTAGAATCCGGTTGTAAAACCGCTCATACTATTTTACCTTGAATAAAAGATACCTCATTGCCTGTGAAATTTAATTTTAATCAAGCACCTATAGAATGGGGGCGGCAAAACGGGTCTCCGCCCCGGGCGCCGAGAGGGCACGCTACGCCACTGTTAGTTACGGCAGAAAATTTCAATTCAATCCTCTTGATCATATAAGCCGTAAAATAAAAGAAAAGCAACTGGGTTAATGAATATGTCAAGAATGAATCATAATGCACATTTTATATATTGCCGATAGCTGAAAAAATTTTTTTTAACAAGGCTATTTTTTACATATTTGAAAATACTTAAGAAATTCGAAATGATTATTTCATTGTAATAACTATAGTTGTACTAGTTCTTGCATTTTGAATTGGACAACTCAAGGAAATAAAAAAAACTCATAATCCTGCCCCTGAAAACTCCTGATAATATTAATTTATCATCATTTAATTTAATACCAATTTATGCACGATTTGAAACCATCCATGTTAGATTTGTTCATTTATGTTAACTTATGCATATAAAATTCAAACATTTTAAATTACGAAAGAAATTGGTTAACTCTTCCCTCCCAAGGCGGTTCTACGGCAAAATCCTAAAATGGTCCTGAGGATAGTCCCAGAACCGTCAGAAAAAAATCCTGATATAACCCGAACCTCGGACTACTCGGTTCGAAAATAGTTAGAGAAAACCGGAACACCGAACACTGAAATGCGCATGCTTCTGATGGTCTGGAACAGTCAGAATTGAACCCGAATGAAGCTATTGATCACAATATTCCGTTACATACATGAAAGTCAAAATTTTCAAAATATGATTATCGTCGTCATTATACCTGATTCACAATGCACGTCACGAGTAAAGAGGTTAACGTAAGGGTGTTCATAATGATAATTGTCCATAGAAGTTAAAAATAGGCATGTGTCTGATACAGATCAATCACTGACAAGAGCCGGTTCAATTGACCCGTTTGTGAACAGATGTTCACACAATGAATTTCCTGTATTTAATACTTCAGGAATGATTTTGAAAAAACAATGGGTTGCGGCACTCGGTGTTCCCAAGCGATCACCCATTCAAGTAGATTTCAGTGATCTGACAAGAATTTGATGAATCCTGCCGAATCAAATTAAGATTATCGAATATTTAGATCAACCTTCGACAAGTGTGCGAAGTTTAAAAAAACTCAAAAAATAGGGCGAAGTAAAGCCCAAAGGGATTAGTTACAGGCAAACATACATACAAGTGAAGCAAATAAAAATATAAAAATTATATCAACAGGAATCATTGAATCAACTAATTTTCACTTAATAAAGTGAAAATTAGACAAAAATAATGATGGATTTTCACAAAATAAATGAGTCATCAATTCATTCTATCATTGAATCAGTCTTAATTTGTACCTGAACATAATGCAAAGTATAATTTGAAAATGACCATAATAACTATGGTTCATGCATTTGATTTCCATAGGTTTTACGTTTTAGTTACGACATTTTCATGGTTTCCGTCCATTGTGAATCAAGGGTCATAGTTAACAAATGATCGACTTTTACTGTGAAAACTCTTTTAATAGCTAATGAAGTAAATACAAATCAAAAGAACCATCTAAGTAAAATAAATCTGGTTGAAATTAAAGATACATGTTATGATAACCAAATACTAAGCAAGCTTCTACTTATTATTCATATCAAATGACTTACTTGTTAAAGATTTTGACAAACTATTATTGTCACTTCTCATGAACCTTCGACTCCTTGTGCTAAGGGCAGTGTTATTCAAGTCATTTAAATTCTGAAGCACACCAGTATTAGGTTTTTCTTTAGTGAAAGCTGAATTTGATTTTTTAAATCTTTCTTCATTTATATCACAAACTTCTTTTTTTCGTCTGCCAGAATTACTTTTAAAGTCAGATAAACTATAACTTCTATCTTCTGATTTTTTTGTTTTATTTCTTTGTGTTCCCATTTCAATTTCTTTCGTTCTTTCATTTTCATTATTCATACTTTGTCTAGTGTTTATTGAATTCTTATTTTTAATTTTTAATGTTTCATCATCCTGCTTTTTGTTCCTCAATTTTCTACTTGTGCTGTCAGATTTTTCTGAAGACTTAAAATCTTCAGGATTTCTTGAATGTTTTCTGATTTTATTTTCAATATTCAATTTGGATGGAATTCTGGTTATTTCGTTATCTTTCTGTTTGACAGTATTGTTCCGTGTTTCCTTGACTACTGCTTTCATAGGTACTGTTTCGTTATATTTCTTCAGATTATTTGTAATATTTTCTTTGGCACATTGGACATTTCTTTTCAACGAAACATTCTGTTTATCAATAATATTGTCTATTTTCCCCTTTTGTCTCAATATTCTTTGTCCAATCGATTCATTTCCTTCCTTTTCAACATTAGAAATTCTTTTAGTTTCTGGAGTTCTCTTTTCTTTTGTATTTTCCCCTTTAGCGTTTTTTAAATTCGCTCTTGTTCCTTTTCGTTTTGTCATTTTACTTTGGCTACTAGATTCACTTGCTTCATCCGAAGAATTCACTTTTTCTGAGCTTTTGGTTTTCTCCTTCTGCAATTCAACAGCCGAAGAATGACCTTTTTTATTGAATTCAGAATATTTTTTGGATGTGTTTGCAACGGAAATAGTGCGATTTCTACAAGATCTAACATTCCTGGTACGCAAACTTCTTCCGATATGTACCACAAGAGATGGTTGTTTTTT